>CM072818.1:0-340016 GCA_036937905.1 Salvia rosmarinus | reverse complement strand
GAAGATCACGTAAGTCCGTATGATTCGTCAAGCTTTAATGAGATATAAAAGTTTTCACAAATTGAGACGACTTAAGGACGAAAGTTGTCGTTTAGCCGCAGAGGATAGAAGAAGTGACTCAGACTTTAGTTGTTTTGTTCATGCGCCGTATCGCCTCTCACGATTCAAGGATCACTGAGACAGAGTTTCTTCTTCTCGACCGGCGGGAAGAACCAAGATCTCGTGACTTACGGCGATCTAAACCCCGAAGCGTATTAGGTGAGTATGAGTTGTCAGCCGCCCATCACTGGACTTGTTATGGGCGAGGGTGAGAGACTGAACCCAAGATTCTCCGTGATTCGGGTGGTGGCAAGTGTTGTAGATGTCACGCTAGTTATCTCTATCGAGTCACCGTATCCATTAGTGACGATGACGCCCCTTAGGAGAGAGCTCAAAGGTTTATTGTACTAAACCCTAATGTGTTGAGTTAGCTCAAGTACAATAATAAGCAATGAGTGGTACTACTTAATGAAATGAAGTTATTAATCGCTTTAAGCAATGATTGCTATAAATGATTAATGGACGCTCGATATCTTAAATACGAGGATTCGTGAATGTTCAAGTGCAAGCCCGACTCAACTTCGTAATAAAGGGTAAGTCAACATTCTTTCTAGTGGCATGATCGAATGTTTATAAATTAATTTATGTTCGGGCCTAACATAAGATACCATTTATTTGAGGCCCATCTTTATTCCTCAGATTTGATCTCAGCTGGCCCATCCAGTCCGTAGTAAGAAGAAAATCGGCTACCCATGTACTCTCTAAGGCAAGATTTTATCTCTTTATCCTGCACAAGGATATAATTATATTTATGGTATATGCATAGATCCTTCCATATAAGATTATGGTAATAATCTTGAGAGTATGGAATATCCTAAGAGTATGGTAATATTCCATATGATTATGGTAATATTCCATATAGATTAAGGTAGTGCATTATAAATATAAGGTATGAGATAATGTCCAGCTAATGCTCACATATCGAGGAGATAATTTTCGTAGAATCACAAGGTTTTGTGAGGATTTTTCGAGAGCTTTGCGAGAGCAAAGGGTGATTTTCCTATGCATTCTCCATAGCTCGTCCTCACCGACGCTGGAGATCGGGTATCCCGGATACAGTCCCGTGGGTCAAAGCACGAGTCCGATCCGCTCGATCCGCTCATCTCCGCTCCATCGACCTTCGTATCCAAAGGTAAACACGTGAAAACCCCTACGTGTTGCGATTTAATTATATAGACGATGCTAGGTTTATAATCAATGTATGGTGAATTAAACACCCAAGACGGATCTCATGCAGGTTATACGCTTCCTTTACAATTGTATCGTAGCTCCGATCGTAATCTTGGCTCGCTGGATTAATTCACGCTTTATTATTACGCATGCTTATTTAATTAGGATCCGCCGCTCATCGCGCTCGCTTATTGTTTTTGTTGGTTTTTTTACACCACCAGAAAATCCGTGGTTAGATTAGATTTTATCATGTAAATCTTATCTCGTAAAAGAAGAACGAAGATCTAACGAACGAAGAACGAAACGACGGAAAACAGTAGCTCGGCGGTCACACCGGATCGTTTCTCGCGAAGAAGCCGCTACCGCTGAGGGCGATCGCGCGTGCTTATGGCGGCGGGCGTCGTCAGCGACGAGATCCCCCTGGCGCCACGCCGAGCGATCGAAAGATCGCGATACAGCATGGGTAGTAAGGAAGAAGCAGACACGAAGCGACACTGGCGCTGCTGCCGAAATACCCGACGCATGAAAGCGCACTGCGGGTCGCGAAGCTGCCGCCGGGCGACGACGCCCCTGCAGACGCTCGCGCCGGGGAAGGCCGCAAGACGATGCTCGACGGTCGCGGTCGCCGCAGACCGCGAGGCGCCAATGGCGAGGAAGACGCTGAGCGCTGGCTGCGTAGGTACTGGCGCGATTGCCTTTTCAGCTGCGGCTCAAAGACTTTTTTTAATGACCCGCCCGCACTCACTTTTTCCAGATTTTCCGGTCCGTGCGCGCGCACGCGAGGCCCATTTGTTGAATCCGTCCGCGCTCCGTGCACGCGAGGTCTCTTTCAAGTTTATTATCGTACTTTGTAAATCTATGTAATAGATTAGATTTAAATGTGCGGTGTTTCACGATATCCGCAACTGAACGCTTTATTTTATTTTTATCGCTCATATGCATGTGTGATGTTTAAATTATGCAAGAGTACGCTATGTATGTTTATATTACGCCGACAAACCTTAAGTGTTTTACGTAATTGGATGCGCATAGTAAGCATGCTAGGTTTATCGCGCTTATCAAGCATATTTTAGAATTCATGAGCATGTTTTACATGTTGAGTTCTATAGAAAAGCATGCTAGGATTACGTGATCTGCATGGACAAACCTTTTGAATAAAAAAAGACTAAGCAAGCAACCCGACAAATTAATTTTTCAAATTAAATGTCAAGATCTCCACTTTTGATCTCTAAACAAATAGAGATGCCACTGTGAGTAAACGCCCACACGCATTGGCTTGCTTGCATTGTTTATCATAAGTTTGTTAGATGAGATTTCTAAATAAAACATTTTAAATATATTGAGAAGTTGGGAGTTTCATGTAAACGCCCATGCGCGTGGCTTCATGTGCGATTTTCATAAGTTCTCTAGAGATAGACATAAAATGAGATAACAAAAGAATTTGAATTGGAAGCTGTATGGTCCGAGTGAGTATACCAATTCTAAGAATTCATCTTCCTTCCGTTAAAATTGTGGTCATCGCTTAGACATCACCTCAAGTACAACTTCCCATGAAGTCCTTCTTGCGATAGTGATGTGGTTCAGTAAGGTCCAATCATTAATTTCATCGGTCATAAGGATAAGTTGACATGGATTGAAATTAAACGACTAAAAGGTATATTTTAGTCCGGTCGAGGATTCATGTAAACGCCCACACGCGCGGGCTTGCATGTGGAATTTCTTGGGCGATTGGAGGTTTCAATTAATATTGTTTTATCAAAAGGTTACAATATTATTGTTACGAATTATATGCGATCGATGCTTATGTTTTACATTATCGCTTCAGATATGTCTCTTACGCCGATTATCAATATGCTCGCACAAAATCTGCTATCCGTCCAAATTTCATCGAGTGGAAACGAAACATGGAATATGTTCTTATCATTGAAGAACACATGTTTGTTCTCACTACTTCCTAAACCGATGCCCTTACCGACGATCGACTAATGAGCAGCGAGTCAAGCAGACTTTGGAATAAGTCAAACAATATGGCTAAATGCTATATGATGACTACGATGTCCAAAGGTTTGCAGCCGCAGATCAACGATGGTAGACGCGATCGATATTTGGTCAAGTCTCGAGAGTAAGTTTGGGCAGGTCTGATCGATGTCCGCTTCCACACAATGAGAGAAATCTTGGCGTGTAAGATGGAAGAAGGAAGTTCGGTCCATGAACATGTCTCCCACACGACTCATCTCTACGGATGGTCTTGATCGGGTTGGAGGAGGTATTGACTCACAAGCCAAGGTCGATATCATCCTCAATACACCGCCCAAGTCTTTTGAGAACTTTCGCGTGAATGCGATCATGAGCAAGACCGAAGTTTACACTTAGTCGGGTTCTTAATGATCTCGTTGCTGCTGGAAGGAGTTATGGGAAAGGAAAGCACATGCTCGCTAGCACATCTAAGGGCCCAAAATTTTCGTTGCAAAATGGAAATAGAAAAGGGTGCCAAAGGTGGTAAGGCAAGGGAAATAGTGGGAGTAATGGGAGCAAGAACATGGTTGCCACCGGAGGCTTGAAGAAGCCAGCGAGAAGAGCAAGTGCTTGATGCGGCAAGCCCTGGCATCGAAGGCCAAGTGCCCTATGCTCGAAAGGCTCAAGGTACTGCTTGCTTTAGTAACTAAACATGTTTAGCGACTTGTTCCACCCATTCTTGGGTAGTAGATACGGGCAAGTCGATCATGTTTGTTACACCTTGTGGGGTTCCGCAGACAAGGGAGTCGCTTGATGGCGAGATAACGATCTCCGTAGGCAACGCGGCGAAAGTCAAGTCGCTGCGGTTGGAGATGTTTCTTTATGTTGGGACAACAGCTTTTAGTTTTGAAAGACGCTTATATGTGCCGGATTTTGGTGGAACCTTGTTTCGTTTCAAATTATTTACTCATGGATATTCTCGTTATTTTGATAGTGGTGTTTCTATCATAAGAAATGACGGGTTATCTCGTGTTGGCACTTTATATAATTCTTTATACTATTTCTCGCAAAACATAATACTATAACTATGTTGCATCTTCATCAAACCCTAAAAGAGAAAGTTTTCTTGCAAGATGACTCTACTTTTCTCTCGGCATCTTAGATTAGGTCACATCAATCTAAATAGGATCCAAAGACCGGCTAAGAATGGAGCGTTGGGTAATCTCACTCTTCGTTCCCGATCTCGCGAATCTGTATAGAAGGTAAGATGTCGACCGCACCCTTCAAAGCGAAGCGGTTATAGAGCCACGTAAATGTTCGAGTTAGTCCATTTCGACTGTGGACCGATGTCCACACTAAGTCGCGGAGGGTAATGGTATTTTGTCACTTTCATCGACGACACTCGAAGGTACGGATACGATACCGCCCATCGCAGTCTCGAATGCTTTGAGAAATTCAAAGAGTTTAAGGCGGAAGTGGAGCGACGGCCAGGTAAAGTATCAAGTCATCTTGGTTCGATCGCATGTGGCGAATACCTCAAGAACGAAGTTTATGGACTATCTGGTGAAGTGTGGGATTACATCCCAAATAAGATTTCACCTAGCACACCACAAGAAATGGTGTGTCGGAGCGAAGAAATAGGACTCTTTTGGAAATGGTTAGATCTATGATGAGTTATGCCACATTGCCTATTTCGGTCGCTCGGGTATGCCTTAGAGACGGTGGCATACTTGCTAAATCTAATGCATCGCCCAAGTCGACTAAAAGACCCTTTCGAGGTTATGGTTCAGCGCAGGCCCGGTTTAAGCCACATAATGATATGGGGGCACCCATCACACGTCTGAACAAGAAGGCCGACAAGTTGGAGGCTAGATCCGACGCAAGGTCGCTTATTGGCATCCTAGAGGAACGAAGGTGGTTTATTCTATAGTCCTAGGATCGGGAAGGTCATTATTAGCACTAATGCCCGATTCTTAGAAGAGGATTATATGAAAATCATAAGTCCAAAGTTGAAATCATTCTTCAAGAATTAGAAGATGATCAGATTCCACCACCGATTAGGCAAAGTGCACGATGACGCCGAGTCTAGTGGGAGGGATCGGCACCAGACACTTCAAGAAATTGAAGTGGGTCGAGTTCCACTGGAGATACCGACCGCATAAGTGGTACCCCACAATGAAGTTGTGCAAGTTAGAGAACCACAAGTATCTCGCACCCACCGCTGCCATTGTGCTGTAGAACCTCGTCAGTAGTGGGAGGGTTGTTCGTCAACCCGGCGATTTATGTTCGTGGGTAAATCTTGATTTAGTCCCGGCAGACGAACATGCAATAATCGACCATGGACATACAAGGAGGCGATACAAGATATTGATGCAAGATCATGGCACACCGCTATGGACTTAGAAATGGAGTCCATAACGCTATGGATGTATATGAAAGACACTCTACCGGATGGCGAGGAAGCCGTAGGTAGTAAGTGGATATCTGAGAGGAGAGAGATTCGATGGAGAGGTTTCGCTTTTAAAGCCGTGCCTTGTGTAAAAGGTACACTCAGATTGAGGGCATCGATTTCGATGGGACCTTTTCGTCAGTAGCAATGCTCAAGTCCATCGTAATTCTTCGGCCATAGCGTACCACTTGAACCTAGAGGTTTGGCAAATGGATGTTAAAACCGCTTTTAAGCGGTTACCTTGAGGAGGTAGAGACATCTATACGCAAAGAATGAAGGTTATGTGGTAAAGGGTGAAGAGCATCTAGTATGGAAGCTTAAGAAGTCCATTTATGGACTTAGCGAACCTCCCGATCATGGAACTTACGCTTTGGCGAGGTGGTAAAGTCCTATGGATTTACCCACCGTTGCTAGCGAGAGTTGTGTGTATCGGTAGATGTCAACGGTGATGTGGTATTTCTTGCACTTTATGTAGATGACATCCTTCTAGTTGGCAACAACGTGAAAGCATTATCAGGGCGTAAAGAGTTGGCTATCCGATCGGTTTCAAATGAAAGACTTAGGAGATCACGTCGTTCTTGGGATCAAGGTTTACCGAGATCGCGAGAAGAAAATGTTGAGCTTATCTCATCGTCTTACATTGATCTGTTAATTACTCGTTTTAGTATGCGAGACCGCCAAGAAAGGATTGCTACCTTTCGGACATGGCGTCCTTTATCTAAAAGCAATCACCTATATTTATAAAAGGAGATAGAGGAAATGAGACAAGTTCCATGCAACTAGCCATGGTAGGGCGTCTCATATACATAATGCTATGCTGCAGGCCCGATATACGCTATGCGGTAGGCATAGTAGCTAGATATCAGTCTAACCACCGACAAGCTCATTGGATCGCGATAAAGCATATACTCAAGTACACGAAAGGACTCGAGATTATAGGCTAGTTTACCATGCGAGATAGTCTAATGCCTTTGGGTTATCTGGACTCGGTTTCCAAGCCGGCCGTGATGAGAAAAAGTCGACCTCGGGCTATGTGTTTACCTTGGGAGGTGGAGCCGTATCTGGCGGAGTGCAAAGCAGCGATGCATTGCGGACTCTACCAAGGAAGGTTCGAATATGTAGCCGCTCGGAGGCTTCTAAGGAGGCTACGATGGTTCGAGAACTACCTCATGGATCTAGATGTGGTACTGGTTTGCCCAAGAGTATCATAGTTTCTTGTGATAACTTTCGGGTGCGTGTGGCAAACTCGAAGGAACCACGGACCCACAAGGCGACTAAACACATAGAGAGAGAGTACCATGTCATCGAGAAATCGTTAGGCGAAAGTGGCGTCTGATTGAAAAGATTGATCGACGGAAAATCTAAGCGGATCCATTCACGAAGAGCGCCATAAAAGTCTACGATGAACACGTTAGAGGACTTGGATTGCGCTTGATGGCACCCACTTAGAAAACTTTTGTATAAGTGGGAGAAGCAAAGTGATGGTTGTTTGTAATAGCTAGTAGAAAGACATTGTATACTAAAGTTTGCTTTAGTATAAGTGGGAGATTGTTGGTTGTATCTTGAAAGCGGTTTGGTTGAGCTTGTATCAATGTTTCTGTTACCACTATTACAATCTCTATCGGTTTGAATACTTGATTGCATATGTCTGTGTCCTTATCTCATATATAAGTTAGATCATACGGTGTGTAGAAGATCGCCAAGTCGTATGATTGGTCAAGCTTTAATGAGATATAAAAAGTTTCCTGGTGAGAGACGACTTAAGGACGAGTTGTCGGTTTAGGTGCAGTATAGATAAGAAGTGACTTGACTTAGTTGCTTGTCTGTCTTGGTACGTCTCGACGTATTGAAGGATCACGGTGAGATGAGTTCTTGCTTCGGCCGTCGTGAAGAACCAAGATCTCGGTGACTTACGATGATCTAAACCTCGATAAGGTATTAGGTGAGTATGAGTTCTCGTCCATCACTGACTTGTTATGGGTGAGGGTTATATGTTCTAACCAATTCTCGCATCTTGGGTGGTGGCGATCTTGTATGTCACGCTAGTTATCATGTAAGTCACCGTATCCGTTAAGGATGATGGCGTCCCTTAAGGAGCTCAAAGGTTTATTGTACTAAACCCTGCGGGTTGAGTTAGCTCAGTACAATAATAAGGTTGAGTGGTACTACTTAAGAAATGAAGTTATTAATCGTTTTAAGCGATCAGTTGCTATAAATGATTAATGGACGTTCGATATCTTAAATCACGGGATTCGTAATGTCTAAGTGCAAGCCCGACTCAACTTCGGTAATAAAGGGGTAAGTCGACATTCTTTCTCTAGTGGCATGATCGAATGTTTATAAATTAATTTATGTTACGGGGCTGAACATAAGATAATTAATTTATTTGAGGCCCATCTTTATTCCTTGCATTTGATCCACGGTTGGCCCATCCGGGCGTAGTAACGAGGAAAATCGGCCCTCATTGCTCAATTGGCGAGATTTTGTTCTCTTTATCCACAAGGATATAATTATATTTATGGTATATGCATAGATCATTTCCATATAAGATTATGGTAATAATCTTGAGAGTATAAAATAATCTAAAATATGGAAATAATCTAAGAGTATGGTAATATTCCATATAGGATTATGGTAATATTCCATATAGGATTATGGTAATATTCCATATAGGATTAAGGTAGTGCATTATAAATATAAGGTATGAGATAATGTCAGGCTAATGCTCACATATTGAGGAGATAATTTTCGAGAATCACAAGGTTTTGTGAGGATTTTCGAGAGCTTTGTGAGAGCAAGGGTGATTTTCGGTGCATTCTCCATAGCTCGTCCTCACTCGGCGTTGGAGATTGGGTATCAGGGATACGATCCGGAAGGTCAAAGCACGAGTCCGATCAGTTCAATCCGTTCATCTCGTTCCATCGACCTCTTCGGATCGAAGGTAAACACGTGAAAACCCCTACGTGTTGCGATTTAATTATATAGACGCATGCTAGGTTTATAATCAATGTATGGTGAATTAAACACCAAGATGGATCCTCGGGCGAGGGTTAACATACGTTTTCTACGGTAGCCGCTCATGGCATGCGTCCATTCTCCGTGTCGTCGTCGTCTCGTTCTTCGTAGCTTTCGTCTTCGTTCTTCTTTTACGAGATAAGATTTATAGGAAAAATCTAATCTAACCACGGATTTTCTCGTGGTGAAAAACAAAACCAACAAAACAAAGCGAGCCACGATGAATAGCGGATCCACAATTAATTAATCGCGCGTAATAATCAAACGTGAATTAATCCACAGAGCCGAATAACGATCCGTGCTCACGATACCAATTAGGGATGACATATATCTAGCCCTCACCCCAGAGGATCTATCTTGGATATTTAATTCACCATACATTGATTATATTCCTAGCATGCGTCTATTTAATTAATTGCGACACGTGAGGGGTTTTCGTGTTTACCTTTGGATACTCGGGGATGAGCAGGATGAGCGGATCGAGACTCGTGCTTTGACCTTTCTCGGATTGTATCCCGGTTGCCCAATCTCCAAAGTCGAGTGAGGGCGATCTATGGAGAATGCCCCAAAAATCACCCAATGTACTCACTAAACTCTAGAAAATCCTCACAAGAATTCTTGTGATTCTCGAAAAAATGATGATCAATTATGAATATTAACTAGACTTTATCTCATACCTTATATTTATATGCACTACCTAATCCCATATGGAAATTACCATAATCCTATATAAATTACCATAATCCCATATGGAAATTACCATAATACTTTATGAAAATTACCATACTCCCGGATTATTACCATCTCCCGGAGTTATTACCATAATCTTATATGGAAAGGATCTACGCATATACCATAAATATAATAATATCCTTGTAGGATAAAGAGAATAAAATCTTGCCATAGTGAGTGTTGTTGGGCGGCGATTTTCCATAGACTACGGGCACTGGATGGGCCACCAGTGATCAAATCGAGGAATAAGATGGGCCTCAAATAAATTAATTATCTTATGTTCAAACGTAACATAAATTAATTTATAAACATTTATTCATGCCACTAGAGAATAAATCTTGACTTCCCTTTATTACCGAAGTTGAGTCGCTGCTTGTACCGACATTCTGAATCCCGTATTTAAGATATCGAGCGTCCATTAATTATTTATAGCAATCGATCGCTTAAAATAATTAATATCTTCATTTCATAAGTAGTACCACTCGACCTTATTATTGTACTTGAGCTAACTCAACTTGCGTGGTTTAGTACAATAAACCTTTGAGCTCCTTGGGACGATCATCATCCTAAACGGATACGGTGACTCGACATGATAACTAGCGTGACATACAAGATCGCCACCACCCAAGATGGAGAATCTTGGGTTAGAACATATAACCCTCACCCATAACAAGTCAAAGTGATGGTGATAACTCATACTCACCTAATACCTTATCGGGGTTTAGATCGTCGTGAAGTCACCGAGGACCAGTTCTTCACTACGGTCGATAGAAGAACTCGTCTCATTGTGATCCTTCAATACGTCAAAGACGTATCCGGCATGAACAGTAACCAAGTCAAGTCACTCTTATCTATACCGCATGACTATGCGACAACTCGTCCTCAAGTTGTCTCATTTTGTGAAACTTTTATATCTCATTAAGCTTGACCAATCATACAGACTTACGTGATCTTCTACATCGTATGATCTAACTTATATATGAGATAAGGGACACAAATATATGCAATCAAGTATTGATTCGGATAGGAGATTGTAATAGTGGTAATATGGAAACATTGTATACAAGCTCAACCAAAGCGCTAACAATATACAATCCAACAACCTCGTCAGTGGGAGGTTGTTCGTCAACCCGAGCGATTTATGTTCGTGGGTGAATCTTGGTTTAGTCGAGAAGCGAGCGAGGCAATAATCGACCCATGGACATACAAGGAGGCGATATAAGATATTGATGCAAGATCATGGCACACGCTATGGACTTAGAAATAGAGTCCATGCGGCTATGGATGTATATGAAAAGACCTCTACCGGATGGCGAGGAAGCCATAGGTAGTAAGTGGATATACAAGAGGAAGAGATTCGATGGAGAGGTTTCGCTTTAAAGCCGTGCTTGTGCGAAAGGGTACACTCAGATTGAGGGCATCGATTTCGATGAGACCTTTCATCAGAGAATGCTCAAGTCCATGAATTCTTACGCCATAGTAGCCAGAACCTAGAGGTTTGGCAAATGGATGTTAAAACCGCTTTTCTAAGCGGTTACCTTGAGGAAGGTAGAGACATCTATATGCGACACCGCGAGGTTATGTGGTAAAGGGTGAAGAGCATCTAGTATGGAAGCTTAAGTCCATTTATGGACTTAGCGAACCTCCCGATCATGGAACTTACGCTTTTGACGGTAGTAAAGTCCTATGGATTTACCAGCTTACTAGCGAGTTGTGTGTATCGGTTAGATGTCAACGGTGATGTGGTATTTCTTGCACTTTATGTAGATGACATCCTTCTAGTTGGCAACAACGTGAGTACATTATCGAGGCGTAAAGAGTTGGCTATCCGATCAGTTTCAAATGAAAGACTTAGGAGATGCAGCGTACATTCTTGGGATAAAGGTTTACGAGATCGCAAGAAGAAAATGATGAGCTTATCTCGGGCGTCTTACATTGATCACGTGATTACTCGCTTTAGTATCGGACCGCCGAGAAAGGTTGCTACCTTCGGACATGGCGTTCCTTTATCTCAGCGTGATCACCTATGATCATGAAGCGAGATAGAGAAATGAGACAAGTTCCATCACGCTTCGCTCGTAGGAAGTCTCATATACGCAATGCTATGCACGAGGCCGATATACGCTATGCGGTAGGCATAGTAGCTAGATATCGATCTAACCTGGACAAGCTCATTGACCGCGATAAAGCATATACTCGAAGTACACGAAAGGACTCGAGATTATAGGCTAGTTTACCATGCAGACTAGTCTAATGCCTTTGGGTTATCTGAACTCGGATTTCCAAGGCGACCGTGATGAGAAAAAGTCGACCTCGGGCTATGTGTTTACCTTGGGAGGTGGAGCCGTATCCTGGCGGAGTACAAAGCGGCGATGCATTGCGGACTCTACCATGGAAGCGAATATGTAGCGGCCGGAGGCTTCTAAGGAGGTCAGATGGTTGAGAACTACCTCATGGATCTAGGTGTGGTACACGGTTTGCCTAAGAGTATCATAGTTCTTGTGATAACTCGGTGCGATGTGCAAACTCGAAGGAACCACGGACCCATAAGGCGACAAAGCGATAGAGAGAAAGTACCATGTCATACGAGAAATCGTTAGGCGAGGTGGCGTGCTGATTGAAAAGATTGATCTGACGGAAAATCTAGCGGATCCATTCACAAGAGCCTACCGCAAAAGTCTACAGTGCGTTCGAGGACTTGGATTGCTTGATGGCACCCACTTAGAAAGGAAACTTTTGTATAAGTGGGAGAAGCAAAGTGATGGTTGTTTGTAATATCTAGTAGAGAGACACATTGTATACTAAAAGTTTGCTTTAGTATAAGTGGGAGATTGTTGGATTTGTATATCTGAAAGCGGTTTGGTTGAGCTTGTATACAATGTTTCATATTACCACTATTACAATCTCTATTTGAATTGAATACTTGATTGCATATATCGTGTCCCCTTATCTCGTATATAAGTTAGATCATACGATTGTGTAGAAGATCACAAAGTCTGTATGATTGGTCAAGCTTAATGAGATATAAAAGTTTCTGGTGAGACAACTTGAGGACGAGTTGTCGATAGATTGCAGATATAGATGAAGTGACTTGACTTGGTTACTTGTCTATCTTTGGTACGTCTCGGCGTATTGAAGGATCACGATGAGATGTGTTCTTCTATGTCGACCGTCGTGAAGAACCAAGATCTCGGTGACTTACGATGATCTAAACCTCGATAAGGTATTAGGTGAGTATGAGTTCTTGACCATCACTTTGACTTGTTATGGGTGAGGTTATATGTTCTAACCCAAGATTCTCCGCATCTTGGGTGGTGGCGATCTTGTATGTCACGCTAGTTATCATGTCAGTCACCGTATCCGTTTAGGATGATGGCGCCCTTAAGGAGCTCAAAGGTTTATTGTACTAAACCCTGCAGTTGAGTTAGCTCAAGTACAATAATAAGGTTGAGTGGTACTGCTTAAGGAATTTAAGATATTAATTATTTTAAGCGGTCGATTGCTATAAATAATTAATGGACGTTCGATATCTTAAATACGGGATTCGTGAATGTCTCAAGTGCAAGCCCGACTCAACTTCGGTAATAAAGGGTAAGTCGACATTTATTCTCTAGTGGCATGAATAAATGTTTATAAATTAATTTATGTTCGGGGTGAACATAAGATAATTAATTTATTTGAGGCCCATCTTTATTCCTTGCATTTGATCCTCGGCCGGCCCATCCAGTCCGTGAAAGAAGAAGAAAATCGGCCCATGTACTCTCTAAGGCAAGATTTTATTCTCTTTATCCTACAAGGATATTATTATATTTATGGTATATGCATAGATCCTTTCCATATAAGATTATGGTAATAATCCTAGGAGTATGGTAATAATCTAGAAGTATGGTAATTTCCATAAAGACTTATGGTAATTTCCATATAGGATTATGGTAATTTCCATATAGGATTATGGTAATTCCATATGGGATTAAGGTAGTGCATTATAAATATAAGGTATGAGATAAAGTCTGGTTAATGCTTCATAATTGAGAGCATAATTTTCGAGCATCACATAGCTCTTGAGGATTCTAAATTTTCATAGAGTGTATTGGGTGATTTTTTCCAAGCATTCTCCATAGATCGTCCTCACTCGACGCTGGAGATTGGGCAACCGGATCTGATCCCGTAAGGTCAGCACGAGTCGATCGTTCGCTCCGGCCCATCCGTTCATCCCGCTCGATTCACCTCGACAGATCCAAAGGTAAACACGAGAAAAACCTCAGCGTGTTGCAATTAATTATATAGACGCATGCTAGGAATATAATCAACGTATGGTGAATTAAATATCCAAGATAGATCCTCGGGAGGGCTAAACATAGTTTTCCATCAACTATGTTTTTCCACACGGGTCACGAATCTTCCGCTTGGAGGCTCGAAAGTGGCTCCGCTCGACCCACTTTGTGAAGTAGTCTCTGCCTCGACTAAGTATTGAAGTGACCTTGTGCTCGGTCGAACGGTCCAACGATGTCGATCCTCCACGCATGAAAGGCCACGGACTCTGTAGGGGTCGCTAGATCGGCTGGGGTAGCTTTTTGCACGTGGGTGAGGCGGCACCGGACACTTTTGTGAGCTCGGCCGAATCTTGGACGAGGTGGGCGGATAATATCCCGACCTCGTGTCTTCTTTGAGAGGCTCATGACCCGATGTGACTTCACAAGACCTCTGTGAATCTCATTGAGTCGTAGTCCGCCTCTTACGGCGAGGCACCTCGGGAGGGTTGGAGATAAGACTTCAGAGAATGCCTCGTCGTGAGGTACTTTGGGATTTTGCCATCATCTTTTTGGCTTCGAGCCGATCTTGAGGTAGCGCCATCTTCCGTGTAGCCCTTATGGGAGACATCCGGTTCGCTCTATCTCGTGATGAGGCCGATGTGGGACTCGCGATGCTTCGAATGGACTTCTTCCACCGTGGACTTGTTGATGACTAGCTTAGCCATCTGAGGATGTCAGCTCGGCTGTTCTCCCCCCGTGGAATACGATGAATTGTGGAATACCTGAATGAGGTCAGCATCTCCTTTGCCTTCTCGAGGTACTGCTTCATTCGATCATCCTTGGCCTCGTATTTGCCTAAGACCTGGTTCACCACGACCTGGGAATCTCCGAAGATCTGGATCTTTTCCACTTTCAACTCCTTCGCGAGGTGGAGTCCTGAGATCAGTGCTTCGTACTCCACCTCGTTGTTTGTGGTCGGGAAGGTAAACCGGAGTGCATAGGTGTTGGATTTGTATACTGAAAGCAGTTTTGGTTGAGCTTTATACAATGTTTCTGTTACCACTATTACAATCTCCTATCCGAAATGAATACTTGATTGCATATATCGTGTCCCCTTATCTCATATATAAGTTAGATCATACGGTGTGTAGAAGATCACGTGTCCGTATGATTGGTCGCTTAATGAGATATAAAAGTTTCACACCGAGACGACTTAAGGACGAGTTGTCGGTTTAGGCCGCAAAGATAGATAAGAAGTGACTTGACTTAGTTGCTTGTCTATGCTGGTACGCCTCGACGTATTGAAGGATCACGATGAGATGTGTTCTTCTTTCGACCGTCGTGAAGAACCAAGATCTCGGTGACTTACGATGATCTAAACCTCGATAAGGTATTAGGTGAGTATGAGTTCGACCATCACTTTGACTTGTTATGGGTGAGGGTTATATGTTCTAACCCAAGATTCTCCGTCTTGGGTGGTGGCGTCTTGTATGTCACGCTAGTTATCTCAGACGAGTCACCGTATCCGTTAAGGATGATGACGCCCTTAAGGAGCTCAAAGGTTTATTGTACTAAACCCCGCAGTTGAGTTAGCTCAAGTACAATAATAAGGTTGAGTGGTACTACTTATGAAATGAAGTTATTAATCGTTTTAAGCAATGATTGCTATAAATGATTAATGGACGCTCGATATCTTAAATACGGGATTCGTAATGTCTAAGTGCAAGCCGACTCAACTTGGTAATAAAGGGTAAGTCAACATTCTTCTCTAGTGGCATGATCGAATGTTTATAAATTAATTTATGTTCTGGGCTGAACATAAGATAATTAATTTATTTGAGGCCCATCTTTATTCCTTGCATTTGATCCCTGGGCTGGCCCATCCAGGCCCGTAGCACTGAGGAAAATCGGCGCCCCCAATGTAGCTCTCTATGGCAAGATTTTATTCTCTTTATCCCACAAGGATATTATTATATTTATGGTATATGCATAGATCATTTCCATATAAGATTATGGTAATAATCTTGAGAGTATGGAAATAATCCTAAGAGTATGGAAATAATCCTAAGATTATGGTAATATTCCATATAGGATTATGGTAATTTCCATATAGGATTATGGTAGTTTCCATATGGGATTAAGGTAGTGCATTATAAATATAAGGTATGAGATAAAGTCTGCGCTAATGCTCACATATTGTAAGCATAATTTTCGCCATCACATATTGTGATTCTCAAAATTGTGAAGAGCTCGGTGATTTTCGGTGCATTCTCCATAGCTCGCCCTCACCGACGTTGGAGTTTGGGTATCCGGGATACGATCCGGAAGGTCAAAGCACGAGTCTCGACCGCTCAATCCGTTCATCCCGCTCGATCCACCTCGATGATCCAAAGGTAAACACGAGAAAAACCCCAACGTGTTGCATTAATTATATAGACGCATGCTAGGTTTATAATCAATGTATGGTGAATTAAACACCCAAGATGGATCCTCGGGCGAGGTTAACATAACGATTCCACAATGGTATCGAGCACGGGATCAGAATCTTGGCTCTGTTGGATTAATTCACGTTTGATTATTACGTGCGTTTTAATAATTGTGGATTTGTCGTTCATCGTGGCTCGTTTGTTTTTGTTGGTTTTTGTTTTTACACCACGAGAAAATCCGTGGTTAGATTAGATTTTATCATGTAAATCTTATCTGTAAAAGAAGAACGAAGACGAAAGAACGAAGAACGAAACGACGGGAAAAACAGGTAGCTCGGCAGTCATCTGGACGGTATCTCGCGAGCGAGCCTCGCGGTCGCGAGGGCGATCGCGAGGGGCGCGGGCGACAGGGAGTGCGTTCGTGCACGAGATCCTGGCGCCACGCGAGCGAGCGGCGGTCGCGAGGTACACCGCTGGCAAGCGAGCGAGCGAAGCTGGAGCTGGCGGGCGGCGCGTTCGCCGCTGAAACCCGGTGCCAGCGGCGGACTCGCGGTCGCGAAGTTTCGCTGGCGACGACGTCTCGGCGACGTTGGCGCCGGGGGAAGGCGCGACGCTGCAGCGACGGGTCGCGGGTCATGATCGCGAGGCAGCCCGCGAGGAGCACGCGAACGCGTGGGCGATATGGCGCGATCGGCTTGGGCTTTCAGCTTGGCCAGCTCAAAGACTCTTTGGGCCGACCCGCCCGACACGTTTCCAGATTTTCCGTGCGTGCGCCCGCACGCGAGGCCCATTTGTTGAATCCGTCCGTGCGCGTGCACGCGAGGCCCGTTCAAGTTTAATTGCACTTTGTAAATCTATGTAATAGATTAGATTTAAATGTGCGTGTTTCACGATTGGGCGCGATGAACGTTTTATTTTATTTTTATCGTTCATATGCATGTCGTGGATGTTTAAATTATGCAGTAGCATGTTATGTATGTTTATATTACGTTGACAAACCTTTATGTGTTTTACGTAATGGACGCGCATAGTAAGCATGCTAGGTTTATCGCGCTTATCAAGCATATTTTAGAATTCTGCGAGCATGTTTTACATGTTGAGTTCTATAGAAAAGCATGCTAGGATTACGTGATCTGCATGGACAAACCTTTTGAATAAAAGACTAAGCAAGCAACCCGACAAATTAATTTTTCAAATTAAAATGTCAAGACCTCCACTTTTGATCTCTAAACAAAGTGAGACGACTTTGTGAGTAAACGCCCACACGCTGGCTTGCTTGCACTGCTTATCATAAGTTTGTTAGATGAGATTTCTAAATAAAACTTTTAAATCTATTGAGAAGTGGGAGTTTCATGTAAACGCCCACACGCTGCGGCTTGCATGTGCGATTTTCATAAGTTCTCTAGAGATAGATATAAAATGAGATAACAAAAATTTGAATTGAAAGCGGTATGGTCCGGTGAGTATACCAATTCTAAGAATTCATCTTCTCATTAAAATTGTGGTCATTGCTTAGACATCACCTCAAGTACAACTTCCATGCCAAGTCCTTCTTGCGATAGTGATGTGGTCTAGTAAGGTCCAATCATTAATTTCATTTGTCATAAGGATAAGTTGACATGGATTGAAATTAAACGACTAAAGGTATATTTTAGTCCGGTCGAGGGGTTCGTGTAAGCGCCCACGCGTGGCTTGCATGTGGAATTCCTTGGGCGATTGGAGGTTTCAATTAATATTGTTTTATCAAAGGTTACAATATTATTGTTACGAATTATATGCGATCGTATGCTTATGTGTTTACATTATCGTTTTAGATATGTCTCTTACGCCGATTATCAATATGCTCGCACAAAACCGTTATTCGTCCAAATTTTATTGAGTGGAAACGAAACATGGAATATGTTCTTATCATTGAAGAACACATGTTTGTTCTCACTATCAGAAACCCGATGCCCCATCGACGATCGACTAATGAGCAATGAGAGTCAAGGACTTTGGAATAAGTCAAACAATATGGCTAAATGCTATATGATGACTACGATGTCCAAAGGCTTGCAAAACTGCAAAGATCGATCGATGGTAGACGCGATCGATATTTGGTCAAGTCTCGAGAGTAAGTTTGGGCGGTCGGATCGACGATCCGCTTCCACACAATGAGAGAAATCTTGGCGTGTAAGATGGAAGAAGGAAGTTCGGTCCATGAACATGTCTCCACACGACTCATCTCATGGATAGTCTTGATCGGTTGGGAGGAGGTATTGACGGCGAAGCCAAGGTCGATATCATCCTCAATACACGCCCAAGTCTTTTGAGAACTTTGCGTGAATGCGATCATGAGCAAGACCGAGTTTACACTTAGTCGGTTGCTTAATGATCTCGTTCGCTGGAAGGAGTTATGGGAAAAGAGCACATGCTCTTGCTAGCACATCTAAGGGCCCAAAATTTTCGTTGCAAAATGGAAATAGAAAAGGGGTGCCAAAGGTAGTAAAGGCAAGGAAATAGTGGGAGTAATGGGAGCAAGAACATGGTTGCCAGGAGGCTCAAGAAGCGAAGGAGAAGGCAAGTGCTTCAAGTGCGGCAAGACCGGGCATTGGAAGGCCAAGTGCCTATGCTCAAGGCTCAAGGTACGCCGCTTGCTTTAATAACTAAACATGTTTAGCGACTTGTTCTACCCATTCTTGGGTAGTAGATACTGCTAACCGATCATGTTTGTTACACCTGCGGGGTTCCGCGGACAAGGAGCTGTTTGATGGCGAGATAACGATCTCCATGGGCAACGCGCGAAAGTCGAAGTCATTGCGCTTGGAGATGTTCTTTATGTTTTGGGACAACAGCTTTAGTTTTGAAAGACGTTTATATGTGCCGGATTTTCGGCGGAACCTTGTTTCTGTTTCAAACTATTTACTCATGGATATTCTCGTTATTTTTGATAGTAGTGTTTCTATCATAAGAAATGACGGTTATCGTGTTGGCACTTTATATAATTCGCTTTATACTATTTCTCGCAAAACATAATACCTATAACTATGTTGCATCTTCATCAAACCCCAAAAGAGAAAGTTTTCTTCAGAAGATGACTCTACTTTTCTCTGGCATCTTAGATTAGGTCACATCAATCTAAATAGGATCCAAAGACGGCTAAGAATGGAGCGTTGGGTAATCACGGTTACTCGCTCCCGATCTGCGAATCGTATAGAAGGTAAGATGTCGACCGCACCTTCAAAGCGAAGGGTTATAGAGCCACGTAAATGTTGGAGTTAGTCCATTTCGACTGTGGACCGATGTCCACACAAGCTCGTGGAGGGTGCAGTATTTTATTCATCGACGACTCAAGGTACGGATACGTATACCGCTTCACCGAAGTCCGAATGCTTTGAGAAATTCAAAGAGTTTAAGGCGAAGTGGAGACGAAGCTAGGTAAAGTATCAAGTCATCGCGCTCGATCGCGGTGGCGAATACCTCAAGAACGAAGTTTATGGACTATCTAGTGAAGTGTGGGATTACATCCCAACAAGCTTCACCGGCACACCACAAAGAAAATGGTGTGTCGAGCTTAAGAAATACGACTCTTTTGGAAATGGTTAGATCTATGATGAGTTATGCTACATTGCCCATTTCGCTCGGGGTATGCCTTAGAGCGGCGGCATACTTGCTAAATCTAGTACCGCCCAAGTCATCGAAAAGACCCTTTCGAAGTTGTGGTTTGGGCGCAAGCCCGGTTTAAGCCACATAAGGATATGGGCGATCCGACACGTCTTTGAACAAGAAAGTCGACAAGTTGGAGGCTAGATCCGACGCAATGTCTTGTTTATTGGCTATCCTAGAGGAACGAAGGTGGTTTATTCTATAGTCCTAGGATCAAGGTCATTATTAGACTAATGCCCGATTCTTAGAAGAGGATTATATGAAAATCATAAGTCCAAAGTTGAAATCATTCTTCAAGAATTAGAAGATGATCGTATTCCACCACCGATTAGGCGAAAGTGCACGAGATGTTGAGTCTAGTGGGAGGGATCGACACCGATACTTCAAGAAATTGAAGAGGTCGAGTTCCATGGAGATACCGACCGCATGTGGTACCTACACGCAAGTTGTGCAAGTTAGAGAACCACAAGTATCTGCACCCACCGTTGACATTGTGTCTATAGCACCGTCGTAGTGGGAGGTTGTTCGTCAACCCGAGTGATTAATGTTCGTGGGTGAATCTTTGGATTTAGTCCCGTAAAACGAGCAGCAATAATCGACCCATGGACGACAATGAGGCGATACAAGACAATGATGCAAGATCATGGAACTTACGTTTGGACGAGGTGGTAAAGTCCTATGGATTTACCCGTTTCTGGCGAGAGTTATGTGTATCGGTTAGATGTCAACGGTAATGTGGTATTTCTTGACTTACGTAGATAACATTCTACTATTTGGCAACAATGTGAAGTTGTTATCGACGTAAAGAGTTGGTAATCCGATCGGTTTCTAATGAAAGACTAAGGAGATGCGCGTACATTCTTGGGATCAAGGTTTACCGAGATCGCAAGAGAAAATGTTGAGCTTATCTCGTGAGTCTTACATTGATACCGTGATTACTCGTTTTTTTATGCGCACCGCCTGAGCAGATTGCTACCTTCGTAAATGGCGCCTTTATCTAAAGAGCGGTCTCCTATGACCGCAAAGGAGATAGAGGAAATGAGACAAGTTCCCACGTTTCGCCGTAGGAAGTCTCATGTATGCAATGCTACGCACGAGGCCCGATATCTGGCATGCAAGAAGCATAGTAGTTAGATATCGCCTAACCTCGACAAGCACATTGGATCGCAGTAAAGCATATACTCAAGTACCAAAAGGACTCGAGATTATAGGCTAGTTTACCATGCAGATAGTCTAATGCCTTTGGGTTATCTGCACTGGATTTCCAAGTCGACCGTGATAAGAATAAGTCTACCTCGGACTATGTGTTTACCTTGGGAGGTGGAACCGTATCTCAAGTGAGTGCAAAGCAATGATGCATTATGGACTCTATCATGGAAGCCGAATATGTAGCCACTTCGGAGGTGCTAAGGAGGTTGTATGGTTCAAGAACTACCTCATGGATCTAGATGTGGTACTGGTTTGCCCATGAGTATCATGGTTTACCGTGATAACTCGTGCAATGGCAAACTCAAGGAATCACGGATCCACAAGGCAAGCAAACACATAGAGAGAAAGTACCATGTCATACGAGAAATCGTTAGGCGAGGGACGTCTTGATAGCAAAGATTGATCTGACGGATAACCTAGCAGATCCATTCACTAAAGCTCGCGAAATAAGTCTACGTCGGGACGTTAGAGGACTTGAATTGCGCTAGATGGCACCGCTAAATCCCGCCAGAATAAGTCTCACGCCGTGGACGTTAGAGGACTTGAATTGCGCTAGATGGCACCCACTTAGAAAGGAAACTTTTGTATAAGTGGGAGAAGCAAAGTGATGGTTTTGTTTGTAATAGCTAGTAGAGAGACACATTGTATACTAAAAGTTTGCTTTAGTATAAGTGGGAGATTGTTGGATTTGTATACTGAAAGCAGTTTTGGTTGAGCTTGTATACAATGTTTCCTGTTACCACTATTACAATCTCCTATCTGAAATGAATACTTGATTGCATATATCTGTGTCCCCTTATCTCATATATAAGTTAGATCATACAGTGTGTAGAAGATCACAGAAGTCTGTATGATTGGTCAAGCTTAATGAGATATAAAAAGTTTCACAGCTGAGACGACTTAAGGACGAGTTGTCGGTTTAGGCTGCAGTATAGATAAGAAGTGACTTGACTTAGTTGCTTGTCTATGCTGGTACGTCTCTGACGTATTGAAGGATCACAGTGAGATGTGTTCTTCTTTCTGACCGTCGTGAAGAACCAAGATCTCGGTGACTTACGATGATCTAAACCTCGATAAGGTATTAGGTGAGTATGAGTTGTTGACCATCACTTTGACTTGTTATGGGTGAGGGTTATATGTTCTAACCCAAGATTCTCCCGATCTTGGGTGGTGGCGTCTTGTATGTCACGCTAGTTATCTCAGATCGAGTCACCGTATCCGTTAAGGATGA
This sequence comes from Salvia rosmarinus, assembly GCA_036937905.1. Classification (NCBI taxonomy): domain Eukaryota; kingdom Viridiplantae; phylum Streptophyta; class Magnoliopsida; order Lamiales; family Lamiaceae; genus Salvia; species Salvia rosmarinus. The sequence goes on along the minus strand of CM072818.1, from coordinate 317,831 downwards.
TGACGCCCCTTAAGGAGCTCAAAAGGTTTATTGTACTAAACCCCGCAGTTGAGTTAGCTCAAGTACAATAATAAGGTTGAGTGGTACTACTTAGGAAATGAAGTTATTAATCGTTTTAAGCGATGATTGCTATAAATGATTAATGGACGCTCGATATCTTAAATACGGGATTCAGAATGTCTAAGTGCAAGCCCGACTCAACTTCGGTAATAAAGGGGTAAGTCAACATTCTTTCTCTAGTGGCATGATCGAATGTTTATAAATTAATTTATGTTCTGGGCTGAACATAAGATAATTAATTTATTTGAGGCCCATCTTTATTCCTTGCATTTGATCCCTGGGCTGGCCCATCCAGGCCCGTAGCACTGAGGAAAATCGGCGCCCCAATGTAGCTCTCTATGGCAAGATTTTATTCTCTTTATCCCACAAGGATATTATTATATTTATGGTATATGCATAGATCCTTTCCATATAAGATTATGGTAATAATCCTGAGAGTATGGAAATAATCCTGAGAGTATGGAAATAATCCTAAGATTATGGTAATATTCCATAGGATTATGGTAATTTCCATATAGGATTATGGTAGTTTCCATATGGGATTAAGGTAGTGCATTATAAATATAAGGTATGAGATAAAGTCTAGGCTAATGCTCACATATTGCAAGCATAATTTTCGGCCATCACATATTGTGATTCTCGAAAATTGTGAAGAGCTCGGTGATTTTCCGGTGCATTCTCCATAGCTCGTCCTCACTCGACGTTGGAGTTTGGGTATCCGGATACAGTCCCGAAGGTCAAAGCACCAGTCTCGACCGCTCAATCCGCTCATCCCGCTCGATCCACCTCGATGATCCAAAGGTAAACACGAGAAAACCCCAACGTGTTGCATTAATTATATAGACGCATGCTAGGTTTATAATCAATGTATGGTGAATTAAACACCAAGATGGATCCTCGGGCGAGGGTTAACATACGCTTTCCCACAATAGGTCACCTCTTGTTTGTCCGGGCCGAGGAGGAGGATGCTCGCTCCACGCCTGTTTGCATGAAGCTCGCCCACGCACATCCGCCAAAGAACCATCGTGGGTTAGGATGATTCCTCCGTTGTGGGGCGGAGCCGGAGTGACCTCGATAAATTTGGCCTCTACCAGGAAGTCAACGAGAGCTTGTCCCTATGGCGGCACGGGAGTATGAAATGTCTTGCTCACGAGCTCCGGTGCCCATTCGCTATCCGTCCGGATGACTCGGGCTTTGACAAGACTTGTCTCAAGGGTAGGTCGGTCAAGACCTAGACGAATGGGCTTGGAAGTAAGGTCGAGGCGTCGCTTGCGTTTACTAGTGCCGCTACTTTTTCGAGGTCGGTGTACCTCGCCTCCGCCCTTCGAGAGCCCGACCGATAAAGTAGATGGGAGTTGTCGTCCCGCTCATCTCGCATCAGATCAAGACCGATAGCCTCGTCCGAGGCGGCGACATAAGGAAAGGAGCTCGCCTTCTGGGCGGACGGGGTCGGCGGTCGGCGAGATACTCTTTCACCGCGTGAAGGCGGCATGGTGTTCTTCCGCCAGCGAAGTCCCGAGCTCCTCAAGATCTTGAAGAAAGCCGCTTCTCGCAGCCCGAGATAAGAATCGAGGCGGCTAGACACCCAGTGAGTTTGTGGATCTCCGGATGGTCTTGGCACTTGCATGTCAAGCACTGCTTTCACCTTAGTGGGATTTACCTTCAGGCCTTCTTGAGAAACCCAACATCCCAGGAATTTACCCGTCCTCACCATGAATGTACACTTCAGGGGGTTGAGCTTGAGGTTGGCTGACCTGAGGAACTGGAGGATAGTTCTGAGGTCGTCGGCGCAGCCTCCGCTTTTTACTCTTGACCACGATGTCGTCGACGTAGACCTCGACGATCTGCCCAATGTGATCTTTGAATATGGCGTCCACCATTCTTTGATAGGTAGCTCCAAAGCCAGCCGAATGGCATCTTTCGACGCATAAGACACCAAGTCGGTGATGAACGCTGTCTTTGGGCGCCCTCCGGCTCATTAGGACTTGGTGTGGTGGTACCTTTGTATAGATCTAGGAAATCAAGATCTCATGGCCCACCAGTGCCTCCACTTTCTTGTCAATGTCGGGGAGGGGGTAGCAATCTTTCGGGCAGTGTTTGTTGAAGTCGGTGTAGTCGACACACATGCGCCATCCCCCTCCTGGCTTTCGAACCACGACTCGATTAGCCATCCAGGTCGGGTACTTAACCTCGAACAAGATCTTGGCCTTCTGGAGTTGAGTCACTTCGCTCTTACGACTGGTTGCGCTCTGCCGCAAACACCTCTTCTTCTGCCGAATTGGCTTTGTAGCCGGGTCAATGTTGAGGCAATGAGTTATGAGCTCGGGTGACACTCGGTCATGCCGAGTGAGGACCACGCGAACACGCCCTGTATTCCCTCGTGTCGCACGACACTCTGCCGAATATCGGTTGGGCCCCGACGCCGACCTTGACAACTTTGGAGGGTCGTCGTCAGATAGTCAAGGTCTTGGTCGGTCATCCCGAGGTGGCGCTCGGGATTCTGATTGCTAGGCCCGAGGTAAGGCTACATCTGGTTGAGACTCGTAGGCACTCCTCGCCGCCGCTTGGTCACCCCGATGTTAGCACTCCCACCGGTGGGTATCTTGATGGTGGTGGTATACCGAGCGACGGCCTGGTGGCATACTGACCCATCTCCGCCAGATGATGTTGTACGGGAGGAGCTCGGACCGGAAGAATTGGATGGCCTTTGTGACCGACACAGGAGCACGCCCTACGGTAATCGGAAGGGTGATTACACCCGGGTTGAACCGCCTCGAGCGAAGCTCTGAACTGGATGGTGCGGGTGTACTCAATTTCTCCGACCTCAAGTTTATCCAGCATACCGGAAGATAATGTCGACGGAGGCACCGATGTCGATGTAGACCCGGTGGACGTTCTTGTTGCCCACCACGACTTGTATCGTGATGGCGTCTTAGTGGGGCATGATTTTGGGCACCGGGTCATCTTTGGAGAACACGATGTCCTCACCATCCTGGGTCGCTTGTTTTTCGGCTCCTCGGGTCGGCCTCCGAGCTTTATTCTTTAACGACAACCTCGCTGCTCCTGCCAGCAGTCCGGTAATGGCATAAACCTGCTCCATGGCATTGGGACCTTCGTCCTCGTCATCTTCAGGTGGGGTCGTCATCGAGGTCGGCCCGCAGTTGTTGCCACCTCCATTCCTTCCTCTACGCTTCATGTTCCCCGCCCACCGGCCGAGGTATTTTTGAGGGCTCTTCTTTAACGAGCTCGTCGATCCGCGAGCCTGTGTTTCGCAATCTTGGTATCGTGACCATACCCTGGTGATAGTCACAATACTGCTGACCTCTTCTTAGATCCTCCTTTCATAGGAGGGGTTTCGGAAGAGCTCGGCGTGGAGCTCGAATATTTCCGCCTCGATTTGAGCGGACGGTAGCGCGTTACCTCGTGGTTTGGCCGAGGTCCCATTCGACCCGGTGGCCTCTCTTAATTCTATCAAGGCACTTCGCGATCCGCTACCGACTTGGTCATCCGCTTCTTCGCTCAACCTCCGCCATCCCTGATCTCTTTTCTTCCGATCCGACTCGCCCCTCGACATAGTTGTCCACCGTGTTCCAAAGTTTACTCGCCGCCTTTGGTTTCTCCCCGGTGATTTTTTTTGTTCAAGTCGCGGTCGGATCCGTTTTGAACGCATTGATGATGTACAGATCGTTACTATCATCAATCTTGAGGGATTCCTTGATGAACAGTGAGACAAAATTTGACATCGTCTCGTCTCGCCCCTGGCGGATGGTGAGCAGGTCGGATGATGGCTGTTGAGGCGGCATCTTTTGGTAAAACGCCACTTGAACTGATCCATGAGGTCCTGGAAGCAGTGTATGCTGTTCTGGCGGAGCGAGGTGAACCAACGTCGGGCGTTGGAGATCAGCACCTCGGGGAAGATTTTACACATGTGGAAATCCTCCATTCCTTGATTCGCCATGTTGGTAGTGTAGGCGAAAAGGAAGTCGGAGGGGTCCCCGAGGCCATCGTAGGCAGCGATGTTGGGTGCCCTGTATCGCTGGGGCAAGGGCGTGTCCAGAATCTCTCTGGAGAAAGGAGAGATGATTCTCCCGTACCGGTCGAATCCCGGGAGATCGTTGCCATCTCTCTGGAGGGTGGGAGATCGGTGACGGCGCTCGTCCGCTCTTCGGCGGGTTCGGCCCACCTCTCTCTCTTCGCTCGCCGCCTCCGGGCGGCATGCCGAGGTGGAGAGCGATCACGGCGACGTGGTGGTGAAGCGGTTGCGACCATCTCGGCGAGGCGATCGACTTCGGCGGCGGTCGATGTACGCGTTCTCGCTATTATGCCGAGGTGAGCGTTGACCGTCTCGGTGGGCGAGCGACCCGGCGCCAGACACGCCGATTCGGGCACTCGAGATGCCCGCCCATTCGCCCTCCGTGAAGGAAATTTTGGAATTGGCCGAGGTTGGCATTGAGGAACTCAGACACAGCTCGGCCAAGGGCTTCGTGAGATCGGTGAACCGCCTGTTCACTGGCGTTGAGGTCGGCATCTTCTTCCTCGTCTGGGCGGCGATCCTGATGGTGTATGAGAATGTTTTCCATGTAGCCCTCGGTGCGTGACCGCTTGTGGCGTCTGCAATCTCCTTCCCGCGGCGCTGAGTGACCACCTGGTCGTCCTCAGCGCGGTTGTTGCCGGCATCGGCGCGGTGCTAGCGTTTGCACGTGTTCTTGCCATTAAATCAGAAAAACGAAGCTTTTTTGTTCAGTTTTCCCACAGACGGCGCCAATGATAAATCTGGTGTATGTTAGTATACGAGATTTAAGAAAAGCAGTAAAGAACACCAAGGCTTTTACGTGGTTCGATCGAGAATAGATCTACGTCCACGGAGGAGGGATTCCTCAATACTTTTACTATGATTTGATTACAGTGAGTGTGGCTAAAAGCTCTAATATTCAATAAGTTGCTAACCCTTTTACCGTCAATCTAACCTCTATTTATACATATCTCAGGACCCCTAAAGACGCGCCTAATCCCCTCCATGTAGGGACTCTTCATCTCGTACGTAAGGATCCCTCGCCTTCCGTGTCGGGATCCCACGCCTTCCATGTAGGGACTCTTCATCTTGCCTGTAGGGTGGCGCCTCCCAAGTCTGGATTAGGGTTGAGAAGCTGGGGCTTAACCGCGTGGGCCGTTATTAGGTCAGGCCCAGCTCGTTTGGACCTGCTAGTGGGCCTGAGCGGTTGGGTCATATCCCATCATTGTGATTATTATTATTATCATTGATCATTTATGTTCCAAAATTCTCCTACGCAGGGGTGTCCTCTGCCTCCTATTTACGAAAGGTTCAGATAATTCCCCTAAAGTTGGCCTCTTCTTTACGAAAACTAAAAATAACATGACATAGTCATCTAATTATAAAACCTAGTAAAATGATTAACTAAAATTAAAAGAATTACAAGAATCAAGCATAGAATTTTAATCCTAATTACAACTATCAATTAAAATTAAATAGTATAAACCTTATTCAAGGATGTATTATATCTCATTTGATGATTAACCATAAGGAAAAGTTATTTAACTCCAATGTAAAATAATTGAACTCTGTTGCAGTAATTAATTGAAAAGGAAACATATATTGCGTATGCCTACAATATAGGTTTCATCTCTTTTACCTTTTTAACCAATTCTTCATCAAATAGGGAAAATTTGATGTTGTTATGGGTGATATGTGGACAAAAGCATCAAAGTAAAGTAAGATTTGAACTTGTAGACAACACCATTTGTATAATTTTCTTTATCCAAATATGATTTTACCTACATTTTAGTTTTTACTCATAAATCACCTATTGTCGTTGGGAGAGTGTCTTTAAGAATAGCATAGTGGTTAATGTCCGAGTGGTTAATCACATATTGACCTAATGGTAGAGTGGTTAATGCCCGACACCAAAGATCATAGATTCGAGTCCACCATGATGCGGCCTTTAGAATTTATGTATTTAATGGACCAATTGCCCTCATGGGCTTAGCTCAGTTAGTTAGTATCTAACAAATTTGAAACAAGCATATAATTTACACCAAAAAGGCGGCTATATGGAGAGCGTTACATTCTTAATATATATATTTTCCGATTAAAGACACGATATATTTGGAAATAATATGTACGAAGTCGAGAACTGAAGTTCTTTTTTATATAGGAAAAAGAATTTGCACAAATAGAATGAGTTCCCATTAAAAGCTCTTGACTCTTGAGCAGAAGAATTGGCGCAATTACGGAAGTCCACAAACGACCGGAGGCAGATTAGTTGGACGTGTAAATACATAAATATTTTGTAGTATATAGGCATACAATCTTGAGCATATATTTTTATATTATCGTTGTAACTAACAAGAGGTGAATACAAATTCTAAGTTACTTTTAACTTAAATGAAGAAGGTATGATGTGGTCCACCCACTACGTTCATTTTTAGAATTTGCAAACTATTATTTTTAATGTGGCAAAAATCGAATAATTTGCTTAATTTCCAGCCACTTTTTCAATCGAATGGCCATTTTAAGAGCTATTTTTAGAGTTAGTTTTGTATTGCATTATTAGTTTGTGCACTACTACAAAGGATATCCTTTCATTTTTAATGGCGAGAAGAAACTCTTAGTCGATATCTAATAGACATTCCCCGACTCCACCTTGATGAACCAAACATGAGAAGTCTTATTCAAGATGATAACAATATCTTATTCCACTAATAATTCATCCTCAAAAAAATTTGTTTGATTAACAAGACTCATCGATACACGTTTTTATTTTTCTCGAGCTTATTTTTTTCGATAAACAAAAGTACGGACGACGAGAATAGCGACAGCTGCTGAGCACTTTAACTAATTTAGTTGTTTATTACGTTAAATATTCAACAAAATCTTGGTTTAATACAATTTTAACTGAAAGAGGCACGCAAGTTGGTTGTGGCTTGTGTTCATGGAGATATAAAAACACTCATTATTATTATGCATTGCACTAACCTATATCCTAAACGAACTCGCAACTTATAACATGAAACACCGTTTTTGTCAGAAATATTACAACTTAAAGTATTAACAAATTCCACCAATCGTAAAGAGAACTTTTTGTACGAAAAAAGTAAATCTCAATGTCTATAGCACCTCAGGTGGTTTTTCTAATTTCAAGACATTGTTGAATTTTCGATAAATATGTCAAAACTCAATTATAGTTATGCAAATGTAGTGTGGGGAAAAATATTACAACAGCTCAAACATTAATAATCGTACCATGTTCCTTTTTTTACTCTTTGGGTGAAATTCAACTTTATTGCCCTCTTTCTTCTTAGTCTGACGCAAAGATTTATAAATGATGAAACAATTAACATTAAATGCATTTAAACTATAATTCGTCCAAGTTCTGATCTTTGACTGATAGTTTCTGTTACCGAAAACATGACAAATCCTCTTGTATTTCAGTCACTTACTGTTTCAATTAATTTAATAAAAATTATTCTAAAAAATAAACAGTAAATTGTACAGCAGATGTAGTTAGGGATCAGTTAGGGATATCAATTGACGGATACCCGGATCAAAATCAATAAATAAGTAATGGTTCTGATTCCGAAACCGATCCATTAGATATTGGATACGGACCAGACTAGTTAAACGGTCCGAGTCTGAGCAAGTCTGGAACCAGAAACGGACCAGAACTAGAACCAAACCGTTGCTTTATAAATTAATGGGCTATGAGTGATTTCGGATCGATATGGATATAACTAGCTCATTGACAAGCTGTTTTATTTAAACTTAGACTTATCAATAGACAGGTTTCACTCGTACCAGAATCAATAAATAAGCATTGGTTCTGGAACCGAAATCGGATCCGGACCGGAGCGGACCATCAAATTACGGATCTAAACGGTCTGGGTCTAAAGTGGTTCTGGAACCGGAACCGGAACCGCTGCTTTACAATTTAATGGATTTTAAACGATTCTGGATCGATCCGTGTTTTACCCATCCATTGACATCCCTAGATACAGTAAGTCTGCAGAGCAATCTGGCCTAAGACCGCTACATCGAATAAATTAGAATAACTATAAACCACGCCTCAAATCCAATTTGGAAAACCATATTTAAAAAATCAGACTTCAGAGCCATCATTCAATCTATAGATTCAACTAGTGGTATTTACTTCCCCTAAAATAAAAACGGTGTTATTTACTTCGCCACAGGCATTTCACGACAAAAAATGGCAATATAGATTATAGTGTTCATAGATTGCAAATTACACAATAAATGCTTCAGAAAATGACTTAAAAAGAGAGGGCAAAGAGATGGAACGTTCGGCTAACCTCCCAAGCGAAGATGAGGATGCTTTGAGAAGCATAAAAAACTTCGAAAGCATCTGTTATGGCATATGGAGCGAATAACCTTCAGTTTGTCGACTTTTGCATACCCAATGCACTTTCATCAGCAGGTCTGTATCACAAGCAAGTTCGGAAAGTTACCGGCTTTTAGAGAGACCGGGCTTCCAGCCATGAAACTAAAGGAGAAATGATGGACGCACTCAAACTTTGGGGAAAACCTCGATCTACACCTATTTATGGTTGCTGCCTGCAAGTCTTAAACCGTGCGAAGAAATCCACGAACTTCTATGAGAAAACTATGCAAGTTTTTTCTGAACTTCTGTTGGTTTGGTCGATCAAGTATTGATGATAGATTATTGGAAGTTGTGAGAGCCTGGATAGCATTTGTTAACCTTGATCTGAATGCTGGATTCCTCTGTCTTTCTATCAACTCGTTCGCTAAATTCTGCAGAGCAATATTTATCTCAGAATTATAAAGGACTCAGCAGCATATGACAGAAACAAGAGAGGAAGCATAAAGATTGACAATAGCGTTAACATTGATTGAATTCTCAATCGATTTGAAGTCCCAAAACTGAATAAACATGAAATAGCAAGCTACCTGATAAGTACTCTGTTCACAAAGTATCAATGGCAGGAGTGCATCTGCTGCCGAGCCCACAAGATCAGCGCTGTGACATAAAGCCAGATATGTGTCAATATGGTCTTAGAAGACATTCTAGATTTCTGGTCGGATTCAGATTTTATTTTGTTAAATACTTATTTTGCATCTCACCTGTAATCCTCGAAAAGAAGAAGTTGCAGCAGTGAGCGAAGGAACCGACTGAGAATCCCTTCATGGACATTTCCATCAGGGTCCTTGTAACTGGAAGCATGTGATCCGAGACCAATTTTACCAGCAACTCTATCTTTGTAATGGTGAGATGCAAGCGCTTTTATAGATCTTAGACACAGGTCCACCACTTCGATATCCTAACAAAAGGATATAGTAGACGAAAAGGGAAACAACATAAACCTACTGTGTAATTTACTTGGCTAGTGTAGAACAAATATGCAGTCCTGCATGACATCTGTGACAAAATTAACATCATCTGACAACTATCACAGTTTACCTGATGATGAAGACCGAAATCAAGAGTTCCGAGTATGTGACTGAAGGCCTCAACGTTTAGCTGTCCGATTAATTCAGGATACACCTCCAGCATATGTGACAACAGTGAAAAGTACTGTAAAATAGCAAGAAGACTACATTAGTTTCCGCCTACACCCTTGCATTCCTCTTGCCCAACAAGGGAAGAGCCTTACACTGTGGCAAAGTTTGGGAAATTTAAGTTGGTCCAGAGTTATCAGAGGAGTTACTATGTGTAGACCCGTATATACAACCTACGATACAAAGTAATCAGAATCAATATAGAACACTGTTTATAAAACCCCAATACTAGAGCCACCCCTTTCATCTAATAAGATCTTGCTTGAACATACCTGAGAAATATTTGTACCGTAATTCTCAATGGGTTCGGATGCAAAGTCAATCTGTGAAAGATATATACGTCAGACTGGGTTGAAACCAACAAAAGGAGGCACGTTACTACAGAGATGCACACTTTCACACTATTTCAGAATTATCAACTGACCCAAGTTTTCCAATTTGATACTCAATTACCACCAATCATGATCTAATCTGGTTTTATAGATCAGCAGTCGATGAGCAAATCAAACTTTGTAATATCAGTTTCCTACAGTACAGTTTGTGAAGTTATTAATATTATTAAGTTAATTAGTAGTATGTGCTAGCAGAGAACTAGTATCCTCCAAGAGATGAACGATAACATAGAAAAATGAAAGAATCACATCAGGACAAAGATTCTATTGGTGGCTTATCACATTTATACGAATGTTCTAGTTCTCTAATGGATTCTTTACTCTAAGAATTGATTAACTTGGTGACTTGATTTTTTTTGTGGATCAGATGTTAGATAAGAGATGATTATATCATATCCCACATCTTTGGGTGGATATATCACTCAATTAGTCATCCAAATCCAAAATAATCATAGGCCTTGTGCTATCTAAGCAGCAATAAGATATGACAACTTCTAACAACATACCCTCATCTAACAAAGTGAAGAAGACCTTAAAGTGTAAAAGTGATGGAATGAATCCTTCCTTCCTTCCTATATTCATACAATATGGGTTCTCCTCATGGGAATTTACTAGTACACAGCGTGTAACCTAAGCGTCTAAACTAATGATTTCCTAGAACTATCCACAATAAAATTTTCAAATGTAGGAAAAACAACTTGGCTAATATAAAATTTCCTGCGGGGAACACAAAAGGTCCCAAGAGTAATGCCACTGATTAAATATTTCTTTATAATAATGGATGCTAATGTGCAGAGACACTGTTTTAGATAGGGTGGTTAAGAGTTTGCATGGGAAAGTGAAGAAAGTAATCCCTTGACTTGGATAATGGATAAAGAGTTACCATATCTTTTGAACATAGATTTGAGAGAAGTTGTAGAAGCGCCCTCAAATCCTTATATTTCTCTGCATCTGCTTCATTGCGTAAGCTGTTTGAAAGGCCAACTGATATCTGAGGCAGCAGTCAGATTATATGGGTCAATTCCGGAAAGGAGGTAAGAATAACTACCATCTTAGCTATAGCTTCTTATTAGCATTTGAGAGTAACACAAAAGAGATATGGCGAAGTCATGATTAAGTTTATAGCTACAAATGCGATACAACTTGAACCATTTGATTGTTCAGTTATTTAATTGTCTGATACCACAAATGTCCTTCCCAATAAGTTCTGTGATCCCACCAGCCAATTTTGATTATTACATTGAAGATGAGAGAAGTTCACAGTGAACAAACTCTTATGTTGTTATTACTTAAATTGCACTAATCGCAAATGATTTTTTTTGGTATGGAGTGTTGACTGTTGATATTTATAATCTATTATTTAAATTAATGTCTATATTAGATTTTTTAAAATTGAACCATGGGTTATGATTTTCATATTGTATCTCGTGTGGAGCTTGCTTTCCAGCAAATCCACTCGACACTACGAGACAGCCAGTTGATTGAGACTTATAATCAAGATAAAATTGGCCATGCAACTTACTGATGTTGCTAGTGCTACAAACTGGTCATTTATATTATGAAAAGGGCATGCAGCATAAGTAGGCAGCTCTCTGTTTGCAAACAAACATATAGAGATGCATGCAAACATAAAAACCATAATCCAACTCCACATTTCATAACCATCATGTAAACTAAATTCACAATTATGCCAATTCATGTTGCTACTATCCGAACTATACATAACCAAATTGAACTAGGGGGAAAAACTGTTTACCTTGCCGATGTTGTGAGATGAGTATAGCTGAAGCAAACGCATACAGAAGTCAACCATGGCAGCAGTTTCTTTAGCCTCTAAGTAGATAATTTGGCCTTCCACCCAATCAGTGACAAATTTGAGTAGAAGGTAGACAACTACAAACTACATAGGGAAAAAAGGAACAAATATAATTAATCATTCCTGAGGTCAAAATTAAACTGCAAGATCATACAAGAATATTTAAGAAATAAAAGAAGATGCAATACTATTACAACTTTACCTCATCTTTGTATGCTTGAAGAAAGATTAGAACAGGATTCATAACTGAGAATCCCATTTCATAAATTGCCTTCTGTATACGAGGTTCTGAGACTCTGGCAACTCCACGGAGTCGCCCAACAAGCAACTAACCTATGGGATGTCATGAAGAAATCATTCATATCAAGTTTGGTACTAGCAAATAAATGCATGGTGCCAAAGTCTTACCAACAGAATGATATCAGGCTGCTGAGCTATGCTTTTGAGATCATTCTTGCTCGACAGTTCCACCAGGTAAGCTGTTATGTGGTTTGTCAGACTTCTTATGTACCTACATACAATATCGATTAGGATTAGAATACTTTAAATCTTGATAAGTGGTGAATAGCTTGAATACATAGAAGCTCATGAAAAAGATAGTACTCACTCATTTGATGCCTCAGAATTTTTAATGCCTAAAGCAGAGAGGGTAAGCGTCTGAGCCAGGGATCGCTGAAATGAAAGAAAGATATATTATAAGCCTTGTTTCAAAATTAAAATAGAAACTACTGAAGAGGGTGCTTTCTGAGAGAGATGCTGAAGAGTTGAAGGAACTATAGCACTCAGTTGCAAGTGAAAGAGACCCAAAACCCCCATTTTATATGCTTTAGTTTAATTTTTTAATTGTTAAGTAGGGTTTGTTCCACCCAACTGGGGCATATAATTATTTTTTATCATTTAATTTTACTTTTATTAGTTATAGTTTATTATTAGGGTTTACAAGAAAGCAAGCTAAAGATGATATCAATCGCACATCTATTAAGTTCACTCTAGTTTCCATCTTTATATATAGTAGGCATTTGAATACTGCTACTTTCAGTTTGCTTTTTAAAAGCAAATTACAATTTACATCAGTTAGATAAACCTCTTTTTCTCCAAATTCTGGAAATTTGAGAAAGGAAAAATTGAAATTAGAATCCATTACCTGGTGAGCAGCATTTAATGACAACAAAACTCTTTCATTACAGAAAGCATTCACTAAGTCACGCCAAGAATCCTGCAATAATTTATTAGATGTTTGAAGAATCAAAATTTTGGATTGCATTATATAAAGGGCAAAATTAGAATCTAAGCTATAATAAGCACTGAATAAGTGAATACTATTTGAAGATGTCGATTATATAGGTACTTGAAAACAGAATAACAGCACACTTAATAAAGCATGACTATAATTATTGGAGATAACAAACACAAAATAGCTTACAAGTGCTGGAACAGAAGAAAATGCAATACAGTAACTATGTACAAGGGGCGCTCAAAGACTTTCTCAATAGTTTGAAGAGATCCATATGCAAGGCAATAAAGAAAATAGCAACTAAAAAAGTCGAGGAAAGAAGAAAAGAGGATAAAGGAGACAGCAGCAGCACAACATAGCAGGCACAACCGGGAGCAGCACAAGAAGATGAAAATTCAGTGTTGTGATATGGATGTGTGCTTTGGTTTAAGCTTTTCTTTAGGAAACAAATGACTTTATTGATTACAAAAAAGCAGTACAAGGGTTTAAACTCACTTTTGTCCTTTTGCTGACAGTGAAGCTACTCTAAACCCTGTTTTACACCTCTAAATCCTCGTTCTTTGTTTTACTATATAAAATCCACACTTGAGACCTAAGATTCCGTAGTCAGTAAATATTTCCACAGGGGCAATATATTCCTCTCTTTCATCATAAACTCTTCAATTTCTTTCAATTATTTTTCTTTTCAATTTAATGCACTTGGAATTGATACAATTCTTAGCAGGCATAAAATACAAATGGTCTTTCGAGCAGAAACAGAGTGTTTTAAGGGGAAACGATTCTAGCCAACAACCAGCCTCAGCATCAGATCAGAAGAGGGATTGCAAGTCCAGAATCCTTTACAAAAGACTGCCTCATCCAAACAGACTAGTCAACATCTTATAAATTCTAAACAAAGGAAAACATGCCAGAGGGTATCGAGGAAAATACAAAACTCATTGATTCTTTTCCAAATCCCTCCTCTCTCAGTTCAACACCCAAGTACACAGTTTAAAAAAAAAAAGTACAATGCCATACAAAGTCACAGATATAACCCTCTCAAAACATAAGCCTAAACCCACAGGGAATATCACTCCCCTCAAATGTAGAGCACAAGAAAGTATGTTAAACAAGAAAAAGAGAATTGATAGACAATTGTTCATGTGCACAAATATGCTACTGACCAAGGTGACAAGATGACTAATAATATTCCTTCGCTTTACAAGTGAATGAAGCAACTGATAACATGTGAGTGCCTGCCATATGGGGGGAAAAAAGAAAGGAAAAAAAGGTTATAATCCTTTCAACCGTTATATGTTGCATAAGAAGGTGTGGCAAAGTTATCCAAGTAAATAAGCCATCGAGAGAAGGGAGGAAACAGAAAGAAAAGTAAAAGGCTAAGGCTGAATAAGACTTTATACACCTGAAAAATGAAATTTGAAAACCACCAGTGGCTAATAACCTTAAAATCCAAGACAAGCTACAGATACATACCTGCAAGTCCTTCTCCCCAGGGTAAGAAACAAATGTGCTCGACGAGATACGAATGATAATATCAAGCACAACTTTTCCATGATTATTTTCTCCATAGAAACTAATCAATGCATTTTGGAGTGTTTTCTCCAGTTTCTTCAGGTATCATGAGGTACGTTGACATCCATCTCGCAAGGAACCAAACAACTGCCTGCAATATTAAGATATGATAGTGTCAAGAACTAACATTGAAAGGAGAAAATACAATATAATGAAATTTCACTAAACTTTTCTCACTCTCTCAACATCGAAAGGAGAAAAGAATACAATATAATGAACACACTTGCGGTTGGGAAGCAAAATAATTTCATTAGTAAACTTAGGAAAGCTCAATGGTACAAGAGTTCCAAGAAGAGAAATATTCAAGACACTACGAAGATTTTGAAATCTTTATGTATTGAAACTCTACAAGCAACCCTTAAACCTATAGGGTACCTCCTTAAGGGATACAATCTTTAAGACACCAACATTACACTTGAAACATAACTCTCCAACAACATTGAGCTTCTTTTGATTATATATAAATCTCTTGTATCAAAGCATTAGCTGGACATTGTCACCTGGGATAGTAAAGTATATGCTAGTAATTTGACTTGTTAGGTGAATTATGGCTAGTACTTTATTTATGGACTTTTTTGTTTCAGATTTAATTAGGGTATAATGTATGTTAAGATAGGATGGTTCTCAATTTTTAAGGGATGATTCCTTGCTCTGTCCTGTTTCATCTTTGTATGTACAATTTAATCTTTTAATAAAGTTTTCATGCTTTTTATGGAACCCAAAGTCAATCATTGAATGAAATTCATCTTCTTTGTATCGGTTGACCAAAGTTGAACCATGACTTCTGGGGTGGGGCTCAGACTCTGAACCATATTTGGGACAAGTGCCTAATACAGCTCGGGCTGAAGAGTTGGGGAAGTTTACGAGAGGTGGGGAAAGCTAGCAGCTATAGTTGGGCTGGGGATAACCTGCTTCTTCACAGGCTTCAGCCCACCCAGAAAACAAATTCTGTTGCATTAGCATTTCGAATTCTTTCAATTCCACCTCATTCTATTTTGGGGTAGGCTAACAACCTAAGAAGCAGATGTCATCTGACAAATCAGCTCGGGCACCAGACGACCAAGGCTCATTGTTTCTCACGGTACAGCAATTTGTGTCTGATTTCAAGAAAGTAGTTGCTTAATATTATGTTAATCAGTTTCCCAGAATAAAGGGATACAGGTACCATGCAAATCTACACTAGAACATCCATGTGCTTCTATTGAAGGCAAGACCAGCCCTTTTTTTCAGAGACCAGCTTCAAACCTGATTCATTATGTTTACACAGTAAGAGCTTTCCTTCCAAGTTTCAATCTATCTTAAGCACGAATGTACTTTGGGAAACTTATTGTAGAAATCAGGAACATATGTGGCAAATCCAAATTGTAACATCTAATATCATGTTCTGTCATGAGATTAGCTTTCCTAATAGACATAAGAGGAAATAGTAAAAATGTCTAGTTTTAGTATCGTTACTCTGCGTGAAATCTTCGGACCTCGATTAATCAAATTCAAAATGCAAAAACTACTCATGAACCAAGTTTCAATCAAACAGGTGCATCATAAACATTTTCATCCCAATTTCAGGAACAGTATGCTCCATGTAAGTTTGGATATGATCCATAATGAGCAATAGACTAAAAAATACTCGATCATAAAAACATGATTGATTCCATACCGAGCTAAAAGGTTTGCATATAAATTCTTTCCTTGGACCAATTAAATAAAAATGTAGCAAGTTGGCAATGGAATTGGTCTGAGGAATAACTGAAGTACCTCCATGAGTCGGGGACTAAAAAAGGATGCTCTCATTTCTGGATTTAAACTTTGTTCGGCGAATGCTATAATTGTGCTGCAAGAAATTCATAAAAAAGAATAAACTCCATGGAGAATTGAGAGAGTCGGAACGAGCAAACAAGGTTTAAATATACATTTTAAGCACCGAGGCATTTTCCAATAGCCTCACGAGGTGGTCCGAGGCGTAAATCACAAAAAATACATAAACATTATAAATAATATAATAAATATATTATATAAAAAAACACATAAAAAACATAACTTCATATTAAGTACTTATAAGTCTTTAAAATTTTAAAATAAAGTCTAATCATTTTCTGCCGAACTGCTGCTGCCAGCGGTGGCGCCGGTTGCCAGATAGGAAAGGGAGAGCAAGGGAGATGGAGAGACAGAATAGGGAGAGCTCGAGAGAGTAAGGAGCGGGGGAGATGGAGAGTGGCAGATTAGATGAGAGAATTATTAGGTTATTTTTTAAAATTGATTCAATTTTCTGCTGTTTTTTTAAAGCCCATATCCAACACAACAAGAATTATATAAGTCCATTACGAAAATACAAAAAATATTTAAAAAATAAAAATCACATGAGTGCCCCTCAGTACGCCTTGGCGGATGAGGCTTACGTTATAGGGTCTGCTGGAGGCGGCGCCTCGAGGCGCTTTCAGCGCCTCGTGACAACCACCTTTTAAACCATGCGAGCAACTACTAAATTCAGAGCTTCAGAAGAACTATCCTAATGGTTAATGTAACACCTTTAACAAAGAAACCTTCTAAATGACGCGATTCCTGGTCCCTAATCAAGTCATTTTCCTTTGCCCTATCCTAAATACACATTTAGACTATGACCTAAATAGGCACAAGAAAGAATGCAATTGCCATCTTCGACACTACTCGGTGTTTGGACCGACAAGAACACCACATGCAAATAACCGGATATTACACATATTCAAAAAATCATTATCGTAGTTTGAGAGTGTATGACTTAAACATAAAATTGAACTGATTTGACAAACTCCAATTAAATAGATTCATTTCATCTAACAATTACAATGAGAAAACCTACCTAGAAAGTGCTACAACTGGGTGTTTATCAACCTCCATTATGTTAGTATAATGACTTTCAATCTCCTTTGGCACCTGACAATTTCACAACAAATAAAAACCGTCAACAATTTGCAATTGTGTTATTCTTTGAAACCCCAGAAACCATACAGGTTTAACAGATATAATGTAAAACAAAATCTTATGATTGCAAACAGACATGACACTTTTTTAAATGGTGAACTGAAGGTAAAGACCTTTCTCCCTCCCCCAAGTATAGTATAGACATAAGCAATTAAGTGTGGTGGTGTGGTAGCCTATACCACCCAAAACTTGAAGTTTCAAATTTTAAAAATGAGACAATATAAATCAATGTAAATCAGGAAAAAATGTTAACAATAACTGATGAAATTAATATCATATCATGTAACTGCAGAACCAGAGTTGATCTTTAATGCCAATAGTCAATGGAAAGAATGAAAAGATAACAGCATACTTTAGTTTCAGACTCAGTAGAAAAGGAAAATAAATTTATAAAATAGAAGATTTACAAAGCTGAAAAAAATTCTAACAGTGAACTGAAAAATCAAAGAATGCTGCATCAAGTACTTTCACTAGAACAAATATATTTTTGTACCAGAATAAGTAATTAACCACCAGAGACAAACCGGGATAACTTTTACATTATATGAGTGAACAACAGAGTTGTTTAAGAAATACATAGTTCCAAGGAATTTGACAAGATTTTCAGAAAACACCTTACATAAAGAAATTGGCAAATGGCAATCTCTGAAAATCCACAACAGATAGATCAGAAGGAAAAGAAAGCATAAAGCATTGCAAAAATATATGCAAGGGTGCAGCTTTGTTCCAAATGCAACTACCAGTCAACTAATAGTCCCACAGACACATTTCCCATCAACCAAGATGCACAAAGTCATGGCAAAACTGTATCCTAGTTTCTTCTTTGCTTGACCCCGACAACAATATCTCATTTGGATGGAACTTTGACCACCTTATAATGACTTAAATAGTACCTAAAGTGCGTACAAATGGACAAGCAATAGAGAACGTTATTATTCTCCTAAATCTTACACCACACATCAGTACGTACAGAGTCCTTACAGTAGAAACCCACTGAACTTAAGGAAACAGTTGGACTATAGTCCTTCTAGGTGATGGTTTAGAGAATCAATTAGATGCATATAAAAACAAACCACGTGAAATAAATATAAATTAGAAGTTGTTTGGAAGTGATACGATCGACAAGAAACAACACTTAAAATCAGGAGTAGTCCTATTTCTGTAGATGTCTACTGAGATAGTGAGGCTGCATCAACAACTCAACTTATATTATATATACAGAAACACAAAAACATAACTAAAAAAGAGTAGTATTAAGAAGAAACGGAAATTCACTACCAAAGGAGTTTCACCCTGTCCTTCATCAGCCAAAACATGCCCGGATATGAGCAAGAGAGAATAAAGTTCTTCCAAAGTTTCAGTTGGATCCCTTATGCCTCTGCCCTACATTTAGGGTGAATGATGAAACAAAAGCACAAAAGCAGATAAAGAACCCATTATCGATGCACTAGAGAGAGACATAAATAAGCATAAAATTCAAGAATCAAAACATCCAACTTTTATATATTAACAATCACGAAGAAAGAAATAAATCATATCCAAGCACCATGGTAAGGACTAGCAAGGGAACACCAGTTTAAAACATCATAAACTTATCTCCTATGATAGGAAAGTCCAGAGTAAAATCATCAAACCAACAAAGCATCAAGGCTTAGTTTAGAAATATAACAGAAAATCATTTTAGTCAAAGGATTTTTCTTTCCTTCGCTTTTTCCTATAGAGGGGGGGGGGTGCCAGAGATGAAAACATCAAAACTTTGTTGTATTGCACAGGTAATAATAAGTCAAATCGCAAGTCAACAATCTACACAGATTCCATTTTTGGTAAATGCACAAGCAATCCAAGGAAATCTAAGACAATTTTACAGATATCAACGAATTATATCTTTTATGGAACAGTGCTTACTTCAAACAATTGGTAAGAATAACAGTGTGAGACTTTTCATGTTAATGCAGGACAATCTGGGCAGCAGAATAAGTTGGCCAATGGAAATTATTCTACATTAGAAAATGTGCACAATAGGAATTTAAAAAGTAAAAGATTTGCAATGCAGTTGGCAAGAAGGTTAGATCGTAATGTTAAAAGTGTACCTGATGAAGCATCATAATACGCTCGGAGAAAAGTTTGCTGAGAAAAGGGATTGTGGAGCCCAGAGCTGCTCGAGCAATAAGAGCATAAGAGCTCAATCTTTCATCCATAGCTACAAAGAGAAAACACTTAAGCACAAAAACAGAAAAGAAATTACAGTAATTCTAGAGACGACTAAAGTGGAAACTACTATGACGTCAATATGGACAAAATTGATGAAAATTCAGCTAGTAAGCAATTTACCAGCAATCGAAGCCTGAGCATAATTAGCCTCATCATCATCAGTGAAGGCTGATACAGAAGCAGCTATTTGGGGAGAAGAATAAAAGGTCAATATAAGCTCAACATGCAGCCCAAAGTGAAAGATATCATGGTGATTGGGGAAGAGCATAACGTTACCCTTTAATTCAGATTCCACAATCAATTCAAAGAGATTGGCTGCAGCGCTAACGCCTTCAGATGGAAGCAAATCATTTTGTCCACTAACATCCAATTGCTGCAGTGATTTAATCAGAAAGCACAAAAGAAAATCTGCTCAGTGCACTACTCACTAGCTATATATTGCCCAAATATATCTATAGAGACAGTTGATACTTCATAAAGCTGTTAGGAGTAGGGCTGTAAACAAACCAAACTGTTCGTGAGCTACTCGGAGCTCGGCACGAAAAAGCTCGCTCGAAATTTGATCGCTTTGTAAACGAGCCGAACTCGAGCCTCGAATCGAGCTCGATAAGTTTATCGAGCCGAACTCGAGCTTAGAGATGTTCGGCTCGTAGGCTCGTGAACATGTTTGGTTCGAACTCAAACGAGCCAGTTCGCGAACTCTTATTCGAACATGTTCACGAACCTTGATTCGAACATGTTCGCGAACCTTAATTCGAACATGTTCACGAACATGTTCGCGAACGTATAAAAAAATAGATTATTTATACATATTTAAATAATTAAAATGAATAATAAATTATAAAATATATGTTAATTATAATTATTTAGCAACAAATAAGCATATATATGAAGTATTGATAATAAATTATTTATATATTTAAATAATTAGAATAAATAATAAATTACAAAATATATATCGAGCTCAAAAACGAGCAAAGTCGAATACGAGCAGAGTTCGAGCTCGAATTCGAATTCGAGTTCGAATATATCTCATAAACGAGTAGTTATCGAACCGAATTCGAGTAGCTCGCGAGCTCAAAAATTTTATAACGAACCGAGCTCGAGCTCAATTTAAAGCTCGAATTCGAACTCGAGCCGAACTCGAGCCGAATAAAATTTAAACGAGTCGAGCTCGAGCTTGGCAGTGTTCGGCTCGGCTCGGTTCGTATACAGCCCTAGTTAGGAGTGGCAAACAAGTTGCTAACTCAAAGTGGAATATCATACCAGCATGGAAATTGAGTTCTTATGGGGGCCGAACAGACAAAATATTGGAAAAAGTGTATACTATTCATATGAGTCAAAATTGGTAAATCCACCGTGATAGTGAAAATATCGACCCATAATTGCATTCCATCCCCACCAAACCATAAAAGCATAATGTAATACGGTCACCACCATGAAAAATTAGCAAAATGAAAGAAGATCTATCAACAGCTACACTGCAAACCTAACTTCACAAAACACCAAAAAAGTTATTCGAAAGCCGACCCCTTATTGAAATCAATGGTAAAAGGGTACATTTTGGCGGTAACCCCAGATTCAAAAAAAGTGAAATAACCTTCCACTTTTTCCATCATAGACAAATAAGCTACATCTCTTTCTACTAGGACGGAACCAAACTAAATTCACAGAAAGTTTGTATATTCATTTAACATCAGAAGTTTTAAAAAAAACTTTCCAAGACAATTAATGGCCAGAAAGTGTAGTTTTATAAGAATGTTCTACTAACCACACTCTCAACAAAGAGGTAAATATGCAAATAGGCATAAACATATGCATTTATAAGGTATAAGAGGGTACAAGCTAAGGAAGCAATGATAGGTACCTGGAGAAGGGCCGTCAAGTATCTAATAAGATATCGCGTGCCACCCAGCTCCATGTCTCATCATCTGTTTGATTTTCCATGAGGTCTTTATAGACTTCACGCATCATGGCAGATAATAGAGTGAGAGTGCCATAAGGCCTGCACATTAGTCAAAACCTCAATACAGTAGAAAGAGCACAAGCAAACTAATACAGTCGAGATGATGAACTCCTTCATCTTTAGGCTGTCTAGAAACATTCTCTTGATTCTAACTCCGAGGCGGATATTTATTTATCAAATTACTGGTTCACGAACGTTATGTGATGCACAGACTTCTCAAGTCTGACAATTGCTTTCGAGAAATAGGTTACGGAGTTCAGGTGCTTGACATTCATTCTTTTTCACTCTCATGTGTGACTATATGGTATGATCAGAGAACAGGTAAGAGTATTTAAGCAAAGATAACTATTTGCCCCTAGAACAACTCAGGTGTAATATATCAACTAGGATTTAACATACCTCAAAGATTTCAGTAGCTCATCAAATAAGAGTGGCGTAGTAACAGTTGCTATAGACATAAGTGCACGGCAGCCATCCAGCAGTTCACTGAAAATATTAGATAAGCAATCCTAAGAATAACATGTTATGCAACAAATGAGACATAGTCATTGAAATATATACCTGTCACTTTTTCCCAATTTTATTGCATGTGAAACTGCATCTGGAGGTTCCATCCACTGTACAATCCCAGCCAGCAGTAGCAGAAGATGCTGCTTTTGCATGTCTCCGCTTTCTAAATTCAAGTAGTTTAGTATTGAACACACTAGAATTAAATAATCATTCACAAACAGAAGGTAAGATATTTTAAAGAAAACTTTCTGAAAAAGCAAATTAAAAACCAAAGACGAATCACGTAAAGTAGAGGCAAGGAAGGCTTGAGCTACTACGGAGGTTATTACAGAGTTTGAGATTGAAAGATAATTGGCGTGTCCTGATTGATAATTTAGAGGGTCCAAGAGTGATAATGGGCAAAGAGGATGTTTAACGGTGGGTAAAGAGTGATAATTTAGAGGTTTCCTGCAACGGTTCAGAATTCCCATACGTCAAACTACCTGGAAAGCCATGAATACCAACGAAGATTCAATTCCTTTTTTGGCTATTACTGTTAGGGAAACCACCGACATGTGATGTTATTCAAGGAAGCCATTCTTACTTTATCTCTCTCCTAACTAGTATGGGCTTTGTAACATGTTCTTCATGTATCATGTTTGGAACAGAGTGTTGAAGTATGGCACTTATTAAGTTGTTCCAAAGTCATGAAGAAGATTATATCCTAAGCTAGGTGACTGTTACAGAAAATGAGGAAAGAATTTTTGAAAGGTTATTGTTCATGCCCTATGATGGCCAGAAGGAAAAGAATCATAAATTTTTTGAGGACGTTGAGAATTCATTCTAGGTTGCATGCCGGAAGTTTAGAAATTAAAGTAGCGATGCAGATTTCTAAAATAGGAGAGTTACAAAAATGAGTCTGTGATGCTATTAGATATAGCCGCTCAATACACCAGGATTATATTTGTTTACTATGAAATCGTATAGACGTTGCATGCCCATTAATAACCTAGTATTAGAATTATGTTTATGGTGCAATTATGGATTCCCATCTCCAGTTTTAGTGATGCTTTTGTGCTTATTCCAAGAAAAGGGAACAACATACCAGATGGAAAGATTGCTCCTATGAGGGAGCAAAATTGCAACAAAAGTTTTCGAGCAGAAACTGCAAGAGGGCAGTCAATCCAGTAACCTTCACGGGAGAACTTTTGCCTCAGAGCAGTATAGAAGTTTGAAAGCCATCCAACATGACCACTTGAAATCAACAGATCACGCCAGGCAGCACCAGGCTTCAAGCATCAAAAGGGAGAAATAAGTATAAACATAAATAGCATAAGTTGACCCATGTTAATTTATATTCTACAAGTGGACTGGTATGCAGTAGAAACTGTGATATTTGGACAATGAACGAACATATACTTCACCATATCAATCAAATTGAACATGGAAGTGATAAAACACCACTGGAGAAACCACAAACAGTCAAGCATGCCGAGCATAGGTGAGTCATTCTTGTGCATAGCAAATTACTGAGTCAGCAACAAGCATGGATGGAGTCAAAATTAGTTTCAGCCTACCTCAAGCACGAAAATGAGAGGTCGACTCCTCGGTTGGACTTATAACTTATAATTGTTCTCCAGGAGCTTCTTTTGCTTTCAAAAGTATTTAATAATTTTTATACTTCATATATCGTAGACTCTGAATGTGACTGAATGGCCTTTTTCTTTATATTTTTATTTTCTTTACATGAAATAGAACTTTTTAATATCAAAAGTAAGCAGAATTGAGAGGACTTCAGCTGTCAAACATAACATATTCTAAAAAGTAACATCTAACTTTTCATCAATTAGTTGATCTCTGAGAAAGAAAAACAAGGTAAGAAACTCTATGGCAAATTAAACTTGAAAATTACTAACAAAAAATTCCATAAATAAGTTGCCCACAAGATTTTCTCCAAAAAGCAACTATCAACTTTGCAATTAAAGCCAATAATCTAATCAAAGGTGCAGGTATCATCTTTGTAAGTACAATTTGAATGAAGATTTCTTCGTGTAAATTTAAAAATAATATAAATGAATGTTAGTTGAAAATGTAGTAACACTTATCAGGTGCAGTTAAACGAAAGCCCCAGAATGATTTAGTCAAACTATGAATTTCCAACAACACATCTCTCTCAAGTCATTCAATTTCTGAGTCCCTAATGTCCGACATTCTGAAAATTGTGGTTGTAACTCACCTGCACTAAGATGCATTCAGTCCTTCTAGAACTTTCTTGCTTCATCGCACTCTGAAACAAATCCATCCCTCTTTTCGAGCTGTCAACAGCATTCTTGCCTCGGAAGTCCCAATTTAGAATTTGAAGCATCAGACGTAATGCTGCTGAACAGACTTTAACTTCAGGAACTTCAGAGTCAGCTTCAATAATTCTATTTGACACGTTGAAAGCAGCATGTTGTACCCAATAGTAGAATACCTATGAAAAATTAAATACAAGGAGAAATTATTTTGGGCAGAAATCAGAAGGAATCTAGCCTTCCATTGGGAATTCCTTGTGAGGCCATAGAAGGAATGCAAAAGAGAACCCCTAAAAAGGAACAGTTCCATATAATCACAAACCTTGAGGTAGTCATGCTCTAATGATATTAGGCACTGCTCATGAAATTCTCTAGGAAGGCCCATAGCGGTAGATGTAGAGGGTGAAAACTCTGACACCTATTGGAACATGCCATTTTCGTAGTATAAATAAAAAATACAAGACAAAAAAAATCATTTTAGAAAGAAACAAATGGCTAGCTTTGCTGGCTGTAATCAACTAGATGCGTACCAATGATTCCAGAAAATTGATTCCAGAATATTGCACAGCCAAGCCATGGGTTCCATCAACAGCTTGTTTCACCTGCAGCATAAAACCAAACTTGCAGGTATGAAAAATTAATTGACCAAGTCTATGGGTGGGCTGGTGGCAGCTGCACCTCGAGAATTCGAGTTCAAAACTAAATAATTGACCCAGTGAAGTTAATGAAAGTATGTATGTGAGGCAGAGAAGTTAAATGACCCACAGAAACTAAATAATCACATAGCAGACAGACCAATGAACATCTTACCACTCCAATAGTACATGGAAGGATAAGAAAACAATATAAGAGCCGTCATTACCTCAAGGAAGAATGCCTCCTTCTCCAAAGCTGTAAAATCAAGCCTAAAATGAAGAGAGAGAAAAACAAAAAAGACCTTAAATAAACAAATGACAAAGAGAAGAAACATACACACATAGCTTTCTTGGGGTAATTATAGGGGATTTTCAGTGATTCACATGGTAAGAATATGTTACTAGGTACTTAATATGGAGGAAAACAACATCTGCAAATTGGCAAACACTATTGCTTGAATAGTGGGAGAATGGCCAATTACATATTCAGGCACCTCATTGGGCGATATCCCCTCAAATTTTCTTTTTAGGAACCAATAGGACTGACAATTATTGACACGACACGAACACACACGAAATTTATGGATTAGTGCTCAGTCTTATTGTGTCGTGTTATTATCTTGTCGATACGATAATTTCGTGTCGTTTTTGTGTCGGATCCGTGTCGTGTTCGTGTAACACGATAATTTTCGTGTTACACTCGTATTCGTGTCGGATCGTGTCATTTTCGTATAAATTGATGTTATTTATACATCTTTAATATTAGTTTTACTATTTTATATATTTTATTTCTATTATTAATTTATTTCTAATTTTGGTTTAAATTTGTCGTTTCGTGTCATATTCGTGTTCGTGTTTGTACCAGTGTCTGTACATTTCGTGTCGGGCATATCCTTAAGGGTCGTGTGTTCGTATTTGGTCTTTCGTGTCGTGTCGTTATCGTGTTGACACGCACGAATTGCCAACCCTAGGAACCAATTTTGAGAACATACTTACTCATCAAAATGGGCTCGGGTACATGTATACAATCCTTCTTAAGTTTGTTACCAATCTTATATTTTGGATTTTTAAGTGCGAAAAGGACTGTTTATTTGATGGAAAAGAAAATGAGAGATTTTCTATGAGATGGTCTGACGAGAAATATACTCATTTTGTCTCTTGGGAAGTGATCACGCCACCTAAAGCTCTAGGAGGAGGTTTAGGATCCTTATGCTAAGTTCTCTTAAAAATTCTTCAATTCAATGGATTCTTCTTTCCTTCTTTCTTTCTTTGAAGCTATTTATAACTACTATGCCTTGAAAGTTCGGGTCATTTCTTGGTTATAGGCAAGGTTTAAAAAGGCGTTTGTGGTAGCGCCGAGCGCGCCTCGGTGCGGGCCGCAAACCGCCGCCAGGCGGCGCCTCACATGGCAACACTCATAAGTACGCCTCAGGAGGGCGAGGCGGTGCGAGGCGGCGAGGCGGTGCGAGGTGAGCCGAGGCGTTTGCCTCTCCACTGCTCCAAGTAAGTTTATTTTACTGTACTAAATTTCAATGGGCTGTTATAAAATAGCCCAAAAAAAGGAATTAAAACCTAATTTCTAACCTTCTCTATTTAATGCATGCACTGGACGCACTCGCTTTACCTCCATCAGTCATCTCCTTCTTCCATCTCCCTCCTCCAGCGACACCAGACCATCTCCCTCTTCCAAAGATACAGAAACAGAACTGTCCATCTCCCTCCTCCGGCGACATCCACGATACAGAAATAGAAAAACAAAGAGAAAGAAACAGAACCGCAGCAACAGAGAAATAGACCGAGCTTTGTGTATTTTTGTTTTGTAAGTTTAATTCCAACTTGTATATTTGTAGGCACCGTACCATCAACTTGTAATTTTATATATTATTGTGTGTAGTTGAAACAGGTTCTGTAAGTTATTGTAGGCACCGCAGCCAAGAAATTGTAATTTTATATTTTGTTGTGGTTGTATTTCAAACAATTTGTGGCAGAAAACATTGACCATAGTAATATTATATTATATTCTTGTATATAATACGTGTGAACATTAGCAATAGGCAGCAAGTTGCTGCCAGCAACATGAAACATCACACACGGCACACCTATTGTAGACAGACTAGTACGTATTAGTTTATAGAAATAATATATTGAGTCTAGACTATAGACTACATCAAACACCTATTAGACTAGACCACTAGAACTGTAGTACATATTAAGTGTATAGCAATAGCAATAGCAATAGCAATATTATATTAAATGTAGATTCTAGACTATAGACTCTCCAGTCTCGACTGCAACATTAAGTATGTAGACTTCTATTAAATGTAGATTCTAGACTATAGACTCTAGACTGCATATTATAATTTATATTAAGTGTATTGAAATTTATGTTTTTATTTTGTGTTTTAATATATTTGTTATGCTTTTCTATGATTTTATTATATTAATTATAAATTTTATATGTTTTATAATTTACGCCTCGGTTTTACGCCTCGGACCGCCTCGAGGCTTACGCCTCGTGAGACTATTGGAAAACGCCTCGGTGCTTAAAACGTATATTTAAACCTTGGTTATAGGTTTTGGGAAAGCTAATCATTTGTAATGCATTAACCATGTTTGTGCTCTAAATTTATCTCTCAGCAGAATTAGGTATCGAGTGCTTGGTAAATTAGCATACAGTGTACTGTGCCTCGTTCCTTTTTTTTTATGTCTAACCATGATGGGCTGATTTTTAGAAAAGGCAAAGTTTATAGGGGATCATTGTTCTAGCCATTTGTTGGTGTTTGTGGAAAAGAAGAATATTCAAGGATAAAGAAGAATCTATAGGTTTGGGAATTTTAGAGTGTTGGGTGGGTCAGCTAGTCAAAGAATTAATGGTTAGAAAACATATTTGAATTTTTAAATTTTGCAACAGGCAACCTCATTTTCAAAATTTGGAGTATGTCGTGAATTATCCTTCACCTAATTGTCTTTAACATATGCTTTATCAGAGACATTGTGCAAGAGCAGATCATCACTCTATTAGAGTGATACATTAATGTTACCATCATTTTTCATGTTAGGGATATGCCACATAATTTTCCCTTGGGTTTAGGATGATCAGAAACTTACCATCCCCTTTTCAGCAACTGCGCAGCCACTGATGCAACCTTCGCTAGGACATAACCCTCAGGTAAATTGGCATGCTTCATTATAAAGCTTAAGCAGAAACTGCATAAAATTACTTAACGGTCAGTGTAGATTATAATACAATGACCTGCATAAGAAAAATTCTTCCAGAAAGTTGAACAATTTATCACACTAGCACTTCCTTCATAACTGTGGCTAAATAGACAAGCATTTAAACAACGCATGCGTGCTATTTTATCGACATGCGCAATTGGCCAGATTGAAGAAAAACAGTTCAGCGAAATGACTACGAAATGAAGAACTTACAGAAGTTTAATGTTTTACTGCAAAGCAACAAGATGGCAAAGCACATGAATGTTCTGTCAACCGAGTAAATGCCAACACTGTTAGGTTAAGAGCAAGTGGTTTGGTTGTTTGACCTATATATATATATATAGGGGTTGGATCCAGTGAGAACTCATCTTTTATGAGAACCGTGCACAAACGTATAAAATCGATGAACAAAATCTATAAAGTTGTGCACAACGAAAACATTCTAAAAATGTTTCACAACAAAACAATTTTAGAAAGTTTTCGTTGTGCACAACTTTATACCTTTCTGTGCATCATCTTTACACGTCTTATGCATAGTTCGCAAAAAAGATGTGATTCTCATTTGATCCACTCCCTATATATATATATATTTTTTTTTTTTGTGTTTTTTTTTGGGGGGGGAGGTTGAAAAGGTATCTGTCAATCAACCAAGGAATGAATGTCATTTTCTAAAAAAGAAGACAACTGTAACACTGGCAATAATTCAGCATAAAAAAATTCGTTATTAATGTAATGTATTTGCAATTACATTTTTCTACATTCCATAGCAGGAGATGTTAGTCCTAAAACCCATAAAGAGTTGGCGTTTACGTGAAGCCTTGTGCTCCTGAGCCTTGATAGGACAGAGACCAACAAGCTTTCATGATTGCATTTTTCTGCCTAAGCACATACATAAGCATGTTCTCTGATAACTAATTAGGAAAAAATAAATACTGCTCTCAGTGCTCAGAATATTGAGAGCAAAATTCGTTCATACATAAGACATCCTGACCTACCATTTATTTTATATCTAAAAGTAGTCGATTCACATAGTGACGAAATTTAATTTAACTGGCTAGCTTTTGCTGTATTCTTAGACAAGTAAATCACCTAACAACATAATAGTTAACCATGCAAGGAAACAAAAAACCAATTTTCTGGAATTACCTAATTAATCCTCTTCTGTCATGAGTCTCAAGGAAGCCCCATTCTCGTATTCCTGCATCTCTAATTGCTCCTGCAGCCTGAAACCTTGCATTGGGCGACTGAGAGTTTTCTGAAAGATCAAACTACTTTCAGAAAGAGCAATGTTTCCTTATTTTGTGGCCGTTAAAGATACTCTCGAGTCTTGAGTATCACAAATGTACATCTCTGAAAGAGGAACTTAGAATAGTTTTTCGAGAGCCAAAAAACTCTACATGTGTAATTGTGCAGCAACAGTCTTTTAGCAGTTTTGTAATTCTACATATATATGTTTTGTATATATGAGTGATCATTCAAATGGATGGAACTTGGAAGAGGTAGCCTAATCACGATAACATTAAGATGTCCCAAACAATAGAAAAGGCCAAAGCATTTTCTGCGAGGACCTAGCAATTGCTGGTAAATGTCCCCACAATCCTCTACGATAAATGGGCAGATTGACACTGAATCTTGAAGATCACAGCTCACAAGTACATAGATAGATACATGTAAAAGCACACAAAAAAGACTTCCCCAAGTGACCACGAAGACTGAATAGATGGAGACTACGTCCAATTCTATAACCAGTACAGTCAAACTAAAATGATATGATCAAAAACTATCCGATAAGCAAGAATGAGATAAATAGGGTTCCTTCTGGCACACATTCATTATGCCGCAGCTAATGAATAAGGCCCAACATTAACAGCTGAATGCTACACACTTCCAAAATTAATTCCTCTGGCAAATATATTTAGTTAATGTCAGTTCCTATTACTCATTAGATCATTTTCAATCATAGAAAAAAAGAGTTGAGCTTGCACATATGCTCCTGTATATATAAATATGCTTGAGGAAGTTACAAAAAAAACTGATATCTTCTTTACTGAGGTGGTGATATGAGTAAAGTAAACAGCGGCTTCAGAGTACAAAATCATGCAGAATCAGAAAAATTGCAGATAATTCTATATTAGTTTGTCAATACAAATACAAATACTTCAGTGTACTTCATAAGTTGGTGTTGAAAGAAAACACAAATAGATGTTGTAGAGACCTGCTAAAACATACCTAGAATGAATTGGCATGTCCGATACGGAGAAGGAGATTGACTTAGTGATAGTAGGGTTGCTTCAGCAGCAGCTGGATTGACATGCATCTGTTAAGGTTTGCCCAATGCATTGTCGCATGTCCATGTACCCCAACAAGTAAAAATAAACAACTAATATAAACAAGGTTTGAAGATTTCAAAATCTTAAAACAAATTAAAAGAAAACAAATTAATCTGTTGTGTAAAGTAAGCACATTATTTTATAGTGTCTTTTTTTAAGTTTAGAATCAAATCTCTTGTTCATTTAGCATCACAGTAAGAATTCTATGACATTATAGGTTTATTTAATCTTCAATATGACCATAATCAATCTGCAATCACCATTCAATTTGATTGCATATGAGACCTATAAGGCTAAGCTTATCAAAGTAGGACTCCTTGCACTGATGGGGACATGGGGTTAAGATATCTTCTCGTGAAACTCTAAACAATGATAAGGTCAGCGAGATACACTTATCCTTTGATGATGCCAGCCAAAAATATGAACTCAAATTGAATGGTGAGACTATCACAAGCCTGATTGTGGTTAGACTGGAGATAACATATGTTTATGGTGTCACATGATACTCATCAGGATTTCTTGAATGGAACCAAGGCAGACTCGGAAACTTAGAAAATGAAAAAAAGTTTGAAAAATTTAAGCATATAACATAGACTTGAACCAGTAGTTATAGTGAATAGCAATCCAAAGACAAAGAACATCAAATTTAAATAAACTAGTTATACCACACGCTAGAGCACCAGCATTTATCAATTCTTAGATACAGAGAGCAACATGGTCTATTTAATATCCTAGCACCGGTTTTAATCAAGCTACTGGATTCAACCTGGGGTAGCATGAGTCATCCTAATTTATCGAACAACTTTGCAATAGCTTTATCATCATATAAATCTGACAACATAAACAGGCAATCACATGATACAAAACGCCAGATTAAAAAAAAAATCCGTAATGTAAATTCACTCGAGCAGATATGTATAGTTACTGTTTCCGCTTGCTCTGGTTAGCCTATCCAATCACTCAAGAATCAATAGAAGGTCCGGAAACTGATGAACTCAATAGGTAAGGGTTTTATAAATGTTAATTAATAGATTAAACAACCTGAATAGAACTGCAGGCGAGTTCAATAGCTTGCATGGTTGCTTGAAGCTGCGCCATATCTGCTGCTTCTGTGTTCTGGGGAGAGCCTTGAGCCATCATCATCTCTCCGGAACGGCACTGCTAGATAGAGAGAGGCGGGGAGAGAGAGAGCAGCGTTGTGGGGTTTTTTTTGGGTTTTTTTACTAATAACGAGAGAGCAGTTTTTGATGCTCTATTAATTTCTACCTAAATTATACTATCAAAATCTTTAGTAAAGTGAAAATCAATTAGTAGGAGTTCTCTAACTTTATATTTTTTTTCGAGATTTTGTTATTTTATCTATAGACAAATATTTTATTTTATTTTCAAGTATACTTTTTTGGCAAATTGTGAATTTACATTTTCTCATTATTTTAGTAAGGTTGAGACACCAAAAATCTTTATTTAGTGAAAGGATCGGGGTTTAGTTTTCTATCTTTATGTGGTTGTCTTTTTAATTTATTTGATTTATGGTCTAATTTGCACTATCTTTATTTATTATACAAATTATTTAGAATTCTTTATAACATTTAGTCAATTCATTTAGATGATTTATATATCTCTAAAAATATGCTATATTTATTTTTATTTTAAATTACGCCTCCTAAGAAAATGAGCCGGGATTTAATTTCACAAAAAGTTATTGTTGAAAATAAATGGTTAATTAAAATAAAACACGAACTTATACTCAATTTGTAATTTCAACATAATTTTCAAACATTTGCAAATAAAAACTAAAATCTTTTCAATTTTTTGTAATTGGGGCTCCATATTTTTCTAACGATCGTGAAAGATTGTGTGGACACCAACGTTGATTAAATGACATCGTTTAGTATACAATTAAGTATAAAAGTAATCAATATTACACATTTCATTTTTCTGCTCAATTGCACACTAAACGACTTCGTTTTCTCATTCTTTATCATATTTTGGCCAACGTTATTGTCCACATCTTCTTTTCAGTTCATATAGATTCCGAAGTTATCTTTCTAATTGTCGAAAAAATGGGAAAGCCCTAATTGTGAAAAATAGAAAGATTGAATATTTTTTGTACAAATATTATAAAATAAGATCGGAATTGCAAAATGGATATACATGACAACCATTTTCTAAATGTTGGGAAAGCTTTCTTAATATTTGTTAAGGCATTTTTTGAAATTTAATTGAATTCATTAATTATTTCAAATTTAGGATTTCTAAGTAAGGAGATGGGTTGGGTTTATCTCAATAATATTTCAATATTTGAAGCATTAATTTTATTCGGATTTTTTTTAATTCAAAAATGATCATACAACGTTGTTTTGTCACATAATTTTCATCTTTTAATGTCATTATTCATGTGGACTTTCGACTTGTCCAATAAGCTCTCTGTCATTCAAAAAAATTGTAGTATTCATAAAATTTATTGAGTATGAGCATCTCATTTTAATCATTCATATGTTGAGTTATTTATGTAAATATGTCGAAAGGTTATGATAAAAATCGTTTTCTTCCTTTGTTTATAAAAGAACAAATTTCCACCTCGTTATGTACGTGGATTTCCAGGTGCTGAGTCAACTCTCGACAATCAAAGAAAATTAGGACTGGGTATCCGGTTCGGTTCAATTCGGTTAATCGAAACCGAATATACACTATGGATACATACCGATAACCGAACCGATCGGTTATTCGGTTAACCAAATAACCGATCGGTTTAACCAATCGATTATTTGGTTAACTGAATAACCGTTTTTTAAACCCAAATATTTTTTTACAACCAAAACCTGCTGTTAGATTATAAAAAGTCTCAAACTCAACAAATTTACAAACATAAACATTCATGATTCATCAGCATCATCATCTCCAAAACCAAAACTTTTGCCAAATTTACTAATTTTTTAAATATTAATTATAAAATGAAATAAATATATGTATTTATATAATTATTTTCGGTTATCGGTATATACTCATTCGGTTATCAGGTATAACAATAACCGAATTTTTTGAAAATCTCATATAGAATATCGAATCGTATCAATGAAATCGGTTATTCGGTTAACCGATATTCATTGATTCGATTCGGTTATACAAATACTCAAATATCCAATACCAAATTCTCACCCCTAAAGAAAATAAACGATGATATTTATTTAAAAAATATCGTATTATAGTATACATTGTAATTGTTCATATACTGAGGTATGTTGCTTAAAATAGAAACATAATAGGGTAAAAATTGGTTTTTTGGTTTTTTTTTTAAGCGAAAGAATTTCATTACGGACATGAACATGAGATATGGAAAAGACTCTTCACAAAAGATGGGGATTCATTCCAAACATACGGTGTAACAAAATCAATGACAATTTTGCTAAACTATGAGCAATCTTATTTAACTCCCGTTTAATATTCTTTTACTTGTACCTCCCCACTAAATCCATTTCTTTCCCGGCATACGGCAGCAAAGACTCATCTCAGAAAGGTTTTCATCTCGTGAGTTGATGCATCACATGCGACCTTACATCAACTTAAGTTAATGGGAATTTTATCGATGTAGGGATTGGAAGATAGACTATCCATCAATTAATAACTTAAAAATACTACTAATTTAATTGAAAATTAGAACTATCGATCTAAAGCTCAAAATATTTTTTATACTTTTAATTGTTATTTATATTGGTTATTAAATTGTAAAGGATCATTTTATATTACTCTATTGAAAATCAATATAAAATTAATTAAATAGGATTGAAACATAATTTGTTTTAATCTCATATTAGTTGTTTAAATCGGTCTTGAATACATAGTTTTCCTTTCTTTCATTTTTTTTGTCAATTTAATACTGAAAGTTAAAGGTCGTGTCACGGTGGACTCGAACCCGAGATCTTTGGCCTCATGCATTATCCATTCTACCACTAGGCCAACACACGCACACAATTACATGAATGTCTATTCTTTTATTCAAAAAACTTAAACTAAATGGAATTTGAACCTACTATACACAATAAATGAATATTTTAAACTTGGGGTGCCCAACTTATATACCCAACTTTTAAAAATTAAGTACACCCCATATCCAATCTAAAAATTAACTACACCCCATACCCAAACCTATTAAAAAACTATATTTTTGTTAAAAAACAGTCAAAATTTGCAGAACAAAACAGTCAAAATTTGTAGAAATTTGCAGACGTCTTCGACGTCTTCTCACATGGAATCTGATTCCATTTTTTCTGTGCTAACATTAACGCCTCTTGACAACTGACAACCCACATTCACGCATTCACAACCATTTCACATTTTTCTTCTTCAAAAAATTTGAAACACTCTTGTGAATTTCGATTTCCAGATTTCAGATTTGAATTTCGATTTCAGATTTCTTCTCGCAATTTTCTTCATTTCCATTCTCATTCTCATTCCCGTGAATTTCGATTTCTATTTCCATGCTCATTCCCATTCCCATTCACATTCCCGTGAATTTCGAAAGATAAGACACCGTGAAGAACAAGAGGTAATTCTCTCATTTTAGGCCAAAATCATATATGTTTATTGTTGTTTCGCAAAAATTGAAGTTTTCGATCGGAGAATTCGTTGTTTTCGATCGACCGGAGATAACAATTTCGATCGAAAACTTCATTTTCGATCGAAACAACAAATTAATTCAAGAAATGAATTAATTTGTTGTTTTCGATCGACCAATCAAGTTTCGATCGAGGAAGTCTTCTTTCGATCGGCCGAAACAACGATGCCTTCCTCGACCGAAACTTCAATTGTCGATCGAAACAACAAATTAATTCAATTTTTGAATTAATTTGTTGTTTCGGTCAAAATTGAAGTTTCCGATCGAGGAAGGCATCGTTGTTTCCGCCGACCGAAAGAACCTTTTCGACCGAAACTTCATTGATCGATCGAACAACAAATTAATTCAATTCTTGAATTAATTTGTTGTTTCGATCGAAAATCAAGTTTCGGTCAAAATTTATGTTTCCGGTCAATGATTTATGTTTCCGGTCAATGATTTATGTTTCCGGTCAATGATTAATTAATTTATTTATGTTTCTGTCAAAATTTATTTATGTTTCCGTCAAAATTTAATTAATTTAATAAAACTCGCAAACATATTAAATTCCATCATTGATTTATGTTTCGGTCAAGGAAAATTAATTAAATTTGACCGAAACATATTAAATAAATTGAGATTTTCGAAACATATCATTTCCGGAATCATGCGACCGAAACATATTAAATAAATGAATGGAGATTGACGGAAAAATATTAAATGAATGGAGATTGATGAAACATATTAAATAAATGAATGGAAACATATTAAATTCTATTTCCGAATCATGCGACGAATTAAACATGTCATTCATTTATGTTTACTGATCAAAATTTAATTAATTTTCCTTGACTAAATGAATGGATGGAATTTAATATGTTTAGGGGTTTTATTAGTACCATTCATTTCGCAACCATTTCTTGATTCTGAGTTGTTAACAAACAAAAATATTCTTGTTTTGTCAGATGTCGTGTCAATTCAAATCGAAACTAAACGGACGATTGTAGATATATATTAAAAAACAAATGGGTATACAATGTATCAATTTTTCAAAATGGTTATGTCCTGTACACACTTTTACAAAAGTGTGTACTTGTATATATTTCGCCTTAAACTTGAATCTAAATATAATTAATAATAGTAAATCCGCTGCATCGTTTTGTGGAAGAATTTCCCATTATTTCATTAGTTTTCCAAACATTATTATCAATGAAAGTGGCCTAAAGAAGGTTGAAAATAGTTTAATTCATATAGCAATTTATTCCTTCATCAAATCAAATGGTAACAACTAACACCAGTATTAATTAGGTTTATTACAACGTGCATTCTACATCATCAAATTAATTATTTTACAAATACCAAAATAATGGTCTGTGGACCATCTAATACAGTTTGTCTATATTTTATCTAAAATTTTGCTATAATATATTAAAAGCTTATGTTAGTAATTATTTGTGTATATTTTAACACAAAATTGACATTATAATAGACATTGATCGGTGAATAACTTAATTGTTTAAAGGTCAACCATAGAATTGCGTTTGCAATCTATAATTTAGAAAATGACATTATCGTATAGCTATCGTCAAATAATATAATTTAATAACGATAAATCTTGACTTTCTCAACCTTTTGCTCATGTAGGTATTATTTGTGACTAATTTGGGTAGATAAAATTATAAATACTTATAATATGTGCATTATAACATTACATTTGGGAGTTAATTAGGTTGTTTGTATTATAAAATTGGAAAAATACATCCAAATACCCTAAATTATGCGTTTGCAGTTCAAAATGTCACACAATTCAATAACATTCAGCCTGATAAAATTCATAATTTTAGTTTTTTTTATATTACTCACTCTCTGTCCACCAAAAGTTTACATTTAATTCCTTTTGGGACGTCCATCAAAAGCTTGCATTTTTTATTTCTGGAAATATCAACTACCATCAATCTACCATTTATTTATAGAAAAATCAAACATGATCCACATTTTTCCTCTCACTGTCAATTAATATATTTATTTATTATCTTCACTCACTTTATACTCATTACAATTCATTAAAACTTATGACATCAAAAGTAATGCAAACTTTTGATGAACAGATTGAATATAATTCAGCTTGTGTTAGTTTATGATTGACAAAACTATTTTTAGCTAACTCGGGAAATCAATGACGTGGCTCTATAATCCTTTATTTCAATATTGTGATCATATTAATTTATTTAAATATATAATGTTTCAATTAATAAATTTATTGTTTGAATATGGGCGCGAATGAACTATACACTCAAGTCGATCTCGAGTTGGATAGGGGTTCGAGGCGGTAGCCCTCGAGCCAATTTTTTTGCTTATGTTTTGGGCTCAGGCGGAACCCTAATGGGCTTAATGTTAGAGTTTAATTATTATCTATTTAATAGTCGTTTATCCTTGTAATCTGTATTAAAAAAAAATATAGTGAAATCTTTGGCTTGACATCCCCCAAACGTAGTCACAAGACGAATTGGATAAACAATTCTATGTTCTTTATTTTCTATCGTGATTGTGTTGTGTTTTTCGCAACATTTATTTGTCTGTCACATACTCACACGCACCGTGTTACTGGTTAATAAAAGGTATGGATCTTTATTACCACTTATTGTGAATTTCTGATTCCTTATTGATTAATACTATTGCAGGTTCTGGCAGACAAATTTGATAGTTAATTAACTAATTAAGTTTTATGCATGTCAAATTTGATATGCATCATCAGCATTTAACTGAGGAACAACAGTATAGAGATCAAACCTACCTAATAACAATATTATGTTAATCAATTTTTTAAGAAAAAAACAAATTAATTTATCGTAGCTTTCACGAAGTTCTGTGCATAAATTTTATCAGTGGATGTTTCATCTTGCAGTTTTCATTAGGTGATCTGATCTGTATTACGTTTAATTGCTAAATAACTCATCAGCTCTTTTAGGGAAAATACATACTTTAATATAATAAATTGACTTTGCGATAATTTCAGTTTAATCAACCAATAATACCTTAATCAAATCTAATGAATTCATTTTGTGACAATTTTAACTCGTAAGTGATTTTTGGAATAAAAAAACACAATTGGTATCGGAAATAACAAATAGTTCGTAAATCATTTCCAACTACGTTTCTAACTTGTGATTTCTATATATCATTTCTCGATACCGATTGTATTTTTTGGTACAAAAAAATCACTTACGGACTAAAATTATTACAAAATCAATTCATTGGATTTAATTGGGGTATTATTGATTTATTTGTCTATAATTATCATAAAAATTGAGTATTTTTTCTTTCTTTTACCTATTTTATAATTTCGATACTATTTTTGAAACATTTCAATAGAAATTTTATATTTTGATTTATAGCAATTTTGTCACCCCAATTTTCGGATCTCAACGAATTTGGTTCATAAATTAAGACAATATTATTTCATTGTTGGTGTCATCTAGTTTTGATGCTGAAAATTTTGAGAATGTTGAAATTGCTATAATTCAAATATGAAATTATTTCTGACGCCACAAGAAAATGAAACCAATTTGGTCACTTCCATTTATGAGCTGTTGCATACGCCACATCACACGCTCGCCACCCAGGCCACCATTACATTATCGATTTTATTTTCCTATTTTGATATCAATCATCTTTAATTAATTAATATTTTCTCATATCTCATATGTATCGTGAATTAAGTGACTAAGAGAGTGTTTGGCTAAGCTTTTAAGCTCTTCAAAATAACTTATAAGATATTTAGAAGCTTATAAATTCATATAAAGTATTTGATAAAATAAACTTTCAAACAACTTATAAGCTGTGAAAATAAGCTCCAACACCTCATAAGCTCCCTTAAAAATAAGTAGTTAAATTCTAACTTATTTTTTCATATGCTTATAAATAACAGTGAATTTACCAAAATAACCTTACTACAGTTCGTTATTTTCTATATATACACTATCGACTTCACCTCTCGTCAATTT
Source organism: Salvia rosmarinus (assembly GCA_036937905.1). NCBI lineage: Eukaryota > Viridiplantae > Streptophyta > Magnoliopsida > Lamiales > Lamiaceae > Salvia > Salvia rosmarinus. The sequence continues at coordinate 278,507 of CM072818.1, read as the reverse complement.
TCTCTATCTGACTATGATTTTCTTCGTATAACTCAAGATTCTTTCTCTAGCTTATAAACTCAAGTATCCAAACAATTTTATAACTTATAATCTCGTCAAACATTATGTCTTATAAGCTCTTGAAACATCTTATAAGCTCTTTAAAATAAGTTTAACCAAACACTATCTAAGTAGAAATATATGATTTTATAAAGCAAGCTATAATAAAAGAGATGATCTTCTATACATCTATCCGTATATGTGAACTTTAATATTTTTTTAGTATAAATAATATTTGATATTTTTCTTCAATGTAAATAATACTCTAACAAATGATACTTTTTTTAATATAAATGATATTTTTATCTGTCATCATCATACGAACATATGTCCAAGAGTGTTTGTGACAATAAAATAATAGGATTTCAGTTTATCGACGAACCTAATGGTTTACGAAATCAATCATGCATGTTCAATAATAATTTTAATTTGTTGCGCATCCTTTTCTAAAAGAAAGTTTTATAGGGTTATTATTCCTGACATCTAAACTCGTGTCACTTCAACATTATACGTGTAAGTATATAGTGCTTATTGATACTTTATAATTACTTTGTGTGTATTTTTATAGGAGAAAAGAAATATGTTATTGCAAGGATGTCGGTGGTGGTATTTATTATAGGAAAAATATATTATTGCAAGGATGCCAGTAGTCCCTGTTGTCTACTTTGAAATCGCTTATAAAAGAAAGGGGAAGTATCTTTTATCATGTTGGAAAAATTATATCACATTCGTCCATCAAAATCGTTTATTTATTTTGGTGACACGAGTTTTAACAAATTATAATGAGTATAAAGTAAGTGAATATAAAAAGGTGTGCCATGAGATAAGAAATGAATATATTAATGGATATTAAGTGTAAAAAGGTGGACTATAGGTGTTTTTTTTTAAATAAGTAGATAGGTTTAGGGTAAAAATATAAAGTTGATGTTTCGAAAAAAGAAAAATGAACATTTTTTATGGACGGACCAAAATGAAATTAAATGAATGTATTTTGTGGACTGAGGAAGTATTAGTTTATATCCTAAATCGTTGATCGGTTTATATAGATATTTTCAATAGTCGATGATTATAATAAAATGTACGAATTAAAATATCATGGTGTATTGATATCTATAATAAATTACCTAACTACCTGAAAACTAACAAATTTTCTCTATTGGTTGATTTTTGACATCACATTTTTGATGTGTTTCATGGGCCTCTAATATCGAATTTTGATTACAAAAATGACATGAAATATTTATTAAAAAATAAATGAGATGACGAATCTTTGGCCAGCCTCAAATAACTCCCCAGAAATAGAATAAAGCGTTTATAGTTAGTTTAGAGTTGCGGCTCCGCGATGGACGATAAGCGCTAGTGGCGAAGAGTTCCCTTCTGGTTGATTGAGTGGATGAAGGATGAAGGATGCAGGAGATATGGTTTCTACGGGACTAGATTTAGGAGTTGCTTTCCGAGGTTGAGACACTTTCTTCGCTTGTCTCGCCACAAAGATCAAAGCGGAGTATTTTATTGTAATTATCAATAGTTCAATATATATTTATTAAATAATCAATAGTTTAAATATAAAATGTAATTTTACCTTTTTATATTCTGATGTTTGAATTATCTCACAAATACAAACCAACATATTGAAATTATAATAAAATATATAGCTTGTTATTTAATTTTCAGATATACCTACCCTGTTAAATCTTTTTTTTGGTGGCTGAGAACTGCCTTAACACGACACAATCTATCAATTGATGGTTTGCTTGAAAGAATTCATCGTCATTTCATGGCTTTCTAGTTCTAGTACACCCAGTAAGCTCTCAGCAGAAAAAGGTTTGTACGGTATATTTGAAAAATAAAATTATAAGTTTTAATGTAAATTTTGATATGTTACTATGTCAGGAAATATACCTAAAAAATCAAATATTGATATGATTCTAAATGAAATAAAATCAAAATTGATGCAAGCATTAGACTTTTCGTGAAAAGGCAAATTTATCTCGCATTAATGATCAAATTTTCTGCAATTCTCTTCAAACTAGAACGGCTAATAAAATCTAGTTAGCAGCAGTATAACTGTGAAAGTTCTCGTCAAACGTCAAAAATAAAAATAGATTTTCCTAAAAGGTGGACCCTCATTTTCAAATAATGTGATTTTATAAATCTCAACTGTCAATTAAATATTATTTTCGTATTATAAATATTTTGGATTATGATATACATGACAGAAAACTAAATCATGGATAAGATATCATTTTTCAATTTATATAAAATTTCAACATTGTTTAATCAAATATGATCACGAGCACGATATACAGATTGTTATTATTATTTCATTCAATATTAGGTAAAATTGATATAAAATTCTTGAATAGAGGAAACAGTAGTAATTTTCAACTTAATTAATTAGGTTCCTCTACTTCACACCTAAAAAGCGGTTTGAATCATACGTTCCACTTTACTATCTTAATACTCACTCCGTCCACTAAATTCATCCATTTAATTTCGTTTTGGTCCGTTCATGAAAAATATTTACTTTTCTTTTTTGAAAAGATCAACTTTACATTTTTACCATAAACCTATCTGCTTATTTATAAAAAAACCACATATGACCCACATTTTTACACTCAATATCCATTAATATATTTATTTATTATCCCAATAGCACACCTTTTTATACTCACTTACTTTACACTCATTACAATTTATTAAAACTCATGCCACCAAAATCAATGAACTATTTTGGTGGACAGATGGAATAATATTTATTATGTAAATTAAAATTATTATAATATAATAAGCTGTGATCGATATTACTAAAAATTGAATACCCTATGTATAAATAATCGACATTAACAATTAACTATTAATGTAGATAATTATAAATTAATAATTACAAAACTTAACTAAATACGAAAAATTGAAATAAAAAATCAGAATTCTTCTATTTCCAGAAAGTAAAGAATCCAAATACAAAAGTCTTCTATTGGCAAAAAATTCATGATAGTGCTCTCAAGTCTTTATATAACAAAATAATTTGTGAAATTTATTAATACTATCAGAATTAGATATTTGCGTAACCGTCACTTCTTCTCCCCCTAGAATTACTCTTACTCACAACTCGGGATTCCCTATTGGAATATTCCTTTTTCCAAAACGAAAATACTCTGCTTCTCTCTCTCTCTATAAATAAACCCCAAACCTTGAAAACCCTCCGATATACACTACAACTGACTGCCAAAAAATATCATGTGCGATAACCTCAAGCAAAACTACCAACTCTGCGAAGAGATCGGCCGCGGCCGATTCGGCGTGGTCTACCGCTGTTTCTCGACGGCCGCCGACGATTCCTTCGCCTGCAAATCCATCCACAAGCACTCGCTCTCCGACGACACCGACCGCCGCTGCCTCGACGCCGAACCGAAGATCCTCCAACTCCTCTCCGGCTGCCCTAACATCCTCCGCCTCCACGACGTCTACGAGGACGACGAATACGTTCACCTCGTCACCGATCTCTGCGACGGCGGCGATCTGTTCGACCGCATCTCGTCCGGCAATCGCTTCTCGGAGCCCGACGCCGCCGAGATTCTGAAGCAATTGATGACCGCGATCGCGTACTGCCACCGGATGGGCGTAGCGCACAGGGATATCAAGCCGGACAACATCCTGTTCGATTCGAGAGGGCGGCTGAAGCTCGCCGACTTCGGATCGGCGGAGCTGTTCGACGTCAACGAGATGAACGGGGTGGTTGGAACGCCGTATTACGTCGCGCCGGAGGTTTTGATGGGGAGGGATTATAACGAGAAAGTGGATGTGTGGAGCGCCGGCGTGATTTTGTACATAATGCTCGCCGGTGTGCCGCCGTTCTACGGCGATGGACCGGCGGAGACGTTCGAGGCGGTGCTGCGGGTAATTTGAGGTTTCCGTCTAAGATTTTCCGTTCGGTGTCGCCGGAGGCCAAGGATCTGTTGAGGAAGATGATCTGTAGAGATGCTTCTAGAAGGCTATCTGCAGAGCAAGTCCTCAGTGAGTGTTCTCTCTCTACATTCCATATATTACATCTCGCAATAGAGGAATCCGACTGCTATTATTGGTTCAATTCCTTATGTCAATTTCGATTTCTAATTTCAGGGCATCCATGGATCATAAACGGAGGAGAGATGTCATCGATGGCGGATTTGACCTAAATTGCTTCACCTGCTCTTGCACCAATAGATAAAACCCGATCACCAGAGCTGTACATAGAGGCGGCGCCGGCGGCCAGCCCGGCGGAGGTGGTCGGAAACAGAGGAATAACAGAATTTCTACTGTATGTTAGGCGGCGTAGTAGATGAATCCTTCACCTTTTTGTTAGAGGAAAATGGCAGAGCTCCTGTTTGTTTTAGATCAGTTGCTTTGGATTATTTTGCTCTGTGGTGAGAGATTTAGGAAAGTTGTGGCAAATTATGAATAAAGTTTGCATCTAATCTGATTTAGGTGTTAGTGTATTCTCTTTTCCATGCCTTTGTATTGTTTTTGTAATCTGAGGTTTGAAGAAATTGAAGGAGAAACTACTTTGTTTGATATTTTCATGCTTTTCTTGTTTCTTATTCAAAGTTTGGAATCTTGATTTTCATCTTCATATCTCTGTATCTAACTTTTTCAGAAGTGAACTATATTTCTCCACCACTTTTGCATATGATACTTGGTTGGGTCCATAAATTACAGGACATATCAATATATTCGAAATCAGTTACATATAGTGAGAGATCGAAAACGAAAAGGTTAATTGCGAATAATTTTAATTTATTTTTGTAACGTTTATATATTTTTTAAAAGTTTAAACTATCCACCTTCATAACATACATATCATATCTATAATAAACATATGAAAATTATCCAATTTTAAATGAAGGGACAAAAAACTTTTGGATATAATAAATTTTTGAGTGGAAATCAATGTAATTATGATATTAATTTCGGACTAATCCATTAGCTGTTAGCCGTGGTGTGGATAGACAATAATGAAGGTGTGATTGGCTAGTAGGTGTGGGCGGCTATTTGATATGAACGGTTAGTAGATTAACTAGCCACTTCATTGATGGCAAGTGATTGACATTAGCCACTTCACCGACGATTAGTCGATTTTACTGACTAATGTAAAAATCAACAGTTAGGGTTTCGCTGATTTTCACATAAATTATGTTACGTCTAAGGATTTCTTTTATCAATTTAGTAGTTTTCATATGTATATTATACATGTCGATAATTTTTACATGTATATTATGAAAATGTGTATTTTTCAAATTAATGGTTTGAAATATTTCAATAATATTTATATCTTTTAATTTGTCGATAGAATTTCAAAATTTTATACACCGAAAAAGTGATACGCCTCAACAGAGCCGTGTGGCACAGGTGCGGTCACACAGTCTCGATATTTTCGATTACGCGATCTCGATATTTTCGATGAATGTGCGGTTTGGATATTTTTTTTACCGCATAACTACTCGGTCTCGATATTTTTAAGATATTGTCGATTGCACGATTCGATATTTTCGACGTGTGATTACACAACTTTGATATTTTTACTTCGATTAGCATCACCTATGCTAACTTTGAGTGATCATAAAAAGGAATATAAAGGTTAGAAGGGGTTAATTTTGCAATAAATTATGACATGGTAATATTATAACAAGATTTCAAAAACCATATTAAAATTACAAAAAAATAAAATAAAAAAATCCTTGCATTAGTAAACGAAATTCAACTATACCAAAATAAAGTTGAGCAAAGACTATTTAATATATTTTCTTAAGCAGACGACACGGATTTATAGTGAAATACTTTTGCCTGTCCCATAGTGGAAATTAGGTATTACAATGAGAAAAAAGTGACTAAACGTGATATCTGACGCAGAAATTCGTATTTCTGAACGTGGAGAAGTTATATAGGTAAAGTCGCCTAACTTGATATTTGATAAGCAGCCTGACTCTTTTATAAAATATGGGGATCTAGAAGATGCTACACCATCTATAGTTCTTTGGGAATGCTACTACTTTAATTTTGCTTATTATGTTTGACTATTATTAAATGTTGAATTATATACAACTTCATACTTTTTCAAAAGTGTGTACTTCATATACCTATTCTTTTAATTTACTACATAACATGACCAATCTATTATGTCTGTTTTCGATCGATCGGAAACAGATTTTAATCGACCGGAAACAAGGAAATTAGTCTATTTTTCAATTTATCTGCATTTTTTCTTATTTTCGATCGATTAATGTCTGGTTCCGATCGACCGAAAACAATAAAATTAGTCTATTTTAATATAACGGGTATAGCGTATAAGAAATTTTGAAAAAGGTTATGGATGATATATGTTTTAATAAAAATAGTTAATTAGGTTTGTTCCTCTTATTAAATTAAATTTAAAGATATTCTTTCCAGACATTAAGGATGACGCCTAGCTGTTTGAAATTTGAAAGGACTGACTCATTTAAGTCAAGAAAATGAGCTCACTTTTTTCTTGGTTCTATAGATGGAGTGAAGCTTATGCTTGCAACTTGTGGAAAAGAAAGCTAATGCCCATGTGATTTGGTTTAGGGATATTACTGGAATATGCTTTTTGGACTTTAACTTTGTCTCTTGAGAATTGAGATGTTGACCGCATTAGCCATCACTTATCACCCCTCCTTTATTTATTTATTTATCACATTTATTTCAGTTTCCGGTCTCTCACCTTCATTTTAAAAAAATAGAGTACCATAAGGCTTAAGATTTTAAATAAGATTTACATTTTATAGAAAATCAAGAGAAAAGAAAACAAAATCCTAGAACGAAATGGAGAGAATTCTAACACCACACCCAACTCAATTGAATTAAAATATTCATTTGTATTAACTTTTATAATTTATGTAATTTACCACATCCAAAAATTTAGCAAAATTAAAAATTAATATTTATTTTAGTTCATAATAAAAACATAACATTGTCAAAATTTGACAATTGCAATACCAATTTGGAAAAGGCTTAATCTTTTGTCAATAGATATTTTGATAACAACATTAATCTGAAAGATAAAATATCATAAAATCAAGAATTAAGTAAATTAAAAATTGATATTGTACTTGCAAAGTTATTAATATCGTGCTTTTATTGTGAACCAATTTAAAAGACGTGTAAAATCTTTGATGCTCTATACAATTACAAAACGATGTCTTTTCTGATGGAGGATAGTTGGGTCGGTTTACATGTGTTCTTCAGACAAATCGTATCAGTTTCAAATTTGACCGAAAATTATAAGAGTGTTGTAAAACTTATAAATTGGCAAAATCATATTTATTGTGCAAAAAATTAAAATAATAATGTTTTAAACCAAAAAACATATGAAAAATTGATGGTGTTATTAATATATGCCCTTAACCTATTAAATTCTCCATTTAAATAAAAAAATCTCTAACGAAAACAAGAGCATCAAAATTGTAGTGTACAACAAAAATAAGTGAACTAACGAAGTCTTAAATAATTACTACTAATATTCTATTACTGGAATCTCACATCACACCGATACTGCAGCATTATTCTTCCCGCATTGTATCAAAATTGTCGTGATTACGAAGTCGTTGAACAAGACTTCTTGCCACATTCTTCGTGCATTCTTATGAATTAAGTCTTTTTCGTTTTTATTTCGAAAAAAAAATGTATAAATCATTTAAACATTCATATTTTAGGTTAGTTATGCATTATTTTTATTGTTTTTGTCGCATCATATATTACATCAATAACTTTTAAATTGAACTTACTAATTAAATATATTTCTTCAATGACCAATACCCAGTATCTACTATCTAGTTATGATGTCGTCCATTTAGAGGGTGTTTGGTTAATCTTATAAACTGTTTATGAGCTTATAAGAACATATGAAGTATTTTACAAAATAAGATTTTAAACAACTTATAAGCTGTGAATATAAGTTCTAACAACTTATAAGTTTCCTAAAAATAAGTTGCACAATCCCACCTTATTTTTGCATAAACTTATAAGTTCGGTTAATTTATCAAAATAAGTTCGTTATTTTCTATATATACACTATCGACTTCACCTCTCGTCAATTTTCTTTCTCCAACTCAGGATTTTTTATCTAGCTTATAAGTTCAATTATCCAAATACTTTGACAACTTATAAGCTCTTTAACCATTATGTCTTATAAGCTCTTTAAAATAAGCTTATCCAAACAACCACTTAATCAATTAGATCATCGTAAGAAATCACCCATTAAATTTTAAAATAGTCTATGCAGTGCACAATATGAAAATTATCAAGACATAGGAAACATTAGATCTTGTCATGCTTTTTATTGAAAGACCGTCGAGCCTGACCTAGTTTTTGTATGATTTATTTATAACACTAAGGTACTGACTTTTTTTTAATGTTAAGAGTTTGATTTGATGACTTTACAAAGTCTATTTAGAGCTTACAATAATTACAACTTACATTATTTTTTTCCAAAAAAGGAGGAACTTTTTATATGAATTAAATACAAATATGTTAATTATAATATAAGTTCAATAATTGTACAAGTTCTATTAATGAGTTTAATTTGCGTTTTTGTATTATGTATATTATTGTATTAAATAAATAATTAATCAAACTTGACAAGCTCCCAAAGCTTAGACTAGTTATGTAGAGTAGTCCTTAAAGATGTCCCACTCTATTAATTAAATAGATCATGCTAATTAAACCAAGTAGTATCCCTCTATCGACTAGCATTAACTATTTCCCAATTTTCGACATAAGAATAACTTTAGTTATAGTATTATAACTTTTGCATTTTCAATCCCGTGTTTACTTTACATGATTAGGTTGGATAGATAAAATTAATCCAACCTAATCAAATGTTTACTTTTGAGGATCAACATTTGAGGATATCTCAAAGATCGCGATTATTTTAATCATTTGAACTGTTCTCCATTAATTTTAATCCAACTAATATAGGTATGATTGAAATAATCCTCCAAATAAGGAGAGAATTATTTATCCAATTTTAATCTTTCACTAATTCTTTATAGTAAACAAATGATTGATAGATAAAAATTATCTTATCATACAATTAATTCATCAAATACCCAATCATTCAAAATGCTAATCATGAAAAGTAAACACTTCCTACTCGTAATAAAATTTTCTTACTATATTTTACCATTCTTTCGGATAGATCCAAGCAGTGAGACATTTTCTGTGTATAAAAGAAAGAAAATTAAAGTTCAATCCTTACTATTCTGCTTCTCCAAATAAAAATAAAACATAAAAAATATTTAGCATGTATATAAAGTGGTATGAAGTTTGCAATATTTTCCTGTCTAAAGTTGGAAATAGCCGAAATCTAGAAGCAATGGAATCTTCACAAGTTTTGTTTTTATTTTATTTTATTTCCAACTACTTCAATTTAACATTTTTAACCTCTCTGTCATAATTCATGTTAGCGTGCCACCAATGGTGAAAGTAAAAAGTTAAATTTTTTGTCATTACATAAGTTCTACATCAAATTTTAAAATCTATCCACTCCTTCCAACTTTCTTCCAACCATATATTTACAAAATCAATTTTACATAAATCCAACAATAATATACACACAACTAAATTTATGTGTGTGTATTCATTTAATTTTTATTTACACATTTGTGATATGTAATCAACTTAAGTTCAAATTCCATTTTTTTATTATTTTTATATAGAACGAAAGATATCTTCATGAACGACTCTGTTTTTGTGTTACTTTATTTGTTTATTTACCAGTCCAATGTAAAAATAATTAATTTATACTTCATCTATCCCCAAAATTTGTTTCTATAAATCTTTTTAGGCACATCTTCAAATTTATTCTCTTTCTATTTATGAAAACTAACTCATAGAGTACCTATTTATTACTTTTAATAATATTCTTTATTTATATTTTTTTATCATCTACGGTCCATCACTATATTTATTACTCTCAATAACATCATTTTATTTACATATTTAATCATTCATGACCCAGCATTGATAAATTTAATACCATACTAATATAAAACTCTTACTCCATCCATAAAATACATAATACTCCTCCCGTCCACTAAATTCGTTTCTTGATTTTGGTGACACGAGTTTTAATAAATTGTAATGAATGTTAAGTAAGTGGATATAAAAAGGTAGGTCGTGAGGATAATAAATGATTATATAAATGGATAGTAGGTACAAAAGGATAGGTCATGAGTGATTTTTTTTAAATAAATCGATAGGTTTAAGGTAAAGATATGAAGTTAATATTTTCAAAAAAAAATGAATATTTTTTTGTAAATTGATTAAAATAGAATTAAATAAACGTATTTGATGGATGAAAGAGTAACTTTTATTACTCCATCCGTCCATCCAAAACGTGCATTTAATTCCTTTTCGGTTCGTCCACAAAAAATATGGACTTTCCTTTTTTAGAAACACCAACTTTATATTTTTACCTCAACTTATCCACTTATTTACAAAAAAACACTTATGTCCCACCTTTTTACACTCACAATCCATTAATATATTCATTTATTATCCCAATGACATACCTTTTTATACACATTTACTTTACACTCATTATAATTTTCTTAAAACTCGTGCTACCAAAATTGATGCACGTTTTTGGTGGACGGAGGGAATATAATATACATAGAAGACTCTCATAAACTTTTGAGGACCAAAAGACTATTATATATTGGAAAATTGTGAAGATGACACGAATATTGTTAGTACTATTATACATTGGAAAATTTTGAAGATGACACGAATATTGTTAGTACTATTTGTGGGTCACATGGTTGAGATAAGATGAACTGAATGAGACAGTGGTCCACAAAACAGCCCATGTGGGAGTTGATGTAAGATGAGAATTGAAGTGGCGTATTTGAAAAGCCAACCGTTGGGCGGTGATCTGTGCCATGACGTATCATTTTTACTTTTCTCCCAGACCGGCTACTTTTATCTTCAGTCTTCCTGCCTACTTATCGCCCAACATTTTTTCGTAAAGATAAATAGTCTTTGTCATATCCTCGCCTTTCTCAATAGGATTAGAATGACTTTCGAACTTAATTTAAATGATTCGCTAAAGAAAGAAAACTTTAAATTCCAACAAAAAGTTAATTATTTCATTAAAGCAATTTCGAGAATTATTATATATAATATAATAATTGAATATGATTTATACATATATTTATAAATCATTATATCAATAATATCATGTTAATGTTTAATTATTATTTCGTAATCTTTAAGATCGAACATTGAGTCGTAAGAATAAATCATATAATGGGCTTTGGTTTATGCGCCCAAAACGAAAGCCCTGGATAATAAAACCTATACTATATAAGCTTCTCTCCTCCCATTTTAAAACCCTAGCCTCCCAAAAATTTCAGTCACTCTTTCTTGCAAAAAGGAAAGCCACAAAGGTAGAATTTTATCTCCATTCATCTTAGTGTTTATGCAAAATGTATAAGTTTTTATGTGTATATGTGTGTGCGTGAGTTTGTGTATTTGTGTGTGTCATGGTGAGTGTGTGCTGTGAGTGGGACGTGAGTGAGGGAGAGGCAGAGATGGAACGGCGGCGTGGTGGCTCCGGCCACCGGCGTTCGGCCGAGAAGAGAGGGAGGCAGGCGACGAGAGGCGAGGAGGAGAGGGGTGGCGCGACGCTGCGTGCGTGCGTCGCGCTCAGTGTGCTCCCATCGTCGCGTGTGTGTATCTCGGCGTGCGTGTGTGTAAGCGTGGTTTGTGAGACATAGACGGAGAGAAGTCGGCGGCGGTGGCGCGACGGCGGCAGCGGTGGCGATGGCTCGCTCGCAGCGTGCGTGGTGAGTGGGGTGTGTTGTCGCGTCGGTGTGCTGCCGTGCGTGTGGCTGTGTGTGTGTTTCGGCGGGGAGATGGCAAAGGATGGCGGCGACGCGATCGCGATGTGTGCGCGTTGTGAGTGAGGCGAGAGAGAGAGGCGTGAGGGCGACGAGGAGAGACGTGGAAGGGAGATAGAGAGAGAGAAAAGAAAAAATGGGTCGTCGAATTTTGGCGTATGACGGCGGGCGGCCGGAAAAAAGCCGGAAAAGTTGGGAGGGAGAAATTAGGTTAGGGTTTTGTGATGTATTGGGCCTTGTTTTATTTTAAATTGTTGGGTATTAATGATTTTTCTTTAATTATGGTTGGGCTCATATTTAAAGAGTTGGACTTACATTTATTTAAGGTTTGGGCCCAAAAGATTAATATAGAATGAGTGGACTAAAATGTATTTAAATGTTGGGCTCAATTTAATTTAGTGATGGGCTATTTATTAATAGTTGGGCTCTAATTAATTTAAATCGAAGTTGGGCCCTTGTTTTAATTAATAAATAGGCTGTTCCTATTTATTTAAATAATTGGGCTGTTCTTATTAAATTAAATGGGCTGGGCCCATTTTAATTAAAGTGTGGGTTTTAGTTAATTAATGTATTGGGCTGATTCAATTTTAATTAATATGTTGGACCTTAATTAATTTAAAATCTTTGGGCTCAATTAATTAAATAAATAAGGTTTAACTTTAAGACTTAATTAATTAAATTATATTAAGTCTTATTAATTAAATAATTAACTTAAACTTAAATATAAGTTTAAATTATTTAATTATGGTAAGTTAATTAATTAATTAATTAATTACTATTAAGTTTAATTAATTAATTGATTAAGTTAAGGTTAAGTTCAAGTTTAAATTATCTTTAATTTATGATTATGACTTACTTAATTAATGTAATTAATTTCTTTTAATGAAATTAATTAAGTTATGATGATTAAATAAATTAAATTATGTTAGACAAGTGCATAATTTGATAATTATATTATGTGTTATATTGCTTAGATTCCTTAATATATACGAACTTAGTATGTATTTCAAGTATGTTATACTTTTGTAAAAGTATTTAACAAAAGAAGATTATGAAATTAATTTCTTTTTAAACGAAAAGTCGAGCAAGGGTATTGTTGGTGCCTTAGTCGATATAAATTAGTTTTCAAATTTAATTATATTTTGAAAACTCTAAGCTTAACGAATCATAAGCTAGTATCCTCTTTACTTGAACTTAAGATTAGCTTTTCGAGACCTATTAAGATTAGTGCTTTTGTAGGTTTTGACGATCAAGGGATTAGCGTTGCTTACCCGAGACGCTGCACTATAGTGTAATTCTTCGAGCTTTGTCCTATCAAGGTGGGCTTACTTTACAAAAGTATAATTGAGTTATATGCTCGATATTTCATGAAATGCAAACTGCTTATCCAATAAAATGTTTTGTGCGCCTACCGCTTAAGGCTCGTAAATGTATCGATCGAGATTCTCTTTAAACCTAACACGTTAATTGAGAATTGTGTACATCGTTAGTTGTTTTGGTGGGTTGATCTCCATCGGGCACCAACCAAGTAATGAGGCGTTATAAGGGTGCTTGTCGGATGTGTTCCGAGTACGCCATGTTATTATGGTGCTTGTCGGATACGTCCGGTACATCATGGATTGTCCGGTTACGCCCCGATGACAATAATGGGAGAATGTGATCCGACGGTGGCTAGAGGTCCGGATCAAAGCGAGTAATGTAAGAGTCGCCACAATGGGCCCAAATGAATGAAATATTTTTGCATGCTTAGAAGTGGTTTCTTTTAAAACCTTCTAAGTTATGTTATCATGATCGATAAACCGATTTTACGAATTTATGAAATGTTTGTGAAAATGCATGCCCACCGAGTACATTAGTACTTAGTCCAAATATTTTCAAATGTTTTCGGGTTGATCAACGGGCTGACGGGCAGAAATGAGATTTGAGTTCACTCCGTATTTTGACGGATTATTCCGTATTTAGACTTCATCATGAATTAACTCTAATTTTATTTTCTCTTGTCTATGACTAATTGTACCTTTTGATGAGCTTAGACTCAATCTTTGATGTTTAGCATTCGACGATTTGGCTATTAGAAGCACGAAACTAAACTTGTGATCCCGAGGATAAATATTGTTTTGATCGATTACATCCTTCGATGTCTTCCATTTTCATTTAGGAAGCTATTCCCAAATTCTAAGGGTTTATTGTCTCGATCATTCGAGTCAACTCATTTACTTCACATTTTCTATTATTTTTATTCGTCGCTACCGATTACGAGCTCCGCTTATATTCAAGAAAACGGGTGTGACAGAGTGGTATCGAGCATAAGTTTTCTTTCGTGTCTCTGACCATCCAAAATCTTTTCATGTCGAGTCTAGAATAGTACCTCTAGATTTCTTGTAATCTCAGTGACTCTCAGCCCACCGTCACGCCAACTGATCAATAAAGGTATGATTTAAATGTTTCAAAGTGAGATTATGAAAGTATGTACGCTATTGATGAATGTTTCCATGGATTACAAGTTATTTTCATGTGATGATTTGTGAATTGTCTAATTGCTTTCACATTGTTATTGTGAGTCATCAGACTCGAGATAGCTACGCTCAATGTCGTGTTAGGGACAACCCAACCCTTAACGACCCAAATGAAATTGATTGTCGAATTGGATTTTCAAATCTTTTCGATCATGCATGAGACTTTTGGAACTTACATGACAATAGGTTTCACAAAAGGAAAATGTTTGATGACGATATTTTGGATTCATGTCCTAAAATGATCGGAATAAGTTATGGGTTCTCTCACGAACTGCTTGTGTACTCAAGGATCAAGATGAAAACGTAAGTCGTGATAGCCTCGCTATAACAACTTAGAAAGAACTAGTTCACGGTTTCACATAGAAGCGCTTGAACATAGAAGTAACATGGAAAAGATTGAGGATTCACTGAGTTATACCATTATGGTTATGATTAGTTTCATATAGGTGTTATCTTTTCCGAATGGAAGACGCACCAATAGGAGATGGCATGAGAGACGCACCAGAAGGGAATGGTAGGGGTCGAGGACGAGGACGAGGACGAGGACGAGGACGTGGTCGTGTACAAGGAAGAGGTTTTGTTCATCAAGAACCTAATCCACAAGTAGCACCGGACCGTACGACTGAAGAAAAGTTCCGCAAAGAGAAACCTCCGACGTTCGATGGACTAGGTGATCCGATGGATGCTGAGAAATGGATACGAGCTGTGGAACGGATTTTCAACTATATCCGATGTGAAGATAGGGAAAAAGTGAAGTGCGCCACCTACCAGCTCGTGGAAGAAGTCGACTTCGGTGGGAGTCAATGAGACGCACCATGATCAAGAGGAACTCAATGACTCACATGGGAAGAATTCAAGACCAATTATATGAGAAGTACATACCGTGATGCTACCGTCAAGAAAGCGAACGAGTTCGAATCAAGCGAGAATCGAACGGCCACCGAATATGACAGAGCTTTCAACCAACTGTCAAGGTATGCTCCACATCCGTGGACATCGATGCAAAACGCTACCGAGAAGTTCGTAAACGGATTACGCCACGAGATAGCGATTTCCTAGCAAGTCAAGGTGATCTTACATATGCACGTACATCGAAAGGTGGCTCTTACCATCGAGTCACTCGCCGAGAGAGAGGAAAAGCTCCTCTACAAGTCAGGTACGCGCCATTTCAAGACAATGGCAAGGGAAAAGAAATGGAATGAGGTAATGGGGAAACTTGAAATGGAAAGAAACCTCGAATCGTAATCAAAATCCGCCTCCAATGATGGGTCAACACCTTGCCCGAATGCCGAAATTCCACCTAGGCAAATGTCAAGGGGCAAATGCTTGTTATAATCATGAGAAATTGGACATTTTGCTCCAAAGATGTCCTAAGAAAATGGGAAAGCACCCCAACACCAAACCCCGAAAATCAACAAAGGCAACCGGCCCCTGAGGAAACCAAGGACAACCACCAAACGCGAGGCCTCACGCTTTAAACCGGAAGCAAGTCGCCGAGCATTGTGGAAACCCGATGTATGGTCAACGTGATCGTATACCGTTATAGCTTTGTTTGATACAGGGCATCACACTCTTTCATTTCACATGTTGCTTGTAAGGCTTTAGACTTAACTCCGAACCATCTAGTGAAGCTTTAGTGATTAGCACACCGGTGGAGAAAGAATGTCATCGAATATATTGTTTCAACTTAGAATTGAACATAGGTGTCAAGAATTTAGGGCGCACTTATATGTCATCTCTATGATAGAATTTGACATCATCTTAGGAATGGATCGCTCACCAAAGTCAATGCCACAATCTTGTGTAACGAAGAAAGATCTCCTTCCGCACTTGGAAAGGAAGGGACGAATTTTCATGGGATAAGAATGGGAAAAGGAGTATCGTTGATATCCGCCATGAAAGCCACCAAGATTATGAAGAAAGGAGGTTGCTATGCAATTCTCGTCACCGACAACAAAACCAGAGGTGGAGAAAACAATTGGAGAAGTTCCAGTGGTTCGAGAGTACGAAGATGTTTTCCCTTAAGAATTGCGGGTATGCCACCGGATCGGCAATTAGAATTCACAATCGAC
The DNA here is from genome assembly GCA_036937905.1 of Salvia rosmarinus. Taxonomy (NCBI): domain Eukaryota; kingdom Viridiplantae; phylum Streptophyta; class Magnoliopsida; order Lamiales; family Lamiaceae; genus Salvia; species Salvia rosmarinus. The sequence goes on along the minus strand of CM072818.1, from coordinate 261,983 downwards.
TTAGAACCCGAGCAGCCCAAGATCGAAAGCACCGTATAGGATGGCCCCACCAATTACAAGAATTAAAGATTCACAGTGAGTCGTTGGACCTAGGTTTCATACAACCTAGTGTGTCTCCATGGAGAGACCGGTCTGCTCGCACAAGAAGAAAGACGGAACATTAAGGATGTGTATCGACATAAAGAATTGAACAAGCTCACTATCAAGAATAGATATCCTCTCCCGTGATAGACGACTTGTTCGACCAACCGAAAGGAGTCGGAGTATTTTCCAAGATAGACCTAAGGTCCGGATACCATCACCAAAATGAGAATGGACGATATTCCTAAGACAAATTTAGAACACGCTACGGACATTACGAGTTCACAAGAATGCCGTTTGGGTCGACAAATGCCCCATTGCTTTTATGGATCGATGAATGAGTATTCCATCAATATCTCGATAGTTTTGTCTTAGTGTTTATCGATGATATTCTCATCTACTCTAAGATCGAGGAACAACACGAAGAGCATTTGCGTGTTGTACTCAAGAATTTCTAAACGAGAATTATACGCCAAATTCAGAAGTGTGAATTTTGGTTAAAGGAAGTGATGTTCTCTGACATATCGTGTCACCGATGGAATCAAAGTAGATCCCGCTAAAGTAGAAGCCGCCAAAGAATGGAGGACACCCTCAAACGCCAATGAGATCGTAAGCTTTCTCGGCTCGGTGATACTATGCATTTATCTATGAAGGATTTTCAAAATTGGCTAGACCAATGACACAACTTTCTAAGAAAAGGGTCCAAGTACATTTGGACCAAGATCGTGAAAAGAGTTTCCAAGAGCTCAAGACAAAGCTAACCACTGCCCCAGTGTTAGCTATCCCAGAGGAGAATGAAGGATTCGTAGTTTACACGGATGCCTCAAAGTTGGGACTAGGTTGTGTACTAATGCAAAACCGAAAGGTGATAGCATACGATCTCGTCAATGAAGCCCCATGAGTCAATTATCCGACTCACGACTTAGAGTTAGCCGCATCGTGCATGCTTTGAAGATCCGGAGACACCACCTCTATGGAGTCGTGTGAAATCTTCACGCATCATAAGAGTTTGAAGTACTTTTTCGAGCGTAGGATCCGAATACGAGACAACGAAGATGGCTCGAATTAGTAAAGGATTACGACCGCATTATCGCCTATCATCCCGAAAAGCGAACGTTAGGCGCACGCCTCACCGAAAGACTAAGGCAAAGCTAGGTATTTAATTACCCAACAGAGAGAATCGATTCATGACTTCGCCACGCCCGCTTTAGAAATAGTTCATCCTCCAAAGACAGGTCACCAGTATAGCTAGTCTCACGCCTACACCGACCTACGAGGAAGGATCATTGATGCACAAAGGAGATTGGTTCTCGAAAAGATGCTCTCTCGCGAGAACGAACGAAACAAAAGGATTCACGGAAGCAAAAGACAATGCTTTGACGCTTGGTGAAAGATGTGTGCCGCCGCATAAGGAAGAACTCAAGAACGAGATCATGAGCGAAGCTCATGATACTCCATATATCCGCGATCCGTGAAGTACAAAATGTACCAAGATTTGAAGAAAATGTTCGTGGAAGGGAATGAAAAGAGATGTAGCCTCTTTTGTTGAACGATGTTCGCTTGTCGCAAGTTGGCGTCAGGCACCGTAGACCGATGGGATGTTACAACCCCTACCGTGCTGAACGGAAGTGGGAACATATCAACATGGACTTTGTGGTAAGCCTACCAAAGTCAATTCATGAATATCGCCATTTGGGTCATAGTGGACCGTCTATCAAAGTCGCCGATTTCACCGATCCGATGACGCTTGGTTTGGAGAAGCTTGCAAAATTATACGTTAAGGAGATAGTACGCCTTCATGGAGTACTGATCTATTACGCCCGATCGAGATTCAAGATTCACATCGCGTTTTGGAAGAGTTTGCAAGGAGCCATGGAACCCAAATGAATTTCAAAGATGTTTTTCATCCTCGCATCGATGGCCAATCGAAAGAACGATTCAAATTTTAGAAGATATGTTACTTAACTCTAGTCTCGACAAGGGTGGAAGTTCAAAGACTTACTCTCGCTAGTGGAATTTGCTTATAACAATAGTTACCAAAGACGATTGGGATGGCCCCATATGAGGCATCAGATGGTCGAAATGTAGATCACCTCTTTATTGGGACGAGGTGGGAGAAAGGAAGCTGTTAGGTCCCGACCTAGTACAGCAGATGGTCGAGAAAGTCGATCACATTAAACAAAGAATCAAAGAAGCTCAGGATAGACAAAAGTCTTACGCCGACAAACGCCGATCCGACTTAGAATTCGATGTCGGGGATCGAGTTTTTCTTAAGGTATCTCCTTCAAAGGGGTTATACGTTTTGAAAGAGAGGAAAGTTACGACCTCGCTATATAGACCCTTCGAGATCCTAGATGAATAGGTCTCAGAGCTTATAGGTTGGCTTTGCCACCAAGCATTGGAGACGTGCACAATGTGTTTCATGTCTCGCATTAAGAAAGTACGTGTTTGACCAAACACGTAATTAAGTACGATGAAGTAGTCTTAGCCTGTGACTTAAGTTATGAAGAAAGACCGTCCAAATTTTGGATAGAAAAGTTCAAGTTTTATGAACAAACAAATTGTTCTCGTTAAAGTGAAGTGGAACCATCACGGTATAGAGGAGGCCACACGGGAACTTGAGGACAAAATGAAATCTAAGTATCCCGATCTAGATTACCAAGGTATGTAATTTCGAGGACGAAATTTTTATAAGGATGGAGGGATGTCATATCCTGTCTTTCTCAATAGGATTAGAATGACTTTCGAACTTAGAATTTAAATGATTCGTGCCCAAAGAAAGAAAACTTTTAAATTCCAACAAAAAGAATTATTTCATTAAAACGATTTCGAGAATTATTATATATAATATAATAATTGAATATGATTTATACATATATTTATAAATCATTATATCAATAATATCATGTTAATGTTTAATTATTATTTCGTAATCTTTAAGATCGAACATTGAGCCCGTAAGAATAAATCATATAATGGGCTTTGGTTTAACAAGGCCCAAAATGAAAGCCCATGGATAATAAAAACCTATACTATATAAGCTTCTCTCCTCCCATTTTAAAACCCTAGCCTCCCAAAAATTTCAGTCACTCTTTCTTGCAAAAAGGAAAGCCACAAAGGTAGAATTTTATCTCCATTCATCTTAGTGTTTATGCAAAAATGTATAAGTTTTTATGTGTATATGTGTGTGCGTGAGTTTGTGTATTTGTGTGTGTCATGGTGAGTGTGGCCGTGAGAGGGACGTGAGTGAGGGAGAGGCAGAGATGGAACGGCGGCGTGGTGGCTCCGGCCACCGGCGTTCGGCCGAGAAGAGAGGAGGCGGCGAGGCGAGGAGAGGAGAGGGTGGCGCGACGCAGGCGCGCGGTGCGTGCTTGTGTGCTCCACCGTCGCGGTGTGTGTATCTCAGCGCGCGTGTGTGTAAGCGTGGTTTGACAGAGACATAGACGGAGAGAAGCGCGGCGGTGGGCGACGGCACGACGCGCGTGGCGGTCGCTCACGCGCGCGTGAGTGAGTGGGTGTGTTGTGTCGTCGTCGTGTGTGCCGCGTGCGTGTGGCTCGTGTGTGTGTGTTCGCCGGCCGAGATGGCAAGGACGGCGCGACGCGATCTCAAAGGCGTTGTGAGTGTGGCGAGAGGAGAGACGTGAGGACGAGAGGAGAGAGTGGAATGAGATAGAGAGAGAGAAAGAAAGGAAAAAAAACGGGTCGTCGAATTTTGGCCTGATGACGGGCGGTCACGAAAAGCTACGAAAAGTTGGGGAGGAGAAATTAGGTTAGGGTTTGTGATGTATGGGCCTTGTTTTATTTTAAATTGTTGGGTATTCAATGATTTTTCTTTAATTATGGTTGGGCTCATATTTAAAGAGTTGGGCTTACATTTATTTAAGGTTTGGGCCCAAAAGATTAATATAGAATGAGTGGACTAAAATGTATTTAAATGTTGGGCTCAATTTAATTTAGTGATGGGCTATTTATTAATAGTTGGGCTCTAATTAATTTAAATCGAAGTTGGGCCCTTGTTTTAATTAATAAATAAATGTTCTATTTATTTAAATAATTGGGCTGTTCTTATTAAATTAAATGGGCTGGGCCCATTTTAATTAAAGTGTGGGTTTTAGTTAATTAATGTATTGGGCTGATTCAATTTTAATTAATATGTTGGACCTTAATTAATTTAAAATCTTTGGGCTCAATTAATTAAATAAATAAGGTTTAACTTTAAGACTTAATTAATTAAATTATATTAAGTCTTATTAATTAAATAATTAACTTAAACTTAAATATAAGTTTAAATTATTTAATTATGGTAAGTTAATTAATTAATTAATTAATTACTATTAAGTTTAATTAATTAATTGATTAAGTTAAGGTTAAGTTCAAGTTTAAATTATCTTTAATTTATGATTATGACTTACTTAATTAATGTAATTAATTTCTTTTAATGAAATTAATTAAGTTATGATGATTAAATAAATTAAATTATGTTAGACAAGTGCATAATTTGATAATTATATTATGTGTTATATTAAGCGAGATTCCTTAATATATACGAACTTAGTATGTATTTCAAGTATGTTATACTTTTGTAAAAGTATTTAACAAAAGAAGATTATGAAATTAATTTCTTTTAAACGAAAAGTCGAGCAAGTGGTATTGTTGGTGCCTTTAGTCGATATAAATTAGTTTTCAAATTTAATTATATTTTGAAAACTCCTGCTTAACGAATCATAAGCTAGTATCCTCTTTACTTGAACTTAAGATTAGCTTTTCGAGACCTATTAAGATTAGTGCTTTTGTAGGTTTTGACGATCAGGGATTAGCGTTGCTTTCCGAGGCGGCGCACTATAGTGTAATTCTTCGTGCTTTGTCCTATCAAGGCGGGCTTACTTTACAAAAGTATAATTGAGTTATATGCTCGATATTTCATGAAATGCAAACCGCTTATCCAATAAAATGTTTTGTGCGCCCACTGCTTAAGGCTCAGAATGTATCGATCGAGATTCTCTTTAAACCTAACACGTTAATTGAGAATTGTGTACACCGTTAGTTGTTTCGGTGGGTTGATCTCCATCGGGCACTAACCAAGTAATGAGGCGTTATAAGGGTGCTTGTCCGACGTGTTCCGAGTACGCCATGTTATTATGGTGCTTGTCCGATACGCCCGGCACATCATGGATTGTCCGGTTACGCCCCGATGACAATAATGGGAGAATGTGATCCGACGGTGGCTAGAGGTCCGGATCAAAGCGAGTAATGTAAGAGTCGTCACAATGGGCCCAAATGAATGAAATATTTTTGCATGCTTAGAAGTGGTTTCTTTTTAAAAACCTTCTAAGTTATGTTATCATGATGGATAAACCGATTTTACTTAATTTATGAAATGTTTGTGAAAATGCATGCCCACCGAGTACATTAGTACTTAGTCCAAATATTTTCAAATGTTTTCGTGTTGATCAATGGGGCGACGAGGCAGAAGCCGAGATTTGAGTTCACTCCGTATTTTGACTGATTATTCCGTATTTAGACTTCCCGATGAATTAACTCTAATTTTATTTTCTTCTTGTCTATGACTTGAATTATACCTTTTGATGAGCTTAGACTCAATCTTTGATGTTTAGCATTCGACGCATTTTGGCTATTAGAAGCACTAAACTAAACTTGTGATCCCGAGGATAAATATTGTTTTGATGGATTACATCCTTCGATGTCTTCCATTTTCATTTAGGAAGCTATTCCCAAATTCTAAGGGTTTATTGTCTCGATCATTCGAGTCAACTCATTTACTTCACATTTTCTATTATTTTTATTCGTCGTACTCGATTTATTTAGCTCCGCTTATATTCAAGAAAACGGTGTGACATGCTTCCTAAAAGTAAATAATGAGATAAGATTCATATATATAATTCACAAATAATACAGTGATTAAATGGAGAATTTGATAGTGCAAAGTGACACATAAGTGGCTCTTTTTTAACAACCGTCAAATTATCACCATTAGTTTGAGTTTTGAATTTTTTTTGGACTGAAAAACATACTTTGAAAGGTTGTGAATTGTCATATACATTAGGAATGTGGTACCCACCATTTCTTTGATATCTTTGGATATATTTATAATGTTATCATATTTCATATATCATTTCTCGCTGTAAGTCAACATCTTAAAAGGAAACGGAGGACTTCATTCATTGATCCCACGATCGCCCTCTGAACGATCAGAATAAGATAAAGCCCTCTCAAATCCCATTTTTTTCATCGACAGTTAGGTTGAATTCTAAGGTTCCTTATTTTCTTGTTATATGCGATGTGACGAAAAAGACACCCGCGATAGGAGGGAAAAAGCTTTAGGTCTTGATTCGGATCCCTACAGACACCTCATCCTATTATATTCGAATTTAATCTCCATAAATTATATATTTTATTTATAAATAAAGAAACATAAATCAGACACAAATCTCCCATATTGGATAGTATATAACTGGACCCTATTTATATGTTCTATTCTATCTATAGTTGATTTTATTTTATTTTCAATGATATATTATAAAGTAATCTTGAAGCGTGAAACATGGTCCTATGTCTCATGAATAGCACCAAATCACCATTCCCAACCTTAAAACATGTTCTAAACTCCGTCTCCAACGGCCCAACCAAAAGTTTCGAATTCGGTGCAACCCTAAACTAATTTTTGTGTTTCAATATAGTAAACTCTTCCTCTTTTTTTGGGATGAATACATTTAACCCATACTCTTTTAACCTCAATTATATTCTTCCCACCTTAATTATATAAGATGATTGGAGTTCTCACAAAAAAAAATCATAAAAAATATACAAATAAATTTTCTAATATACCCAGAAAATTAAAATATTATACACTTTTCACAATTCAATCAAAGAGTTAAATATGGTTATATTAGTAAATGAGTTAAAATTATTATCTTTTATAGAAACCAACCTGTATATTTAAGACATTCGAAAATGAAAAATAAGCTTGTATAATTGGGATGGATGAAGTATCATACTTCCTCCGTTTTTATAATATATTTTGGCTATTTGCACGAAACTAAGCAAATATTAATTGTTATCCATATAATGACTTTTGACTTTGAGCCGTAAAATATTAATTATTGTTATTAAAAAACTAAAAATATATGAAATATGTTGACTATTTGCACAAAAATTTAATACATGTATGGGTTTTCAATGTAGAGTAACTTTTTCGAAAGAATGCCCTAAATATTTGTTGACTACATTCGATTGCTCGTATTACTTAGAAGGTGTTTGGCTGAGCTTATAAGCTTTTTAAAACAAATTTTATGTTCGCTTGAGTTTTATGTTAGCTACAAAGTGTTTGACAAAATAAGTTCCTAAACAGTTTATAAGCGGTGAAAATAAGCTCCAACAACTTATAAGCTCCCCTAAAAATAAGTTGATCAATCCTAACTTATTTTTTCATAAATTTATAAGCAACCATGAATTTACCAAAATAACTTTATTATAGTTCGTTATTTCCTACACATACACTATCAACTTCATCTCTCGTCAATTTTATCTCTAACTATGATTTTCTCTCTCTAACTCACGATTCTTTTTATAGCTTATAAGATCAATTATCCAAACACTTTAACAACTTATAAGCTCTTGAGACATTATCTCTTATAAGCTATTGAAACATCTTATAAGCTCTTGGAGCATATAAGCTCTCTAAAATAAGCTTAGCCAAACACCCCCTTAGTGAAGAAATCAACCGTTTTTTTCTTCACTGAATTTCGATTTAGTCGTCGTACAATTTTTAATTAATTGGATCAAACATGCCAAAGTCCCCTAATTTAAGCGATTAGTTCACTCATTAAATACATTAGATTAGACTCGAATTATATCAGAGGTCACGTGATGGAGACAAAAAATGTGGCATGGTCAGATTTTTATCATTTTATTTAAATTAAGTACATTTAACAACTATGGATTAAGCACGAAAGTAGTTTGGAAGGCATGCATTGAAACTTATAGTACAATAAAATTAATAGCTTAAATTGAGAAGCTCTTTCTATCTCTTGTGCACAAAGGGACACTCTAGAGAGTTGAATGTCGAGTAACCATGTGCCAATTTAAATAAATAAATAAATTCTAAATGCATCTAAAGAAGACCAGCGCCGTCCACCATGTTTTATTTCCAATTAAACACCAATTTTATTTTATTTTTTGCTCTATACATTATAATTAGAGATTTATATATCTAAAAAGAACTAAAGATTTCAATGTATATTTTATGCAATTCCAGAGGTTAATTTTCAGATTAATTGCAACACTTTATTACAATAAAATTTCACTTAGTAATAGCTGGACTCTTGAATTTCCTGATCGCAAGTTTCAGACGTGCCAACCACGAAATAAGAAAATGACTATATATTTACCTGCTAAGATGATTTTATAGTCATTTATAAGTTATTTTTTGCAAAATACTTATTCGATCTTTAAGAATTTTGTGTCTATTATGTAACTAGTGCTGCACCACTCCCGCGGCGCGCTTAACATTTTATATATTTACTTTCAAAAGTTTATGAGAATTTTAAATTTCACCCACTCATGCAAACATTTTTAATTTATTTTTTAAACCACGGTGAAAATATATTATCGAGCATTAAACTGATATAATTGTTATGATCATATGAAAAATATATTTTCATGTAATTTAAAAAATAAATCAGATTATTTATGTTGGATTCAGGTCATCTATGTCAAAGTTTCCAACTCGAAAATATAGGTTCGGGCCATAGTCGTAACTCGTGCATAAGGTAGTCGGACTACTTTTCCACTTTTTCAACTCAACCCAAATGTAAAACCATAAAGTCTAATTAACCCCATTTATATTTGGACTAAATGAGCAAATGTAACTACTTTCTTTCACTATCATCTATATTTCATTATTTTCATTACCAAGTTTTTCATGTAAAATATTTTTATATAATAAATAGAGATAATGTGCAAATACATCCTTAAACATTTTTGGAAAAAACAATACCCCTTCTCGTTATGTGTAGTGCAATTTTATTTCTAACGTGTTTAAAATTGTGCAAATAATCCTAATGATTGGTGGAAGATTTAACTCCGTTAAAAAGATTAGGTGCAAATTACCCTTAAACATTTTTAAAAAAGCAAATAGACCCTTATCGTTATATTTAATGCAATTTCATCTACAATGTGTCTAAATCTTGCAAATCTTCATGATGATTGACGAACCTTATAACTATTTTACATAAATTTCAAGTTGCACACTTCCTTTTTTGCCATTTGCTTTGCTTCCAACCAAATCGAGTTGTTTCAAATTCAAGAAGACATTGATGCAAGTGTGCTCATTAGTCATGTCCGCGCTCAAAAGTGTCTTGATATTTTCATACGATCAAGGTGGAAAAGAAGGAAGAGAGACGAGCTGGACCATGACGGATTCAAGCTCGTAGAGCATCTGATCAAGCAGTTTTGCGCAATCTCGGACGATGTTTTCTTCGACGAGTTCAATTCTGTATCGGTGAAGTGATCGACGAGTCTGGTTCTTAGGACCTCAACGCGATTGATGGTTTGATCGATGAAGAATTTGAGGAGGTATTTGGAGTTGTCGGGGGTGGAGCAACAAATGGGTTGGTAGAGAGTGTGTGAGCAAAGGCCGCTAATGAGATTTCTCGAGTGATTGAAGATGTGGAGGAGTAGAGAAACGATGATGATGAAGATGAGGAGCGCGATGATTTTGGTGCATGTTTTGGTGAATGAGAGACTATGATGCCCCTGGAATCCAGGGATCTGTTGAAGAAGGTGGGCAAAAAAAGGCCCTTCAATCATGAGGGTGATTTGTAAGATTTTAAACATGTTAGGGATGAAATTGCATTAAATATAACGATATAATGGTATATTTACTTTTACAAAACCTTTTAAGGCTGTATTTGCACCTGATCATTTTAATGGAGTTAAACCCTCCGCCATTCATCAGGAGGATTTACACGATTTTAAACACCTTAGGAATGAAATTACACTAAACATAACAATAAAGATGTATTTAGCTTTTTTGAAAATATTTAAGGGTGTATTTACACCTTATACCTAATAAATATTATCACAATTATTTTTTCCATTTTTGTTCTCTAGATATATAATAGTATTAAAATCAGAAATAATAATTTGACATTCTCATTGCAAATAATATAACTTTTGTTTGGACAACCCCAAAATTATTCTATATATATTTTTATTATAACAATTTTTTCCTCCAAAATTTTTCTGAGGTGAACTTCGCGTTTCACTTCAACAATTAATGAATCAAAAGGAGTTAACCTTTTAGATTTTAAATAGTTAATCAAGAAGATATTAGAAAGAAAAAATTTATGAAAAAACATCAACAAAAGAATTCACCATATATACATACATAGATAGATAGACTATAGGTTCTCAAAACAACATATTTTTTCCTCTAAAAAATATCTAATCAATTATTATCATGCATAAAATAATTGTTTAAGTCACTTGCCTAAAAGCTTCTGCATGCAATAATATTATTGAGTGTCCAGAGTTTTTTGTTTCAAAAAAGGAACGAGAGGATAAATAACTATAACTCAATGATTAAAAAATTAGAAGAATTTTGGCTAGTGTCAGAAGGAACCACCCTAAAGAGGTTGAAACTACCACACTGCCTAAAAGCTTTTGCATGCAATTATATTATTGAGTGTCGGACTTTTTTGTTCCAAAAGGGAACCAACCCCATGAAAATATGAGAGGATAAATCACGGTGACTCAACGATTAAGAAGTTAGGAGAGCTTTATCGAGGATTTTGCCTATTGCTTGCAATGAGCCACCCTAGAGAGGGTTAAACTCTCACTGCGGTTGCTATGACTTGATCCTTGGTTCTTATTCTAAATCTAATAGCTCTTAACAAACTGAGCTAAACCCGTGAGGGTAAAAGCTTATATCTAAATAAAATCAAGTGTCAAGACTTAACATCATTTTATTTCGAATTTTCACTCTAAGCGTGTTTGGAGAACAAAATATGAATTTAAATTAACTTAGTTTGGAACCATTGTTATGTAAAATTATATGTAAATTCTATTTTAATAAATGAATCAGACTTCATAAAATTATATTGAAGTTAATTTAACAGAAAAATTCACATAATATGAGAACGAATAGAAGAATATGATAATAAAAATTAAAATGAAAATACGACTCAATCATGAAACCTTACTGTATAATGGCATAAACCTATTACTGATTCTTCTTTTTTTTTTCATAAACCATACTCCATGAATAATAACTTAATTTTCAAAATTTCAAATGGTGAAATACTTTTGGGGCCAAAATTGATGTTGCCTGTAAGAGCACATGTTAGGGACTGCTACCACCACCACTCCGTCCAATTAGTATGATATTGTCCGCTTTGAGCCAAAATCCCGCACGGATTTGTTTTTGGGCTCAACCCCCAAAAAGCCTCATTCTAATTGATGGTGAGTTTCTTAATATATAGAAGGCAATTTTCCTTCACTTCTTCGATGTGTGACTTAAGGTTTGCCAACCCCAACAGCACATGGACAACACTGGTTAACCCAATATAAAAGTGGGTTGGCTTTAGTTGACCATAGAACTATAAAATCATTTCGACTGCAATATGATGAGTTTAACTTAATAATGACTTTTAGCTCAAATTATTAAAATAGTATTCATTAATAGCAAAATAAAGTTGGGTTCAAATAAATTTCACTCTGCAGCCTTCTGAGGCTTGATCCATGCTACCAACCTAGTTGTCACAAGTTCAACAAAATTATTATGAACCTACTTAAGGGTGTTTGGCTAAGCTTATTTTAGAAAGCTTATAAGCTCCAACAACTTATAAGTTGTTTTAAGAACTTACAAGATATGGTGTATTGAGAGCTTATACGATGTTAAAGTGTTTGGATAACAAGGGTAAACATGGAAATAATAAAATATATCAGAATTATTTTTATAGTTCTGTTGTAACTTATGAGATCATTAAAAAATAAGTTGGGTTTTGAGGTTTTTTTTTTAATAGAGTTTATAAGCTCTTAGAGCTTATTTTGAAAACTTATAAGCTCTCTAACAACTTAATTTGCCAAACATATTGATTGAGCTTATAAGCTCTTAAACAACTTATAAGCTGTTTTAAAGAGCTTATAAGCTCAGCCAAACACCCCTTAATGTAATTAAATAAAACCTAATTTTCAGGGAGAATTAATAATACCTTTTGTATTATACGTCCGACTTGGGATTAATTTTCATTGGTTATACCGATCAAATGGTCCACTTCTGGGAAAAAAGTGTCTCAATTAGGAGTGTCTAAACGGTTTTTGGTTTTCGTTTAGAACCGGAACAATCGAAACCGATAAATTCGGTTAATCGAAACCGACAAATTCATATCGGTTCGGTTTTGTTCGAGTTAAAAAATTCGGTTATTGGTTAACCGATAACCGAACGGTTCGAATCGAAAACTGCTTTTTATTTTTAATTATTATTTCAATTATTAATTAATTAATTAAAATTTGAAAATTAATTTTAATGATTACTTTATTAATTATTTTAATTATTTGTTAAATATTTTATATATTTTAATAAGTTTCAATTTTAAATTATTATTTTATTTATTTTATTATTTATTAATTTTAATTCGTTTTTTGTTAATGAAAATCGAACCACGGAATCGATCGGTTTTTTGTTAACCAAAATTTAAAACGGTTCGGTTTCGATTCCATTTTTTCGAGAAATTCGGTTCGGTTAATCAAACCGAACCGCTTAACAGCCATATTCTCAATGCCTACACGTAAAGTTTATTGAATGCCGAGTTAATAAATGGATATAATGTATAGTATAAAATGTAACTTTAAGCATTTTTTTTCTCGAACTAGGTTTTTATATTTTTATTTAGTTAAACTGAGATCCTTATGCTAATATTGGCCCGTAGCAAGGACCTAAGTTGGAAACTTAGATTTGGTAAACAAAGTTGGAAATCCGATCAAAAGAAAATAAAATTAGAAAAAGTCTATCTGTGTACTAATGAAAGCATGAGAACTCAATTAAAAAAAGATAGGAAAAATATCAAAAAATGTCACATTGATTAAACTTTTTTATAAAAAAATAATGTCACGATTTGTTCTATATCAATTTGGTACATAAAATTTCAACATTTTTCAGTGATGTCACATGGCCAATTTTCCAGCATCTAATGTCTACATGAGCGTCAAAATATGACATGGATCATTTCTCTCAGCAAATCCTCATGAACAGCGTCCATTTTCATGAGGATATAATGAGAGAATATGTTCCACATTACATTAATACGACTACCTAGATATTTTGACACTGAAAAATTATTGAACAAATCGAAATATTAAGTACCAATTTGATCAAAATTGGTAAACATGACATTGTTGAAAAAAGTTCAAATGCTATGGTATTTTCTCTATGATATTTTCTGACATATTTCCTAAAAAGTTATATGAAAGTGCCATGCCCAAATATACTTTATTGCACACAAGATTATAAAATTTGGGAATTCTAAAAAAATATAAAATAATATATTTGGGCCGAATGTGGCCTTTTTTGTGATTGGGCCTAAATTTTGCACAACGAAACTTAGCCTGATTGATAGCTCACATAAATGTAGAACCTGTTTGAATTCGGCCTAAATTTTGCGTAAACATTTCACATCATGAAACTGTCTGAGATAATCAAAATGGCCCACATAGCTCATACTGGTATGAGTTGGGTTGGGAAAATATTTACATCGAACAGACCACAGCTCAACACACAGATAGGAGATGCAAATTTGCAGGGGGATTTTTGGGCCAGCTATTAATTGTATCGCTAAACCGGTGGTATTGTTTGCGTAGGCGATGCGTCCTTCTGCGAATTGAAGAAGCAAGGAATCAAAACCCTAGGTGGAGGCGAATCCCATTCTGTCAGGTTAGTTTCAGCTGTCTTCTCATTAGTTTTTTTTTTTTTTTGCAGTTTGCACATTGGCTGTCGTGGTTGAGCTATTGGTTTGATTCGATTGTGGTCAATTGACTTTTCAGATGAATAACAGTACGACGTCGCAGTACATGGACAAGCAGATCATGGATCTCTCCAATTCTCAGAGCAGCATCGCCAGCAACAATGGCGGCGGCGGTGCCAATTTCATCGATTTCATGAATCGACCGGCGGAGAAGAAGGAGGACATGGTTCCGAGCTACGATTTCATGCCAATTCGACCCGCGGCGTCGTCGTCGTCGACGCCGAAGGCCGCTCGGTCAAACTTCGACTCGGACAATGACGATCCTCCCCAGGACGTCGAATTCTATGGATTCGAAAGCAAATTCTCGCCTATCAGAGTAATTTCTCTAAAACTTACTTGGTTGCTCAGTTGCTCTTTGTATGGTTCGTTTTGGTTTTGTTTTGCACGACCATTTCTTAATATAGGTCGGGTTATCTGGGGTTTTGATTGGTGAATTGATCCCTAGTTTAGCTGATTATTAATTTTCCTGTGTTTTTGGGTTTTACCAATGATAATTCTGGAATTCAAAAAGAATAACCAGGGGAATTTGATTAGTTCTCGTAGAATTGTTTCATTATTTGTTGTGACTATTATCATTCTTAATTAATGTTTTCAGTATGTGATAGAATACTGTGGTACTTCAATTTATTGTCTAAAGAGGTGTATTAATTATTCTAGTACTCTTTTGGGTTTAATCTTTCAGAATTACAATTCTCTTGATGTTGATGAACCTGCCAAATTTGTATCGGGGAGGAATCACAAAACTGGCAATGCACCCTCGGATGGGTCTTTGGTTTCTGACATTGAGAGGATGATGAAGAAGCATATGGACAATCTGATGCATGCCATCGATAACATGAGTTCACGGTTGTCGCAGTTGGAAACAAGAACTCGCAACCTGGAGCACTCCATTGATGATCTGAAGATCTCTATTGTGAACAATCATGGTGCCATTGATGGAAAAATGAGAATGTTGGAGAATATTCTTACTGAGGTACCTTTCATACCTCTACCTGCCCATATAAGCGTATATAGTGTTGGCAATCCCACTTATGTAAAAATATATAAGAGTAGGAAGCATCAAATAAGTCGGATGTTTTTGTCATCTGGCTGTTCTTTATTTTCCCCTCTTTTTGTAGTAGATATGTTTGATGAACGAGTTAAGTTTGAGTTTCACATTCCATATTAAGGATTTTTGGGGATATATTTGCTGTAGGATGAGATGGATGTAAAGGGTGTGATCATTCTAGATTATAGCATAGTTGAATTGTTTGATTAACCTTGTGGCATGTTTGTTATATTCTTGTCTGCAGGTGCAATCCGTGTTACGGTAGTAAGAGATAAACAAGATATTGTTGAAGCTCAGTTGCAGATTGCTAAGATGCAGTTACCTAAGGCAGAACAAGTTGAAAGCAAGACTAACGCTCAACCTGATCCAGTCCAGGCGGAATTCCTATTCTGCATCAGTTCTCTAGTGTTCCTTCGACACAAGCACCTCCTGCCCTTCTTCCCCAAACTCCCTCTGCCACCTCCACAGCAGAACATACAACCCCAAGTTCAACTTCCCACCCCCTTCCCTCAAAATCAAATTCCTCACGTCTCTCAGCCAGATTCTTACTTCACCCCGCCCAGCCAAACCCCAGAAAACCCAAATCAGCAGTATCAAACTCAAGAAAACCCAAATCAGCAATATCAGTTACCTCCACCACAACAGCAGCTTGCAGCCCCGCCTACACCACAGCACCAGTATCAGCCACCACCGCAGCCTCAATACTCTCAGCCGCCTCTACCTTCTCAGCCGCACTCCTTCTCACCTGTTAACCCCTCTATGCCTCAGCCACCAATAGGTCATCATTCTGAAGAAGCACTGCGTATGCCCCCACAAAATTACACCACAAGCTCTCACCCACCTCCCTCTGTTCCACCTACTGGAGCTCCCCCACCTCCCTCTCAACAATACTATGGACCAACTCCCAATGCGTATGAGCCTCCACCCACCAGCAGATCTGGTTCAGGATACTCAGGTTCGTTTGGTCCACCATCAGGTCATGGTGAACCATATCCTTATGGCAGTGCTCCACCACAGTATGGTACGAGCTCCACTATGAAGCCGCAACAACTATCTTCTCCTGGTATGGCCCAGAGTGGTAGTAGTGGTTATCCACAGCTACCTACTGCTCGAATACTGCCTCAAGCACTGCCAACTGTCTCCGCTGTGGGTGGTGGTCCTACGTCCAGTGCTGGTGCTGGTGGATCCGGGAACAGGGTTCCGATTGATGATGTAGTTGACAAAGTAACCACCATGGGATTCTCTAGAGATCAAGTGAGGGCAACAGTTCGAAAGCTAACAGAAAACGGACAAGCAGTTGATTTGAATGTCGTCCTGGACAAGCTGATGAACGACGGGGATGGCCAAGGTCCACGAGGCTGGTTAGGCCGGTAATTCGATTCTCTGCTGCATGTTTTGTAAAGTTTACATTTCCCATATTTGATCCAACTATGCTGGGTAAGAATAATTTCTCAGTTACCATTATCTGTTATTGGCTTTTAAATGTTTTTTGTTGATAATGAAACCGATATTCTTGTGTGGCATTGTGAATACTTTCTGGCCTTCTCTGCGAGTGTCTTTGATCTTCTTTATGATATGTATTTTGCCTTTGGCAATTAGCTTCTAAGCTTACACTTTCCTAATTCATTATTGGAAGCGTGTTTTTGAAAGTATTACTCCCTCCATTCACGAAAAGTATCATGCAATTTCTATTTTGGACGTCCACAAAAAATATCGCATTTTTCATTTTAGTACATCATTCTACTTTATTTCCTATTTTACCCTTAAAGTCTTCACTTTATCCACTCAAAAAGCATATATCAACTATTTTCTTAAAACTTTCCCGGTCAAACCTATGATAGGTTTCCTGGATTGAGGGAGTATTTGCTATAGCAAATGTGGCACCACTTAATTTGAGGGCAATTTGATGTACTTTTTTTTTTTGAATGTGCTTCTTGAATCTTGATTGGTATTAGAAAATTGGTTGCAGTGAATTCTGCCAAGATATTGAAATGGTTAGTTTTTAATGGTACTAGTGAGTGAATCAATGAAATACATGGTTGGATTCGAAAGGTCAATGGAAACTTCGAGAAAACAATATCAGAACTTGTAGTGCAATTATTAAGAGAGAGGAAGTGTAACACATGTGAGATATATTTTATTTTATAGTGGAGTAGGGAAAATGCCATTTTGGCCAGTGTCGTATTAGGTTAGCAACAATTTAAAACATGATTTTGCTAAATTTCAGTAGTTAAAAATTAGATAAAATTTAAATATACATACTTATTATCTGATTTTGTTTATCATATTTCTAAATTAATAAAACAATTCTACTTGGCATTGTCCAATTTTATTATGCAATTTCATAAATCGTGAACTTTATTTACCAAGTAATTAAAATAATTGTCGAAGTAATTATCTCGAATTGTAACTTTTATTATCAAACTAAATTTTACAATTACAAATTCTTACATTGTAAAATTTCTTAGAGCAACTTATATACATTGTGCGAGCTAATCATAAAAAACTTTATTAAACTTAATAATTTAATTAATCTGATCAAAATAAAAATTAAGGCCTATAAATAGGATAACGAAAGGCTTAATAATTTTAGTCCATTTCTAACCTCATAAATAAAAATAAGGCCCAACTTCTATCAATTTACTAGCCTATACATTTTCTATTTATTGAAGCCAACAAACAAAATAAGTTAAAAGTGTAATTAATTAATAAATAAATGTGACCCCTCTCTCTCTCCACTCTCACCCTTCCAACAAAGGGGTGGTATTCTATGCGCCCACAATGAGACCATCCTTTAATTAATTAATTTTAATTAATTAATTAATCCTTAATTCTAATTAATTAAATTAATTATTAATTAATTAATTCTAATTAAAATTAATTAGTTTAATTAAATTTAATTGTAATTTATATAATAATTTTGAATTAATATATCTTAATTTTGAATTAGTAAACATTAATTGTGAATTAATAAACCCTATTTGAAATTAATAAACCCTAATTTTGAATTAATAAACCCTAATTAGAAATAATAAACACTAATTTTGAATAATAAACCCTAATTGTGAATTAATAAACCCTAACTTTGAATTAATAAACCCTACTTGTGAACTAAAAAACCTTAATTATGAATTAATAAACCTCAATTATGAATTAATAAAACATGATTATGAATTAATAAATTTTAATTTTGAATTAAAAATATAATTAAAAATTAATAAATTTAATTATACATTAACAAAATCTAATTATTCTTACTCACCATCATTAATATATAGTTATTTTAACAAAAACAAGTATTGAAATTTGGCGGTGCGGAATACCTAAGTTTTTGTCTCCAACAAATGATAAACACACAAAGCGAAGCCCCATCTCACCTCCGACTCTCTCGACGGCTTCGACAGCACAAACAAAATAGTTTTAAAAATAAATAAATTATATTTCGTCTATTAAGTTTGTATCTTAAGAAATTCTTATTCTGTATTCAACATTGAGGAAAATCTATCTTTTTCCGAACATTTGAAATGAAGGACACTTCGAAAACGAAAATTTTCCCTTCGACTTGGCCTAAATCGGACCTACTTCAGTCCAACTTATATTTACGAAAGATGTCTCAATAAAGTCTTTCAAGAAAGCTATTTATATTATGCTAAGCTTAGGCGTTCTTAAAAGTCCGTGAGCGTGACCCTTGATAGGCCAACCTATTTATTAATATAATATAATTAATGAAGTGAATCAAATGATAATTACATTTTTCTTGAAAACTCTACTAATTATGTATAAGATGTGTAAAGATAATGCCCAAAATGATATAAAGTTGTGCATAATGAAAACTTTCTAAAATTATTTTATTATGTAACAATTTTAGAATGTTTTCGTTGTACACAATTTTATAAATTTTGTTTATCAACTTTATACGTTTCTGCATAATTCTCAAGTTCTAAAAAGAGATGAGTTCTCATTGGATCTAATCCCATGTAATTCATATATATCTATACACACACATAATCTAGGCAATGTAATTTATTATTTGAATAATTAAATTATACTCCCTCCGTATACCATATTCATTCTTTGATTTTGGTACCACGATATTTAATAAATTGTAATAAGTGTAAAATGAGTGAAGATAATAAATGAATAGATTAATGAATGGTGTGATTAAAAAGGTGGGCCATGAAAATAATAAATGAATATATTAATGGATAGTGGAAGTAAACAGATGGGTCATGAGTGGGTAGATTTGAGATAAAAATTATGGAGTTGATGTTTTCAAAAAGAAAAATGAAGGTTTTTTTGTGGATGAATAAAAAAGAATTAAATGAAAACGTACTTGATGGACAGATGAAGTAATTAATATTTATATATGACATAATATATTTCAAGAACTAAAATATGTTTTACTCCTAACTTCTTAATTGTAATAAATTACTTTAAAGATGTAAGGAAAAGCCTTCTACATTTGTGGAAATTTCAAGATTAATATTTTGTACGTTTAAATAGATTCTTAAGAAGCTTCGTGCCCAACTGGTATCACTGAATGTATCACCCTCGAAATTACATAAAAGCCCAAATTAACCAACCAAACCTAGAGATTCCAACCAAAGAGTGGCTACCGCTATCTAATATCTATGGCTTCAATCCTTCCGTAACTGTGACATGCATTAAAAATGATACTATAGATCTAGTGGCAGAGTGGTTAATGCCCGAGACCTTTGGTTTCGGGTTCGAGTCCACCGTGACGTAGCCTTTAAAATTTCTGTATTAATTGATAAAAAATAATAATAAAAAAAAAAATGATACTATATACAATTTTAGAAAAGAGAAAAGTTTCTATATATTTGGTTGGACCTATTGGTACTATTTGGTGATAATAGTCCCAATAGGGCCAGTAAGTTGGCTATAATTTGATATTTTTATGTTGGTGACTATAATTTGACATTCCTTAACTTGGATGACTATATATATGAATTTCCACTTTAGAAAAATTATAATTTTGCCGTCCATTTAAGTAAACAAGCTCTGGAGTATAAGTAAATGTTGATGATCCATGGTTTACAAAAATCCAATCCAAAATAAATGATTTCCTATTCCTTGAAACGTAGATAAGATTTTAGAGGGTGGCATAAAGATTTTAATCAATTTTTAGGAGATTATGTAATGGTTTAACTGCTTCTTGATTAGAAAACGCATATTGTTAACTTTTAGAGGTGTATTTCCAAAATATCATGATCTCGGACTCGGATCTAGGGGTGATTAATCAGGTCGGGTATTTTATCCGAAATTATCGAGTACCTGACCAATTTACCGTGAATAGTTACACCTGACCTCATCCCAGTTAAGGTAATCAAGTTCGTGTACCCGAAGACCTTGAGTCGGGTATTTGGATACCTAAAAATATCCGATCAAATATACAATTTCTTCAATTGATTGCAGAAGGTCCAATTGAACAAATTTCATGCACAGAACAGATTCAACACAAGCAGCCACGAATTTCAAGTTGTCTGTCTCTTCAAAACCATTTTCTTAAACCCTCCCATTTTAGGCAAATCAAGTAAAATACTAAAATTCTAAAAGACATCGATTTACTTTAGTTGCAGAGAAAGCAGACTTGAGAGAGGTGTGCTCTGACTCTGAGGGGAGAAAATTCTGGAGACTGGATTTGCATACCAGAGAAAGAGAGCTGTGCTCTAACTATGAGCCTGTGTGCGACCGATTAGCCAAGAGGAGACACGAGAGTAGTAGAAGATTTCTAAAATGCAATTTACATCTATATTTTAAGTTCTTATTAATTATTAATATATAAATAATATTTAATTATATATAAAAAAGCCTATATAAATATGTATTCGCTATTCGGATATATCCAATTACCTGTCGGATAATATTCTATCTGATAAATCCTAATAACATCTAACCGATACTCAACTAGTTACGGGTTACCCGATTATTGGGTATTTGGTATCCGATACCTAATCAGGTATTGCTTGATACCCGAGAACGGTTTAGTTAGTCGTGTCAAGTTGCTTCTAAAATAAATAGTGCACTAAAGAGGTGATGACTTTTAATAAATAAAAAATAAATATGTTAAATAAAAAAATACACATCTTATAATATTTTTTTTGTGAAAAAGGTAGTACTTTGATTCTGAAATATCCCCAAGATCTGATACAAAAGATTTAATCCTCTCAAAATTTTTAGCGTGTTGCTTTTTTGCAGAATCATCAAATTGCTGGAGTCAATCTAAGAATTTGAAAATTTGGAGGACTAAACTGGAAAAATAAATTTAACAAAAAGATCACTTTAATAAATCTACCCTTAATTTTAAAACATTCCACAAATTCAAAATTTAATTCACAAATTCATAGAAAAAGGCTAAATAAAGGTGAATAAGTACTTTAACACAATTCATTTTATTATATTTTAGTGACTATTTTTTATTTTTATAACAACAAAATGACCATATATATATATAGGGAGAAGTTAATGTGAGAATCATTTTTGAAGTGTGAACGTGAGAATCAGAAAATGATGAATTCACTGTGAAAGTTGATCAATCCATCGAAAAAGTTACTGAATGCAAAAAAATAGAATTTTTGCCTGCATGAGATTCGAACCCAGTCGAAAATTCTAATGTTGTTGATTTAGTAACTTTCGGTGTATTCATCAACTTTGCAGCAAATTCATTTGGTTCTCACGTTCACACTTTAAAGAGATAATTATAATTTGTGTCCGTAACTTTGACGAGATTTTGAAAAAATTTCATAACTTTAGTTAATACATTAAATGTCCTCAACTTTAACAATATTTTTAAAAATGACCCGATCTTCCAATGACGGAATGCTACGTCAGTTCGTTGAATTCTTATGTGAGTTTTAGCTTAAATGACTCAACATTACGTCTCGTATGGATTATAGCTTAAATAACTCAACATTCTGTCGTCAGAAACTTTGGAATCGAGACATTTTTCAAAATATCATCAAAGTTTGAGACATTTAATGTATTAACTAAAATTGATGATATTTTTCAAAATCTATCAAAGTTGGAGACATCTTAATATATTAACTAAAGTTTGAAATATTTTTTAAAATCTCGTCAGAATTGGGGACATAAACTATAATTAACCTCACTCTTTGCCTCTCTATATATATATATCTTTAATAACATTAATTATAACTTCTCAACGTACAGAGTGGATGGAATTGATAATGAAAACCAACATGGCGTACAAGAGCATACTTGTTTTATACATTTTCAATAAAAATAAAAATAAAATTTGTATTATGTTACTATTGGGAGAAAATATCAAAAGACTTAAATTATTACGAGCAGCACATAGAGTGATTGTGGGCGATGTAGTGAATGTTAACGTATAAAATTTTGATTAGACCTCAAATTTTTTGTTGGTAAACATTGTAAAGATTCCAAAACCCTTATAGTTTAAAGATTTTGTATAGATGAATTAGATAGTGAATTCAACTGTTAGTAAACGCTTAGACGTAGACATATATGAAAATATTCAGTTTTGAAGGAACCAACCCGAGAAGTCGAAGTTAAGACAACCTTAGAGATGAAGGGTGCCTATGAATATGAGCATTGGTTACTAAGTTGGTTAGGGTGTACATTTGAATATACGGTGCATCTAGAGATGTCAATGAGTGGGTTTTATCCGAATCAGAATCAATAAATAAGTAATGATTCTGTTTCTGGAATCGACCATTAGATACTAAATCCGGACCGAATCAGGACCATCAACTATGAATCTTAAGCGATCCAGATATGAGTGGATCTAGAACCAGAATCGGACTAGAACCAAAACTGAAACTGATATGGGTGATTTCGAATCGATGTGGATAAAACTAGTTTACAGACAAACCTATTTAAACTTAGGCTTGTCAATAGACGAGTTTTACTCGAACAAAAACCAATAAATAAGTATTGGTTCTAGTTCTAGAACCGGAACGGATCGGACTATCAAACTATTGATCTAAACTGTTCGGGTATAAAGCGGATCTGGAACCGAAATCAGAATCAGAACCAAAACCGCTTCTTTAAATTTAATGGGTTTTGAGTGGTTCCGGATTGATCAGGGTAAAACCCAACCATTGACATCCCTAGGTGCATCCATTGCAAACGAGTTCACTATTTTTAATTAGAACTAATTATTTCTAATTAAATTTATTAATCTTTAGTTAAAAATTATTAATTATAATTATTACTTAATTATGATGGACACACCATAATGTGGCTCATGAAATTTATATATTAATAATATACAATTTTTACCTTTATCAAAAAAACATCCGACACTTTTTTGTGTTAAAATAAAACAATATGATCCTGAAGGGCCCTCACCATTCTGTTTGCGGTATGTCAATTATTAAGAAATCAAATAATAAATTGTTACCCATATTACTTGGACTCTCTACAATTTGGCACTTACAAAATAGAGATTCAATATCACAGTGATTTCACATTAACTGAAGTATGCTTTCATAATCTTAGCTCATACAAATTTTCTTATGATCAAATATCTAATTACAAGAAACATGATAAAATACAATGGTTACGCAAAGAAAGAAAGAAAAAAAGTAAAATACACTTCTTAATTAAAAGTATATAACACATACACCAAAACCTTTATAATCATAATGTTTCATTGTGTGTGGATTTTTTTCACCCTACTTTGTGCACGTTGTATGGCTCCAATCAATATTATAAGTGCTCTTAAGGAAAAATCGAAAATACACAGATTACTATATGGATGTAGTTCTAATTATCTATATCCCGGTCTTTATAATTATTTTTAATCATTTAAGTAAATAAAAAAACTCTTGTATATCTGTCTGTATCGTGGGAACAAACAAAAGTATCATTTATTATTAAAAAAAGTATCATTTACATTGAATAAATGGATCAAATATCATTTACACAGAAGAAAAATATCGAAGTCTGCATATATATGTGGACGGATGTACAAAAGACCATCTCTTTTAGCAAATATTTGAAAAGTTGTATCTTATATTCATTTCTAAAAATATTAGCCCCTGAGGTGGTTTCCTGTGTGGATATTGATATTTTCTTTCCAGTATAAATAATATATTTTTTCAATATAAATGATATTTTTAAATTACAATATAAAAAACAAATGATATTTTTCTTCAATGTAAATAATATTTTTCTTAAGAATAAATGATACTTTTGTCCATCTACACCATAAGGACGGACACATAGGCGGATCTAGGGGGTAGCTGCACCGGGCTCCGACCCGGTGCAAGCCCCAAACTTTTTCTTTCGTTTATGTATTATATTAAGCCCAATTCAAAATTAGCACAGTCCAAAATAATTAAAAAATTAAAACAAAATTGTTATTGTTGGATTTTCTTATATTTTTGACCCATGAAAAAAGTCCATAAGAAGGTTATAAAAATGAAAAGGGTCAACCACCATTTTTGAAGGGAGAAATTGAAGTAGCCAAAACAGAAAAATTCGTAACCTTTTTTTCCCTCTCGGATTTTCAGTGCGCAGCTTCAGAAAAATTTCGTTTTCTGGGGATTGAACCGTTTGATCACTGTTATTTTTGGACAGAAGCTTCACAGCATCTGAGCCAACGTTTTGGACGGTGGAGATGGGATTTTGAGTTTCGAAGGTCGGGTTTTTTCGATCTAAATAGAGGAGAATTTCTGGTAATATTTTTCTTGATCTTTGCTCGATTTTGATTCTATACATCTTGATGTACTTATTTTCGAGTGTATGATAATATAATTTAGAGAAGATTGTGTATTGTTCCATTGTTGATTATAGTGGATTTAAACGACTCTAGTAGTCCCGTGATTTTTTTCCTCTCTTTCCTTTTAAGAGGTTTTCTACGCTAAAATTTTGTGTCTCCTTATTGTTGTGTACCTACTATTTTGAATGCGTATATTGATGCTTTTGGAATACCCTATTTGTCTAAATCCTCAAATGTTCATATGAGTCGGGAAAATTAGCCAAACAAATGTGTCATATTCTTCTTCAGCGCTGCATCTGCTCAAGTGTTTGTTGATATTGCTCTCTGCCAATTCGAAACTGTCAAAGTTCAAGTTCAATCGTAGCCAAATTTTGCCAGTGGTTTGGTTGATGAATTTCCTAAAGTTTACGTTAAAGAATGGTTTATATTGAAAGAAATTTTATTAAAAATATAATGATGGATTTTGTATATTGAAATCTCGCAAGACAACTTATGAAAACATAGAAATATTTTAGCATTTATGATATTTAATACTCAGAAGTATTTATTTTCAACCCACCCCTTCATCAACTTCTAGATTCGCCCTTGGACGGACGTACAAGAGTTATTGTTTTAGCCCCTTCGTCCCGTTCTAAATGGCTCGTATTCTTTTTATGCCCCTTTCATTCTAAATGTCCCATACTCCAAAAGTAATTATTTTTACACACAAAAATACATTAAATTTTATGAATTACATTATTTTATATATAATTTTTTTTTAATTTACGTGTTCAAAAATAATGTGGCTCTTAGAATGGGGTGGAGAAATTACATTTCACCTATTTTTCCATAATTCCTTAAAGAAAAAAAAGTTATTTGGGAAGATGCTTGGTAAAGTCCATGGTGAGTGGGGGTGCAATGCACACCCCCCTCACTACACCCCCCTCACTATTCATTAAAATAATGATTTTATCAGAAGATGAATAGTGAAGATCGCACTCTCATCACCATGGACTTTACCCTTGCAGGGTAAAGTCCATGGTGCAAGAACGACACCCCTCACTATTCATTAAAATAACGATTTTATCAGAAGAATGAAGTGGCTCAGCTACGGCCACCTACACTCTTCTCTCATCATATACTCTCTCCGCAGCCCATATATCCATCACTCGCTCCAAATACCATTTCCTACGCAAAAAAATCAGTACCACTTCAGCCGCCGCAATGATCGTCTCGGTGCTGCTGAAGCTCCTATACCCGCCGCCGGCGAGCGTGGTGATAACCGCGATGTCGGCGATCAGTGTGCTGTCTCTGAGCAACGCAGGGTGGATGGAGATCAAAGGGAAGAGTATGCAATACTCGAAGCTGCTGCGCGTGGACGAAACGTCCAAGGAGAAGGCTAAAGTTTCGGGCAAAGTGGGGATGATCGCCGCCTACACTCCGGCGTTTTTGGCCGGAGTTTTCTCTCTCCTCGCCTTCCCCCTCGGAGATCTGAGGTTTACGCTGCTTCGCGCGGCTATCACCACGCATTTCTTCAAGCGACTTGTTGAGGTAACACTTTATAATTCTGTTATTGACATTTATCTTTTATTTTTTTATCTCTCCCTATTTTCGGATATTCATATGCACTATTGTATCGAAATCAGCACTTAATTAGATTTAAGTTTATAGAACATTTGTCCATGGGTAAAGAAATCCACACCCCCAATTTTCCAATAAATAGTAAACCCAAAATTTTGACGTCCTCACAAAATTTATTTAACGAGTGACTTGAAAACATCATAACTTTTGTCCATAGGTAAAGAAATCTTGTACAATTATTTTCCGCCACCAAAGGGTGTCGACTTTGCTGAAAGTCAAAAGATGCGGTCTTAACTGAAACATTTCAAAAGATGTGTCTAGTTGAAAGATCATACATATTATATATATAACGTGATAACTATTTTTATCATGAGAATGTAAGAACCAGAAAATGATGAATTCAATGTGAAAGTTGATGAATTCGTTGAAAAAGTTATTGAATCCAAAAAATTGAATTTTCGCTCCTCATGGTATTCGAGTCTGAGTGAAAATTTTGAATTTTTAGATTCAATAACTTTCGCAGCGGATGTATGAACTTTCATTACGAATTCATTTTGTTCATAACGAATTTTCATGGTTCTTAGTTCATACGTTAAAAATGGTTCTTATTTGAACCTCATTCTCTCTCTATATATAGCTATTTAAATACAACTTCCCTAAAGAACATGGAATTTAGATACAGTACTTGCAATGTTCAATATCAATTTGAACGGAGGATTCAAAATTATCTGAAATATTTGATGATTCGTATTAGTCCAATTCGACATGAAAAATTGATATTGTATAAATTTCTTGCACCTAATAACTTGTTGATTATGGGTCCAAACCACTTAGGACCCGTTTGATAGGTTAGTTAGATTTCATCTAGTCTAGTTAGATTTCGTCTAGTTAAAATGTATTGTACAGTTAGGTTTCGTAATCCACCACTTAGGTAGGTTACAAATCCTAAAGAAATAGTGCAAAACATAGCTACCAAACAGACAAAACCACCAAACCCGTCATTAAAACACGGGCCGTAAGGATACGAAACAGAGCTACCAAACAGACGCAGGATACGAAACAGAGCTACCAAACAGACGTATAACTTTGTTATCCTGACGAAACAAGACTACCAAACGGGGCCTTAAAGTTAACTTCAGAATCATGCATGCCAATATGGTATATATATGTAGGAGAAATTTCTTGAATGTAAATCTTTGAGATGTAAGAAGTTATTAATTCCTAACTAACAGACAAGCTTAATTCTCATTTCCTGCCCCACTACCATCGTTCATGTGCTGAATCTAGGATCCCATATTGTAGGTAGGTTGTGTCAATAAATCTCACATTATGGAGATGTTATTGAATCCAAAAGTATACCCACCTACCGACCATATAAACATAAATTAATATGATCAGCCTTTCTAGGAAAAAATAATTGTGATACTATAATAAATGAATTTAGTCTCAATCATATAGTAATTTACAACATTGAAATAAGAGGTATTCATGGTAGTCTTCAATTTTCACCTATTTATAAACCGTTAATTCTTAAGGTGATTTAATTCACTATATCACTCTTTTAGCCATGTGTTGCACCTGCCTGGTTGACCTATCTCATCAAAAACTCCGGTACACGTCCGCGCACTATGCGCCCACTGTTTAATTCTAAAAATCAGCACTGGTTATTGGCATGGTGTCTTGTGCGCACACAATGCGCCCGAGGGCACATGATAGGAGCCCTTTTTTTATTATTCCAAAAATTGTCTTGAAATTAGTATTTTTTCCTTGAAATAGGTGTTATTCGTCCACAAATATAGTGGGTTGATGGAAGCTGAAACCATGGTGACCATTTCCATGAGCTACTTCCTCTCCTCAGCAACCATGATTTACTCTCAACAACTAATGCTACAACTTGAAGAGCCAGCTATTGATCTCAAATTCATTGGAATCCCATTATTTTTAGTGGGAATTGGTGGTAATTTCTACCACCATTATCTTCTATCCAAATTGAGAAGTAAGGGTGAAAAACAGTACAAAATTCCACAAGGAGGTCTATTCTCTCTAGTGATATGCCCACACTACTTATTCGAAATTATTGGCTTTTGGGGAATTTCTTGCATTTCCCAGACAGTTTTTTCGGTTTCGTTTACTTTGGGCTCAACTTTTTATTTGATGGGTAGGAGTTACGCCACTAGAAGATGGTACCTCTCCAAATTTGAGGATTTCCCCAAAGATGTGAAGGCCTTAATTCCTTTTATATTTTGAGACGAATATATGTATAAGTGTCTTTTTACTTACACGAGTCATCTTTCTATGATGAATTTAAAATAGTTGGAGTCTAAGATTGAATAATTTATTCGAGGCCATGATGGCCCTAATTCCTTATTCTTTTACTTTGGGAGTATTGTATGAGATCTCTATTTATTTATATAATTGCCTATTAGTATTACCTATGTGATGGATGATACTTCAATATGTTTGGATAATTGGATCTATGCACAGATCAATAGCAACGTGACATACTACTCCTTAGTTGTATTTAGAGGGTGTTTGGCTGAGCTTATAAGCTCTTTAAAACAGCTTATAAGCTGTTTAGGAGTTTATAAACTGTTGCAAAGTGTTTGGCAAAATAAGTTCATAAAAAGCTTATAAGCTGTGAAAATAAACTCCAACAACTTATAAGCTCACATAAAAATAAGTTGGTCAACCCTAACTTTTTTTTTCATAAATTTATAAGCAATCATAAATTTATCAAAATAATCTTATTATAGTTCGTTATTTTCAACACGTATACTATCAACTTCATATCTCGTCAATTTTATCTATTTAACTATGATTTTCTCTCTAACTTCCGATTCTTTCTCTAGCTTATAAAATCAATTATACAAATACTTTAACAACTTATAAGCATTTGAGATACTACCTCTTATAAGCTCATGAAACATCTTATAAGCTCATGTAGCTTATAAGCTCTTTAAAATAAGCTTAGCCAAACACCCCCTTATTAGCACTGTTAAAGATCAAGAACTCAAAAACCATTTGGAGTTTGATTAGAAGAATTTATAAAATGGAGATATATTCTGTTCCTAAAGGGGAACCGATAAAATTCCTCATTACCAGTTCATTTAAGTATTAAAATTAGTGTAGAGTTTCAAAAGATGCTTTTAAAAATTTTAAAAATCCAAGTACATATTCTTTTAGAAATATTCAACTATAAATACTTGATTATCAAATTAGGGTCCTCTAAAAAAAATCATATTAGAGTTACTAGCTAAAAGATTCAAGAACTTTAATTTAATTTTGGTTTTCTAACACGTTTTATAAATAGATGTAATAGTAACACCACTTTGTTATGTAGCAAAATACACACGCTCAATATACAGTTTGACAATCTCAACTCATTTCGAGCCAAGTCCCCAGTAACCATATAATGCAATTTTGTGAGTTATACATGGTGAGTGCACGGTAGATTTTGCCAATGTGGAGAAAAAAAAAACATGTCTTTTTCCGATCATCGCAAAAATTCAGGTCAGGCATATCTATTTTACTATAAATTGAAAATTTGTATTAGTATTACAATACTGTATAAAACATGTGAAAACAAGAAATTATGATTTTTTATAGCAATTAACAAATATTAACCCAAGTTTAGGCCTTGAATTTTGATAGAGCTGTGGAATTTCCGGCTCCGTCTTTCATGACAGGGTATATATTTTTCTAATGTTAAAATGAGAAACTGAAACTTAAGGGAATATTATTTTCAAAACATTTGAGAAACTTTTTGGGCTCCTTTGTTTAGCAGGAAAATAAAGTTAATTGAGAATGTGATTTTTAGAAAAATAATTTAAGAAAATGAATCCCAGTAGATTCCTTATCCTCTATTTGGAAAATATCGAAGTTGTTAGGATTTGAATAATAATAATAATAATAATAATAATAAGAAGAAGAAGAAGAAGAAGAAGAAGAAGAAGAAGAAGAAGATACAACTTAAAATATGATTCACATGCTTCTAAAATGAAATTAAGATTTTCTAAAAATAAATTATCAATTGAAATAATAATAATAATAATTATTATTATTATTATTATGATAGAATACAAAGTATGATTCATATATAGTTCTTAAAATTAACTAATACTTTCTTAACATAATTTATTAATTGAAACATAATAATAATAATAATAATAATAATAATAATAATAATAATAATAATAATAATAATAATAATAATAATAATAAACAACTATGGTTTGTATTTTGATAAAAAAAATGTTAAATATGTGAATAGTGTAATAATTCTAAGAATGCGGAAAAAGAATACCTAAGATTTGCTAGAGAATAAGAATCTTAAAATATTGCACTACTTTCCTTATCATCGGAATTCTTTTTACTTTACTTATCTTGTAAAAATATAACAAATACAAGAACGAAATCCTAGTTAAACAAATACAAGAATTTAAAATTTTAGAATCAAATTATTTTTCCAGAACGAAATCCTAGTTAAACAAATAGTCCCTTTATGGTTTTCCTTTATCTGAACGAAATTTTTGAGGCGCTGGATTTGGATGATTCATTCACATTCTTTAAATGTTTTTATTTTATATTTTGAATTTTCTATTCGTTTTTATAAAATTGCATTATATTTTGTAGGGTATTAATGAAATTGTAGAGATCTGTCGTATTTCCTTTATAGGCACATGTTTAATTAGGATACCCAATAAATACATTTATGAGTCACCCCCACATTATACTCGCTTTTTTACACAACATATTCATTTATGAGTCATCCCCACATTATGCTCACCTTTTATTCACTCTCATATTAAGCATTTCTTCTTTTTATTTATTTGGAGAATTATAAATTTCACACTGTTATAAGCATGAATAGGAATGTCAATGGGTCGGATCTGGATCGGATCTGGCTAGGTCCATATTCAGATTCGATTTTTTTTACTTGGATCCGGATCCGGTCCAGATCCATTGGGTCCAAAAAAATTAGATCCAGATCCGTAAGATCCGCAGGATCCAGGGTCTAGATCCGGATCCATATGTTTTCGCTTCTAAAATAAATTCTAAATCAACTATAATTCATAGTAATACCATAATAATATAAATACACAATAATACTATAACAGTTATTTAGAATTTCTACAATTATCAATATATTGAAAGACGTTAGTTACAAATTTATTATAAGGTAGGAAACAACAAACAACTCGATCGTCGGTGGTGTAAGTGGCGCAACCCGCCGTGAATGCCGATTGATACATAATTGAGAGAATTTGAAATGAAATTGGGAACAGATTTGTTTTGGAAGAATTTGAAAAAAGAAATTAAAGAGTTTTAAGTTAGGGTTATGTATTTAATTATAATAAAAATAATATATATATATATAATAAAATAAAAACTAACGGATCTGTGGGTCGGATCTGGATCGGATCCGGGTCTCAAAAAATAAATTCCATATCCAGATCTGAAATATGGGGGTAGGATCCAGATCCGATCTAGATCCACCGGGTCCAAATTTTTGAAGATCCAAATCCTGAAAAATGGATCTGGATCCACGAATCTGGACCGGATCCTAGATCCATTGCCATCTCTAAACATGAAGAATAACATGAGGTCACGTATGATACTAACGTATATTAAATTCATTATCTTTTAGATAATGTATGTTACATTCATATATTACCCCATAATAATGATAATATAACAATAGAGATTATATAAAGAAGTGATTGCGGCCAAAGCTTATTCGTAAATATATGGTGGACTTGTTTTACGAAGCAATTTAAGGGATAGTGATAGGATACGGCTCAACTACTAGGTCCAAGCATCAGCTCCAATATAAATGGGCCCCAACATTAAGCTCGGCCTATGTGAGTTCGGCCCAAGAAGACTCCTCGACCAACTACAACTCAAATCGCAAGTGGAGACGTAGAAGATTCGGATGCATATCTAAAAGAATCCTTATGAGAGAAGACTTTGTATTAGAGTTAAACTCAATATGATGGTATATAAATAGAGGCTAGATTAGACGAAAGGGGGGCATCTACATTATTTGTAATCGTTTCTTACACACTTAATACAGATATACTCTCTTGCTCCGTGGATGTAGATCTATTTCAAAAGATCAAACCACGTTATTTTCTCATGTTCCTTACGCATTTATTACCCTACGAAATTAAGATCGATCACTGTGGGAACAATATTCTGTGTTTTCGATCAACTTTTTCTCTGGTAATCAATCAACACGATGAGGAATACACGAAGCGCTACATCCATGGCTGTTTTCGGCAACAATAACGATGACAAAACGCGTCAAACGCGCCCGAGAAAAGTCCGATAAGAGATCGACCCCGAATGACACGCTCAAAGTCCGGATGAGCGAGACAACCATATCCTATATGAAGAAGAAGATCGCCTCGTGAAGAAGATCGCAAACACAACAGAGAATCCAAGCACCATGATTGAATCTCGACGAGGCGGTTAAAGGGTTCCTCGAAGAAAATAAGGAGATCTTCCTCGAGACTCAATGAGAACAAGGTCGGCTTCGGCAAGATAAAAAGGGTGCCGAAGTCTCATCTAAAATGTTAGGCACTCGTGCTGCGAATAATACCTCTACACGAGTCGGTTTCCAAACCGATCATGCAAGGGATGGGTAACGTGGGGCAGGTCATCGTGATCACCGCGAGATCGATCCCCACAATTATAACGAGTCCAGCCGACGACCTCGGCATCGCTCTCCGGGAGACGGGTTCGATGGATACGGAAGAATTATTACCCCTTTCTCCAACGAGATACTCGATACTCCTCTCCCGGACAAGTACAGGGTGCCAAGTATCACCCCCTATGACGGACTGCGTGACCCACAAAAATTCCTTTCTCAGTTCCAATACAACATGATCAATCATCGTCTTAACACCACCCACATGTGCAAGCTGTTCCCGGAGTTGCTGATCGACAAAGCTCGCCGGTGGTTCGACAGTTTACCACCCGGTAGTATTGGATCTTATCGATATCTAATGGAAGCCTTTCATCGAAGGTTCTTCCAAAAGACCGAGTCGAAGACCACATCGGCTCATCTCCTCACTGTGAGGCAAGGCCGAGGTGAGTCCATTAGCGACTTCATGACTAGGTTCAATAAGGAGAGCCTAAAAGTCGAGGATGTAGACGACCTCATCATTATCTCCGCTTTCCAGAACGACATCTTGCTTGGGGCCCTATACAATGAGATCGTCAAGTACGAGCCCCGCACTGCGTCGGAGTTGTGGCGCATACTAGATCGGTTCGCCAAGGTAGACGAAGCGGACAGGAGAAAGCGTGAAGCTGACAAGGTGGAACCCTATGACAGAAAGAAGAAAGAGGATGATCGAGGGAACCGATGCAGTAATCCCGACAGAAATCGAGAAGAGAGACCTCGCCTACATTAGAGAAGCTCAGTACAAGCAACAAGTAGCTCGGTATTATAACCAGCGTGTCAAATCCCGATAATTCCAAATAGACGACCTCGTACTTCGAAGTAACGAAGTCAGTAAAGCCGCAAAGCTCGTCAAGTTAGAGACCACATGGGAAGGACCATACCGAATTAAAGAAGTCCTCGGAAAAGGGTCATATAAGCTCGCCCATTTATCCGGTGAGCAAATACCTAATACGTCGTTTTTTATTAATAAAATCTTTTTCTTTATTTACTTCATATGCTCAGTCTTGCATATTTCATTTGTCACTTATGCATATACCTCTTCCCCATTATAAAATACCCTCTAAGATGATGATAAATAAGCCCAACACAGGGTGACCGAGGCCGAAGTTGAAATACCCTCTAAGAGGATGATAAATAAGCCCAACACAGGGTGACCGAGGTCGAAGTCGAAATACCCTCTAAGAGGATGATAAAAAAGCACAACACAGGGTAAAGTAAACGCGCGTGAGGGGGCCACCCCTATCGACACTTCTCGATAAATAAGGAACTTATACATACCTTCGTTTATTTCGAGGATGAATTACCTTCGTTTAATACGAGGACGAACTACCTTCGTTTAATACGAGGATGAACTACCTTCGTTTATTTCGAGGATGAATTACCTTCGTTTAATACGAGGACGAACTACCTTCGTTTATTTCAAGGATGAATTACCTTCGTTTAATACGAGGACGAACTACCTTCGTTTAATACGAGGACGAACTACCTTCGTTTATTTCGAGGATGAATTACCTTCGTTAAATACAAGGACGAACTACCTTCATTTAATACGAGGACGAACTACCTTCGTTTATTTCGAGGATGAATTACCTTCGTTTAATACGAGGACGAACTACCTTCATTTAATATGAGGATGAACTACCTTCATTTATTTCGAGGATGAATTACCTTCGTTTAATACGAGGACGAACTACCTTCGTTTATTTCGAGGATGAATTACCTTCGTTTAATACGAGGACGAACTACCTTCGTTTAATATGAGGACGAACTACCTTCATTTATTTCGAGGATGAATTACCTTCGTTAAATACGAGGACGAACTACCTTCGTTTAATACGAGACTCATCATATTTCTCTTGAGAAGCCCTGAATTGTACATCGGCTTCCTCCTGCACATAGCCCAACTTGCTTTCCAAGTGAAGGACCTCGACCTCTTTTGCTTCGAGGGCTCGATTCAAAATTTTGATTTGGTTTAGGCAAGGAGATAAGTCAACAAATTCGGGACCAGACTGATGTGACGTGTTCCGTGTTTGACTTCGGCACGACATCCCGTGTTCGACCTCGACACGACGTTATATATTCGACCTTGACACGAAATTACATATTCGACTTCGACGGGGCAACGAGTATTCGACTTCGGCCAATTTATGGCCGGACGACATTCAACTTCGGCAGGACTGTACACATTCCACTTCGCCAGACCACGAATTTCGGCGAGGCAATGTCAGAACCACTGTCCCCTCTCCATCACGACCTCACTTCTACATCTTTTTTTTAGGGGGGGGGGGATATGATAGGATATAACCCAACTACTAGGCTCAAGCATCAAGCCCAATATAAATGGGCCCCGACATTAAGCTCGGTCTATGTGAGTTCGGCCCAAAAAGACTCCTCGACCAACTACAACTCAAATCGCAAGTGGAGATTAGAACATTCGGATGCATATCTAAAAGAATCCTTATGAGAGAAGACTTTGTATTAGAGTCAAACTCAATATGATGATATATAAATAGAGGCTAGATTAGACGAAAGGGGGGCATCTACACTATTTGTAATCGCTTCTTGCACACTTAATACAGATATACTCTTTTGCTCCGTGGACGTAGATCTATTTCTATAGATCGAATCACGTTATTTCCTCGTGTTCCTTACGCATTTATTACCCTACGAAATTAAGATCGATCAGATAGTATATTGTGATTAAAGAGAAAAATATTATTTAAGCTAATGGGATCAAAATAATAATTTTTGTGATTTGATGATGTATTCAAAATAATTGAAGTTGTACTCAAATATGGTGCTTTATATATAACTCTCGTGTCCATTATTTCCCTATCTATATAGTGGACACATTCCTACAAAACGAAAGGAGAATAATTTGTGTGTGTATTGGCCTAGTGGTAGAATGGTTAATGCTTGAAGTCAAAGATCTCGGGTTCGAATCCACCGTGACGCAACCTTTAAAATTTCTGTATTAAATTGACCAGGAAAAGGAGAATGATTTTATACTAATATTATCAGTACATCGAATCAAAATAAATATAAAAATATCAGGGACTGTGAGAAGTTGTATATGAAATAATTTGGAGTTTGATTAGAAGAATTTAGAAAATGAAGATATATTCTGTTCCTAAAGGGGAACCGATAAAATTCCTCATTACCAGTTCATTTAAGTATCAAAATTAGTGTAGAGTTTCAAAAGATGCCTTTTAAATTTAAAAAATCCAAGTACATATTTTTTAGAAATATTCAACTATAAATACTTAATAATCAAATGAGGGTCCTCTAAAAAATCTTGTTAGAGTTACTAGATAAAAAATTCACGAACTTTGATCTAATTTTGGTTTTCAACACGTTTTATAAATAGATGTAATAGTAACGCCACTTTGTTACAGTTTGACAATCTCAACTCATTTCGAGCCCTAGTCCCCAATAACGATATAATGTAACTTTGTGAGTTATACATGGTGACTGGTGAGTGCACGGTAGATTTTGCCAATGTGGAGAAAAAAAACATGTCTTTTTCCTCGCAAAAAATTCAGGTCAGGCATATCTATTTTACTATAAATTGAAAATTTGTATTAGTATTACAATAATGTATAAAACATGTGAAAACAAAAAATTATGATTTTTTTAGCAATTAACAAATAATTTTGATAGAGCTGTGGAATTTCCGGCTTCGTCTTTCATGACAGGGTAATTTTTTTTTTTCTAATGTTAAAATGGGAAACTGAAACTTAAGCGAATATTATTTTCAAAATATTTGAGAAACTTTTGGGCTTCTTTGTTTAGCAGGAAAGTAAAGTTAATGGGAATGTGATTTTTTAGGAAAATAATTTAATAAAATGAATCATAGTAGATTCTTTATCCCTGTTTGAAAAATATCAAGAAAGTTATTAGGATTTGAATAATAATAATAATAATAATAATAATAATATTATTATTATTATTATTATTATTATTATTATTATTATTATTATTATAGAATACAAAGTATGATTCATATATAGTTCTTAACAATTAACTAATACTTTCTTAATATAAGTTATTAATTGAAACAACATAATAATAATAATAATAATAATAATAATAATAATAATAATAATAATAATAATAAAACAACTATGGTTTGTATTTTGATAAAAATGTTAAATATGTGAATAGTGTAATGATCCTAAGACCATGGAAAAGAATACCTAAGATTTGCTAGAGAATAAAAATCTTGAAATATTACACTACTTTCCTTATCATCGGAATACTTTTTTTTTTTTTGTAATTTAATAAAAAAAATTTAAAGGCTGCGTCACGGTGGACTCTAACCCGAGACCTTTGGCCTCGGCATTAACCACTCTACCATTAGGCCAACACACACACCGGAATACTTTTTACTTTACTTATCTTGTAACAATATAACCAAATACAAGAAGGAAATCCTAGTTAAACAAATACAAGAATTTAAAATTTTAGAATCAAATTATTTTTCCAGAACAAAATCCTAGTTAAACAAATAGGCCCTTTATGGTTTAATTTCCTTTATTGAACGAAAAGTTTGAGGAGCTGGATTTGGATGATTCATTTACATTCTTTAAATGTTTTTATTTTATATTTAGAATTTTCCATTCGTTTTTATAAAATTGCATTATATTTTGTAAGGTATTAATGAAATTGTAGAGATCTGTCGTATAGGCACATGATTGGTTTCTCTAAAAGTACTTAAAATGTTTAATTAGGACACCCAATAAATACATTTATGAGTCACCCCCACATTATACTCCCCTTTTTACCCAATATATTCATTTATCAGTCATCCCCACATTATGCTCACCTTTTATTCGCTCTCATATTAAGCATTTCTCCTTTTTATTTATTTGGAGAATTATAAATTTCACACTGTTATAAGCATGAAGAATAACATGTAGTCACGTATGATACTAATGTATGTTAAATTCATTATCTTTTAGATAATGTATGTTACATTCATATATTACCCCATAATAATAATAATAATAATAATAATAATAATAATATAACTGTAGATATAATATAACGAAGTGATTGCGGCCAAAGCTTATTTGTAAATGTATGGTGGACTTGTTCTACGAAGCAATTTAAGGGATATTATATTATGATTAAAAAGAAAAATCTTATTTAAGCTAATGGGATCAAAAATAATATATATTTTTTTTGGTCAATTTAATACAGGAATTTAAAGGCCGCGTCATGGTGGACTCGAACTCGAGACCTTTGGCATCGGACATTAACCACTCTACCACTAGGCCAACACACGCACACCAAAAATAATATTTTTTGTGATTTGATGATGTATTCAAAGTAATTTAAGTTGTATATGGTGCTCAATGTATAACTCTCATGTCCATTGATTTCCCATCTATATAGTGGACACATTTACAGGAGCCTACAAAACGAAAGGAGAACAATTTTATACTAATATTATCAGTACATCGAATCAAAATAAACATAAAAATATCAGGGACTGTGAGAAGTTGTATATGAAATAATAGGCTTAATTACATTTTGTGGTCCGATCTTTGAGTAAAGTTACAAAAATGGTATGACTTTTAAAATATTCAGAAAGATTCTCGATTTTTTTACAAGTTATAAGTATGATTTTTAATGTGAAAGATCCAAATTCGATGTAAATATTTAGTCATATTATATGAAATTATATGAAAAATATATATTCTACTTTAACGAACTGCATCAAGCTCCACACAAAACTACCCCACACTTTCCTTCAGCAGCTCACCGGCGGCTTGAGTCGAGGTTTAGACTTTAGAGTGTTATTTAGAGTGGCAATGGCATACGTCAAAAGAAATTAGTTTGGAATGAAGAAGTAAGAGGGAAGAAGAATATGAATATTTAGAAGATTTTTTTTGGCATGAAACAACATTGTTTTAATGCTTAGATGAAAAATATATTTACCATATTTCACAAGATAAGATCGAACTTTTACATTGGATTCAAGCCTTTCACGTCAAAATTTTGTGGTTGAAAATGTAGGCTCGGCTCGAGTTATATTTGCAATTTTTCAAAAGTTCAGGGATTTTTTTCTGAATATTTCAAAGGTGAAACTATTTTAGCAACTCGAATTACTCAAAAATAATACTATAGTTCAATTACCAAAAAGGAGTAAGAAGTATCTTAGGTGCGTTTGATTTGATAGATGTGATATATAAGATTGATGAGATATAGTAGGATGAAACTATTTGAATTATTTAGATTGATTAATTATGGTGTAAGATAAATAGAGTGATCACACTTAAAACACAGTATAATACTGAAATGATCCTTATGGTACAACAAAAATATAAAAATTCAAGACAAGATTACCAAAACCAGTTTGATAATTTTGAATTTTTGCATTATAGAGTAAAAGATTATTAAATAACCACTACAAATTTGATTTGATAAATTATCACCCAAATAAGTGATTGGAGTATGGGTCAATCTATCCATAATCTATCCATAACATGATCAATCATCTCATACTTTATATTGAGATATCATATATCTGAAACAGATGAATATTAAGTGAATATCTTGCATACCCACCGCAAATAGACCTATGAATTATGTAAACGAGAAAAAACTAAAGGAAAAGAATAGTTTTACGAATTTAACTTAATTGATTAAAAACTAAAAGATTTAGAATAAAAAAAATAAAAATTTCAAAGTCAAATAACGACGACTGACGGAATAAAATAGTGCAATTAAATTAGGCCTGTGACATGGCCGGTGACGGCGCCACCGCTCTCACGCCATCGTCTACATATACCACAAACACGCAGCGCTACAATTTGCTAATTGAAAATTTGTGCATATAAACCTCATGTGCTGCTCAAGGAGATTGAATCGTTGAAACTCCAGAAATAGAGAGAAGATGATGGCAGAGATGGTTGAAGTTTGTGTATACAAGGACCCTTATCAGTTTACGAAAATTGCTTTTGCGTGGCCACCCTTGTCTACCTTCTCGTTTAGCCCTTCTAGAGTTTCCCGGAAGCATCTCCAGTACTCAAAATTGTCGAATTCGAGCTCCAATAATTCTTCGAAATCTCGGGTTTCGAGTAAAGTTGGGATGCTGATTTTCTACACTCCGGCATTATTCGCCGGCATCTCCTCATTTCGGCTCTTCCCGGGTGGCTGTTATGATCAAGCTAGTTGATCTCTTCCAAAAGCTATCAAATTCTCCAGCAACTAGGATAAACGCAGAAGCTATTGGAGAAGACAATCAAATAGGAAGTTTTATTATGCATGTGTTCACTGAAAAGAGATACATTCTAAGCTACTGAGTTTACAAAGCTTTCTCTTATTTATAGGAGTGCTTTAACTCCCTCCCGATACTCTAACTGCTAACAAGATTCCATTAACAATCTAACTACTTTTCTGTTGGCCTCTGCCATGTGTCACTCGATCAGGCCTGAGGTAGTTTCTTCTGTTGGAACTGTTACCATCTGTTACTTCTTTGTTGTAACTGACCTCCGCTGTAACTAATCATGCTAACTAACTCTGCATGGCATAACAATGCCCTCTCCTTCACATTTGACTTGTCCTCAAGTCACAAACAACGTCGGAAATTTGGAATTTATCGTTTGAAAGTCCTCCCACGTCGCTTCATCCTCCGGCAAATGGGACCACTGAACTAGCACTTCCGCACATGGACTGTTATTCTTTCTGACCAGACGTCGAGCGAGGATTTTAATTGGGATCAGTAACACTTTCCCATCATTATCGAACTCGGGCAATGATGCAGTGACGGTATGATTGGGTTTAATGCCCCGCTTGAGAAGACTAACATGAAAACCGGATGCAGTTTGGAGGTGGGCGGTAGCTGGAGTTCATATGCAGCAAGGCCAATCTTCTTCGTAATCTGAAATGGCCCCGCATATCTTGGGCATAACTTCCATGTTTTGTGCAAGCGTAGTGAGAGCTGTCTGTATGGTTTTAGCTTGAGATACACCCAATCATTGACGCTAAATTCTCGAGGTTTCCTCTTCCGATCAGCCGCAGTCTTCATTCGATCTTGAGCTTTCTGCAGGTTGCGCTTAAGATTTATCTGAATATCCAATCGATCACGTAGTGTAGC
This sequence comes from Salvia rosmarinus, assembly GCA_036937905.1. Taxonomy (NCBI): domain Eukaryota; kingdom Viridiplantae; phylum Streptophyta; class Magnoliopsida; order Lamiales; family Lamiaceae; genus Salvia; species Salvia rosmarinus. Next base: position 220,733 of record CM072818.1, on the reverse strand, counting down.
TTCGACACCAATAACCCGCGGCTCCGTGTATGATGCTAGAGCCATTGGTGTGGGTTTATACCCATACAAGGCTTCGAACGGCGTCAATTGTATAGCCGTGTGGAAGCATGTATTATACCAAAACTCGGCCAATGGCAGCCAGGATACCCACTTTTTTGGAGCTTGTCCACACATGCAGCGAAGATAAGTTTCAAGGCATTGGTTCACCCTTTCACTCTGCCCGTCAGTCTGAGGGTGATATGCAGTACTCAAATGTTGTTGAACTCCCAAGGATACAAGCAACTCTCTCCAGAAATGACTAGTGAAGATGCGATCTCTGTCAGATACAATACTGGCAGGCAAGCCGTGGAGTTTGTATACAAAGTCGAGGAAAATCTGCGCACATTGTGAAGCTGTATATGGATGTTGTAGTGCCACAAAATGTGCATATTTAGTGAACCGATCCACGATGACCCAAATGGAGTTCTTACTGTTTGACGGTGGAAGCCCCTCAATGAAATCCATAGTAAGATGTTGCCACGCTTGTTCCGGAATACCACTTGTTATGATCAATGAAATCCATAGTAAGATGTGGCGAGTCAGGTTTCTGATGCTGAAATCTGCTGTCACCGTCCATTTTCTCAAGAGGGATCTCGAGGTATCCATCTTTCTCTCTCTAGTTCTTGTTTTTTTCATTCTTTCTTTCACAATTGATTTAATTTCTTGTCGACTTTGTTTTTTTATCCATCTCGATTGATGGATTGATGCTGATTTTGTTAGGTTCAACTAGGCATTTAATTATGTTGCCATAGTGTTTTATGTGTTGAAGATGTTATTGTGATTGTGATGTGATTTAATTGGTGAGTTTATTTGAAGATGATGTTGGTTCAGCTAGTTAAGTAAGTTAGGATTTTTCAATGGAGCTGTCTCTTTTAGATAAAATTATGTGAAGTTTGCATATTTGATTTGTTGCACATTCGAACAAAGTGATATGTGTAGCTATTGCTTTCCATTTATTCGTTCTGTGTTTTCTTGAGGTAAATAGAGCTTATAACAATCGGGGAATCTAACGCTAGAAGCCTCCTTCGGAGTGGTATAAGGTGTATTTATCGCATTCGTGTTGGTTGTGACATACTTGTAGTTTTTACGCTATATAGAACAGGTGAATGTAAGTCGCTCTAGAGAAGAATCGAGTAGAAAGAGTTGTATTAGCCTTAAATAAGTTACAAGAATGGACTTTTATCCAATTTATGAAGTATCAACCATTGGATTCCTTCATAGCCTTCAACTGTAGGATGCATCATTTCATGTTAATACAGAATTACTAAGAACTTTTGAGAAATCATGTTGCAACTTGCAAGATATGCATTATACTGTCATATATTCGATAAACTCGCTTTTATCAATAACAAATGGGAGTTAGCACTCAATTTTGTTGGTGCCCTCCAATCAAATCCAATTCCGTCATTTACTAGGACTCGATCTTGGTACTAGTCCACAGTGATCACAGTCATCGCATCTTATTAGTGAAGCAAGTCAATAATAGATGGAAGTGCAAAAGTTGGGCCTCTATTTAATGTGGACCATAAATAATTAACCTCAGTTTTGTTGCTGCTCTTTACTAGTCATAAAAATCATAGGAAAAAAGAAAAATAAATGCCAAAAGAAAGAACTTTAACATTGTATCTTCTCCGGATTTTTCTTCCACTTGAAAATCTGCATGTATTTGTACCTATGTACAAGTAATTGAATGGCTGGTGTCGACATCCACAAAGCCAATTTAGGAATGCAATTTGAAGGATTTCTTGTCTTGGCATTCTAACAGCATACTTTCTTTGTCAGATTTTAGTCCCTGTAGCTGGAAATAGATGCATAAATTGCCCATATTTCTGTATTTTTCAATCATGTACTTGATTTTGCATAGAAAGATATTTGGTAAGGCCACCAGGTGCATGGTGAACTTGCTTTTTTCCCCTATCTAATATTGCTTAACTACTGTTTTAAAATCTTGAAATTTCTGCGAATGGAAAATCAATCATGTTCTCTTGTGGCTTTTCTTGCCTTTTCTCATTTTCCTTACCAGCGTAGATGAACCTCCATGAAGACACTTTCTTTAGTTCATTTGTCATGAAACAGTTGGTTGGCATTGTTTAGATGTGCAGTCTCGTGATATAAAACGAGTTTCACCGAGTTCATTTTCTACATATTTGTGTGTCCAAATTTTATAAATATTCTCATCTAACGTGCTTGAATTTGTGGATAACGCTTTTGATGCTTGTTGGAAGTGGAGTTATTAACCCTTCACTCTGACTGATTTGCCGTCTTATTCCCTCTGCCTTCTGCAGGTATTGTTCCTTCACAAATTCAGTGGCTTTTCATCGTGGCTTTTTCATCTTAGAAAGTGCAATTATCATAGCAGACACTTACTTCACAGCTGCTGCAGGCTTTGTCTACTTTCATCACCAAACTCAAGGGCTTCTTGGCAACTTGTGTCACCACTACCTCCTTCCCAGGCTCAGGAAGAAGAAGAATGGTAAGGACTACGAGATCCCTCGAGGAGGTCTCTTCAATCTCGTCGTATACCCCCATTACCTCTTCGAAACCATCACCTTCGTAGAGTTCTTGTTCATCTCTCATACAATATTTACCTACGAGTGTGCTGTCGGAGTAGCGTTTTTCTTGCAAGAAGCTTTGCCACTAGAAAATGGTAAGTTTCCCAAATTTGAGAATTTCCCCAAGACTGTCAAAGCCCTGATCCCATATGTTTTCTAGATTTAAATGAGGTATGTATTTGTTTGTGCTGAAGTTACCCTCCACTGTATGTAATCTGATTGATTTGTGTCTGAAACATCTGGTGTTTTGTTTCATATTTCCTTTGTGAATAATAAAGAAAATGTTGTGAAAAGACTAACATTGAACATGGCACTAATTATTACCACAAGATAATATCATAATTCATTAATTTCTCAACCAAAACCAAAATAAAAAATAGAAGTTCTCCTTAAAATTACTCTGAAAAAAAGACAAGCTAGCTTAAAATGGAAACAAAACAAATCAAAACACAGACATATATGGTCTTGAACATGAATGTGCAATGAAGAAAAGAACAAAAGCCAATCACAAACTAAAATTTTCTTCCTTGAATCATCATCATTGTTCTTCATGTCTGAGAATCCATGGCTAAAATAGTGCTGAGATTCATGGGATTCATGTAGTCCAGTGATCCAGTTAAGATTTGCTGCACAATAATTTTGTTTGCTCTCTCAGAAGGGTGGAATGGGTCCCAAAATGCATACACATCTCTGTTAGGGCACAGGTTGGAGAGTGGTGTGCAAAGACCTATCCCATTGTATGGTCCCTGTCCGCAGCATGCCACCTTCGACGTCACAAACCCTGCTCCGACCCGGCCCGAGAAACGAGTTAGTAAATGCGAGGGTGCGGTTGAATGTCATGTGCTCGATCGTGTGTGTGCAAGTGGGATAGTCATAGAGATGGAGAGAGATACCAAATTGTTGAGGGTTGTTGATGAAGTCGTAGTGCGTGAGCTCTGTGTTGGCAGCGATGAAGACGTTGCTTCCGATCTCGGAGTTGAGTGAGAGTAGCATCTCGGTAAGCTGTGGGTTGAAGAGTCCGGCAGCACGTTGGAGTTCCGGGGAGCACTCGCCGTTCCGGCTGCGCTGGGCTAGCTCGGCTGGGACGCACCCGATTGGCCCGGTTCCCGTCACCAAAACCTTGCGTGCACCTAGTTCATGGAGTCTCTGCATTAATCGGCAAAGAAATTCATAATTGTTAAATTTTGTTTCTCCACAATAATCAGTTAGTCAGTGTTAGATGAGAATCATTAAATTTAAATTTGTCAACTTCACCACTAAGCAACCTATGAGCAAAATTAGCCCATGTTAATCATGTTGTTTAAGGGGATCTATGTTGGTGGTTGAATATTTCTAGATATGTATTAAAATTGTATGCGTTGTAAATAAACTATAATATAGATATACCATGTATATGTGGTGACCTAACCTTAATCCTAGCTTTGTATCTCCCTATAAATAGAGATCTTTAGTCTCATAATAAACAGTCGTTCATTTATCTGTCTACTTTATTCTCTCTGTATTCTATTCATTTTATAACACGTTATTAGCACGATTGTTTTACCACGATTATTCTACTTTCACTATTGATATCTTTTTCCACAATAGTAGAAAAAACAGATTATTCAAATTATTATTTGAACATATCAGGATGTAGAGCTTCTTATTTATTCCCTTATTCAATGCTTGTGAAAACAACCACCAGCATTTTTGTACCTTGACAATGACTAGTCTTGAGCCCATTAACTAACCATAACTTTCTTTTACTATTTCTATCTGTATTTTAATTAAATGTACATGTTTCGACAAAGAAATATTATGTATCTTTATTAATAACGCTAGGATATTTCCCAAGTAAGCGGTCCAAACTCTTATCTATCAGTTATCATGTCACACCAAACTCCATAATAATTCCATAATTATCAAAACATGCCAGTGTACAACATGGCTTTAGAAGGGGCTTGATATATCAAAATGGGCCTAAAAGCAAAATTAATTTTTCACTAAGCTCAATTAGTCTTAGAGGGTGTTTGGCTGAGCTTATAAGCTCTCCAAAAACAACTTATAAGTTGTTTTTTAAGCTTAAAAACAAATTATAAGCTGTTTTTGAGGCTTTATGTTCTCAGCCAAACACCCTCTTAATCAATCAAAACTCAATCAAGTTCGACCCGACAAGACCTAGAATATAAAGATATCTATAAAGTCGGGAGTTTACCGTCAGAATTTTGCGATACTCGGAGATGATAAAGGGAACATAATCTTGAAGAGCATATTGTCGTGACCGGGCAGAAAATGGTACCAAATAATAGTTGTTAACAAAATCGTTTCCTCCCAAAGTAATTAGAACCAAAGCTTGATTTACTAGTCTTTGGGTCTCTTCTGGGCCAATCATTTGACTCACTCTTGACTGATATTGCTGAAAATATTGCATTTGTTGCCCAATTCTGATTATATTCACCTGTGGAATTTAACAGACGAATTAATCTCTATTAATCAATAATCGGCAATTAAATAACGATATGTTCTAGTTTCAAAAGAATAAAAATCAATTTGTAATATTACTGGAAGATGTAGCATTTATTTCTAACATAAATAGCATTTATTTTCATCATAAATGCAACTGGTTTTAAATTTTGGGACACGTTTTCAGACCTACTAACATTTTATGCACTTGTACCACTTATTTGAATGTACTGTATCTATCTATATATTTTCTATATATAACATTCCAAAAGGAGATACATTAACTCGAACCCATAAATAAATATCTAGCTGTGTATATAATAGCAACATTAGTGATTCATTCGAATCAAATTTGTTCTTTTTTTCAAAATCAAACTAACATCTCAAAATAATATTTCCATCTCAGGAAATGCTTGTAACTTAAATAGAAAATGAAACAGATAGACCTAAACATGTAGGTTTTCCGATTTATATACATACACTTTTTTACAGGAAAGCTAACAAAAACGTAACATACGCTAAAAACAAGTGAAAAACTGGAAAAGCAAACAAGAAACTGAAAACGAAAAACAAACATAACTTATTTTGTGAAAGTTACTAAAAGTGTATGTTTAAATATATATATATATATATATATATATAAGAGATGGTTCGGAAATGATAATTTGGTAGGAAATAAGAATGAATATGAGATTTTGATTTGCTGGATCAATGGTTGAGATTTTAATTTCGATTGTGCTACAATTTTATGTTTTGTGTGCTATACAGATTACTGTGCAACACTAGAACCCTTTTTGTGCTACGCTGCAATGAAAGATGTGATAAACTAATATATTTAGCATATGTGCTATGAAAGGATGAAATATGTGCTAAACTAACATAAGCAACATAATAATTCTGATTGTGCTACACAACTATGAAAGATTTGCTACTATTCCTATTTCCTACACTAAGGAGCATTCTCACCATAACTCGTATATATATAAAATAAGGAGTGACTATCGTGTGGATACTCCTTATAATGTAAACATGAGGAAAAATATCAACATTTGATAAATCAATATAGATATTTTAGATTCAATGCACAAATTATGACGTAGGTGCACAAATGTATAATTATACGCAGAAATATGCATATAACTAATTCAGATGCATATTTAAAAATAACCATGTGATTTTTAAATTTAATAGATATAATTTATTTTTATTTATGTATGTTAATGATTGTATGTACATGAATCAATATATGGGTGGGTGGGTGGGTGGGTTAATTAACAAAAAGCATTCAAAGTCCAACTGAGAAATATGTAGTGATTAACACAAAACATTCAAAGACCAACTGAGAAATAATATTAATCAAGAATGTAATAAGAATATTGCAAAATCTCATGCTTTATCCTCCTCGACTCAAAAAATTAAATAAATATCATAAAAGACAAGCATAATTAAGTATTTATTTAATAATAAATTTAAGAAAATAATTAAATGTTACTTACAAACTGAACTCCAGTGTCATTGAGGATTCCAACTCCAGCAGAAGCAAAATTGGCGCCATTTAGCAATTTTGGGCCACTCATTGCTGGACTCAAATATGGCGGAGGTGACTCACTTTGACCTAAGCTCTGACCTAATATATATATAAAGATTAATTATTTACTTATATATTGGTCCAATATCGTACTTTATTTCGTCAGTTCACGTTCCGAACTGCCGAAACAAAGTACGAGAATAAAATACACTAATATAACGTGCATGAAAGTGAATACGAGACTCAACTGATAAGATCGGGGATGTTGTAGCCGTTGGAGAAACGGCCGGTCGCGCGGCGGCCGGGGTAGTCGATGCCGTAGGGCGGGGCGTCCGCACGGGCGGTTGTCGCCAGGTAGTTGTTGTTACCGACGTCCACGAGGGAGTCCCCGAACACGAAGAACGCTCGCGCCTCGACGCGCGTAGTTGCCGTCGAGGCGAGGAATGCGGCCGAGAGAAGGGCTAAAGAAGGCTAGCCATTGGAGGCCCTAATGCGGAGGAATGTTGTATATCCTTCTAACACCTTCTAGGCCGAGAGAGAGCTACACACAGAAAAGTTGGCTTGAACACACAAGAAAATGCTCAAACACTTATAAGGATATATAGACAGAAAGAGGGAGAAATATGATTATAAATAGAGCAACAGTGTAAAAGGAGGAAATAATTTAAAAAAAACAGAAAAACAAGTGGGAAGGGTAGTTCGAGTGCATTAAATTGGACAGTTGTAATTATAAGAATGGAGAGCAACCTAGAATTAAGTTACCATATGCATTACAAGTAGCAATTAACTCTTGGTTTTCATGAGGTGGTTGGTCATTAAGTTTTCATCCTATTGCAATTTATTAATTTTTGTTTATTGAGATTATTGCATTTTAAAATCAAGTACTGATCTATGAGTTGGTGAAAAATGAATTTTCGAATTATTTTGTATAAAGTGGGATCTGAATTTATTGTAGAATTAAAGTTTAATTTTCAAAATATTTCGTGGATTTGTTTTTTTTCCCCAAAATTTTAATATATACAAAAATGTGATGTGGTAACTGTCCACTCTTCCATTTTTGACCTCATCTCTTATGACACAAAATCAATAAGGAGTCGTGAACTTATATAAAGTTATTTTGGAGATGATCATGTCTAATAATTCGATGGATTCGTTATTATGAATTTCAACTTTTTTTTCCTTCTAAATCCTTCGATATATAGAAATGTGATACGGTATCTTGATATAATAGTGTGATGTGCGAATTTAGGGCTGACAATTCGTGCGTGTCGGGTCGTTATTGTGTCGACACGATCTGATAAGGCCAAACACGAACACGACCCGTTAAGGATCTGTCCGACACGAACACGAACACGACACGAAATGTACTGACACGACACGACACGAACACGAATATGACACGATTTTTTTCGTGTTGACACGACACGATAACGACACGACACGACATGAAACGATAAATTTAAATAAAAATTAGAAAACAAATAAATAAAGAAATAAAAATATAAAAAATATAATTAAATTAATATTAAATATATAAAAATATTATTGAATTATACGAAAACGACATGAACCGACACGAACACGAATGCAACACAAATATTATCGGGTTACACGAACACAACACGGATCCGACACGAACACGACACGAAATTATCGTGTCCTTATCTTGTCGACACGATAAGGACACAAACACGATAAGACTGAACACTAACCCGTTAATTTCGTGCATATTCGTGTCGTGTCGAAAATTGCCAGCCCTACGTGCGATGTAAGGGGGACATATTTTTGGGGAGTAAACCAAATATGTATATTTAAAATTTAGTAAGCATTAATGATATAGTAGTATCAAGATTTTTTGTTGGGGAGTAAACCAAATATGTATATTTAAAATTTAGTAAGCCAAATATGTATATTTAAAATTTAGTAAGCATTAATGAAATAGTAGTATCAAGATTTTTGTTGGGGAGTAAACCAAATATGTATATTTAAAATTTAGTAAGCATTAATGATATAGTAGTATCAAGTTTTTTTTTTTTTTAATTATTGTAGTCTTGTAGAGTATACGTAAAATGATAAAATGATATTGCAGGGTTTCAACTTATGACACAATTGACAAATTAGACTCAAGTTAATTAAATTAATTCCAAATCCATTGTGAAATAAACACATCGATAGTCTTAATTAAACATGATGTTGGTAACATTTTAATTAATCTTCCATTTTAGAAGCTTGCAGTATATATCAATTTATGACTCAAACAAACAATGGGGAGTCCTAAAAGTTATGTTGGATAAGATTGTCTAATGCTCAAGCTAATTAGGTAATTTCCAAATTTTGCACAATAGATTGTCATCATCAATTTCAAATTCAATATATATAATTTGAGACCTCTTTATCGAAAAATTGAATTATGGTTCTAAATCGTAATACTAAATGGAAACTAATGCACGCTTAAGAATAAGCAGGCACAATTATGATATACTCCATCCGTCCACCAAACTCGTTCCTTGATTTTGGGGGCACAAGTTTTAATAAATTGTAATGAGTGTAAAATAAATGAGTGTAAAAAGGTGGATCATGGAGATAATAAATGAATATATTAATGGATAGTTGGTGTAAAAAGGTGAGCCATAAGTGTTTTTTGTAAATAAATGGATATGTTTAGGGTAAAAATGTAAAGTTGATGTTTCCAAAAAAGGAAAATGAACATTTTTTGTGGACGGACAAAAATGGAATTAAATGAACATATTCGGTGAATATATGAAGTATTTTGTAAGAGGCACACTTGTGCATTTGGATATTTACCATATATCTATCCTAACTAAATTCTAATTATAATTAATTAATAAATTATGATGATTAATAAACCTAAATTAGGGATTGGTGAATCCTAACGAAATGGATGCACCATGCATCTAAATTTACACAAATTTAATTGCATTTTACAATCGACTTATAGTTTAATAATTAATTGCAATATCATTGTGCTCATTATGCAATTATTTGAGCTGATCAGAAGAGTTCCTGACAAGATTATCATGATTATCTTTTGTTGTCGTTGCATTAAGCTTTTAACTTAATTGTCTAAATCTTGTGTCCGTGCATAGATTAACTTTGGAATTAATTAGTAGCTAAATGTATATAAATGAATAAAGATAGTACTTATATAAGATTATTGATGGCACTATTTATTTAAAGTTAGCCCACCGAATTTCGAATCACTAACTCCACAATTTATGAATAGTACTTGCGATCAATGAGCTTCATCATCTCTGTCTGTAAATTACTTATTTTGTCCAAACAATGATTGTTATGTCGGCATAATTGTTGCTATATATTTAAATTTATATCATGCCCTAGCCAAGTACATATATATTGGATATTATTTACACTCCAAGAGTGATGAATAAAACTCAAAAGCTCACATATTTTATGTTGTCAATTCAAAGGTTCAAGCAACCTGAGATATATGAGGGCATTTAGACCAAATCATGGGATAATTATTTTCCAAACTAGCTAACATGAAATAAATATAATTTTTCCATTTCAGAACAATTTTAAAATAGTTATTTTTCTAGAGTAAGAAAAATGGTAGTTGCAACGAGAATAATATGTGAAAACGGATCACTCTACCACTAGGCCAACACACACATACCACATATAGATGAGTTTTACTGTATAAAGACGAGCTAGACAATTTTGTCAAAAATTACAAATATGGCATGAGACAAAATTTCCGATGGACCAACTCATCTTTACGAGGCTGAAAATTTTGTCTCTTGCCATATTTGCAACCTTTTGTGAAAAAATTCATTTTTTTATTTGTCATACTTTAAAGGTCATGCAATTTTGTAATTAGATCTAAAAGTCGGGCCATAAAGTATAACTAATCCAAATAAAAATGAAATGATTGTATGTATATGTATGAAATATCTGTGCATGTAATACTTGTTATTGATATTGATGGGGAAATAGCAAGGGTTGCTAGATTACAAAGCATGTGATGGACATAAATGAAACTCAATGATACAACTACTCAAAGAGAGGACTGCTAGCTCCTTACCTATATCAATCCTCTGCAACTTTATTGCTAACAACTTGCTTCATGTGCATGTGCCAATAACAAAAAATATATATATACATATATATAATTCATTTAAAAAAATAATTAAATTGTATTAAATCCCCCCTTCCTAGGGGTGTCTAAAAGGTTTTCGGTTAGAATCGGAACCAAATCGAAACCGACAAATTGGTTAACCGAAAACCGATAAATTCGGTTATCGGTTCGATTTGATTCGAGTTGAAAAAATTTGGTTATTGGTTAACCGATAACCGAACAGTTCGAACCAAAACCATTTTTTTAATTATTATTTTAATTACTAATTAATTAATTAAAATTCTAAAATCAATTTTAATTATTACTTTATTAATTATTTTAATTACTTGTTAAATATTTTATATATTTTTAATCATTTTAGTTTTAATTATTATTTTATTTGTTTTATTATTATTTTATTTATTTTATTATTAATTAATTTTAATTGGTTTTGGCTAACCGAAAATCGAACTGTCGGAACCGATCAATTTCCGGTTAACCAAAAATTTAAAACGGTTCGATTTCGATTCTGTTAATCCAAAAATTCGGTTCGATTAACCGAAACCGAACCGTTTAACAGCCCTACTCCACCCCTTCCCCCACCCTCCTCAAAAAAACAAATAAAGAAATAAAAATATCAAAGGCGAATTCTAAGCAATGCATATTAACAATATATACACACAATTAAAGAAAACCTTTCGTAGTAAATATTGCTTTTAAACTATCTAACCACAAAACAAACAAACTTATATATCTTACAATTGAAACTTCTAATTGTTGGAGAAGTTAATTAATATGATTCTAAACACTAACTAGTTTGGCAATTGATTATGTGGCAACAAATAAATTACTCTCTCTCTTCACGAAATTTGTTTATTTATTTCTTCTTTGAGCCGTCCACAAAAAAACGTTTATCTTCATCTTATGGACATAGACCCCATATAACCTTCCTAACTTTTTCCCCCATTCTACCCACTTATTTATAAAAAACTTGTCATAACCCAACTTTTTAAATTCACTTAAGATTAATATATTCTAATATATTCAATTTTATCAAATATTTTTTATAATTGTGGGCCCCTTTCTCTAATATCTCTACATTCATTATAATTTATTAAAATACGTCTAATTAAAATCCATAATCGAATTTAATAGACGGAGCGAATAATAACTATTAATAGTTAACTAAGAATTTAGCTCGTAACATCGCACTTTCAATTGGCTAGATACTATCACGAGTAGCTGCTTCTAGAACTTAAGTTTCAGGTCTGACCAAGCCAACCTGAGCCTAATGGGCCGAAAAATTTTAGGCCTCTGAAAAGCATAGCCTAGTCCAGCCCCAACTGGAGCTTTTTATGGATAGTGGGGAACTCGAGGTTTAATTTCTGGGGCAATCCCACACAGGCCCAATAAGAAATTTGGACCCATCCCACTCGAAATAGTAGATGGGTCAACCCGTGTCGAGTCGGGTCAGGTAGAATTTGTTTTAACACCTCTACCAACCTCATGTATCTATGAAGCTTTTTATTTCTGGAGAAAAATTTATAAAGTTTTTAAGTTTCAGGTAGAATCAAAACACTATTTGGAAATGGAACTTCTTGTGTTCTTGATTGAATACTACAATCTTATCTCTTATTTCATCTTCTGACACCATATTTATTGTATTTTTATATAATGTCATTGTTATAGTACTTATATACAAATAAAACAATTAAGGAGAATTTTGTATAAGATCGTCTAACTGATCTTGTTTTATTAAGAGGGTGTTTGGTTGAGCTTATAAGCTCTTTAAAACAGCTTGTAAGCTGTTTATGACTTTATAAACTACTGTAAAGTATTTGGCGAAATAAGCTCATAAACAGCTTATAAATTGTGAAAATAAGCTCCAACAGTTTACAAGCTCTCCTTAAAAATAAGTTACCCAACCCTAACTTTTTTTTCATAAGTTTATAAGCAACCATAAATTTACCAAAATAACCTTATTATAGCTCATTACTTCCTACATATAAACTAGGGTAAGCAAAAAATCCGAAAATCGAATATCCGATCCGAACCAAACCAAAATTTAAAATTTGGTTCGAATTTTTTGGATTTTTGATTAGTTCGGATTAAAAAATTTCAAAATTTCAGATTTTCGGATCGGATTGGATTTTTAAATCTGAAAAAATCAGAAAATTCGAATTATATATATATATAATAATATTTAAATTTAAAAATAAATATATATAAGAATTAACAAAAATTGGTTTCAGATTTTATGTTTTTTCATAATTTCGGATTTTTCGATTCGGTTCAGATTTTTTTATAAAAATTCGGATTTCGAATTGGATTTTTTCTATCTCAAAATTTGGATCGGTTCGGATTAGGTAAAAATCCGAACCGAAATCCGAATGTTCACCCCTAAATTATACACTACCAACTTCACATCTGGTCAATTTTATCTCTCTAACTATGGTTTTATCTCTAAATCACGATTATTTCTCTAGCTTATAAGATTAATTATCCAAACACTTTAACAACTTATAAGTTTTGGAGACATTACCTCTTATAAGCTCTTGAAATATCTTATAAGCTCTGAAGACTTATAAGCTCTCTAAATAAGCTACCCAAACAACTACTAAATACAAACAGTACTATTGAGCTTCCAAATATGTCACCTCATACATACATAGTTTTGGATTTGGATATTGAATCGGTAAGAAAAGTTAAAAGAAAAAGGAGGCAGAAATTGAGACAAAAGCATGAGAAACACAAAATTGAAAGAGTCAAAACAAAAGAATATTGACTTCACAATATTGACTAATTCCTCCCACCATTATCCAAAATGTAAAATTCAAACACGGCCAGCAATCAAACTGCCCCCGTGTTTCCGACCTCCGATTCTACTCTCCTACGTTATTCGGCAATCTTCAAACCGCGCCTTCGCAGTCAACTCCCACTTATTTACATCACTATATTTTTCTATTATCTTTCTGCATATATAAATACGCATTTCATCATCAAAAACCCAAATCAAACATTCAGATTAATCTTCACTAAACATCACCATCTTCTTGTTTTCTATCAAAAAATACGAATTTCGAATTCTTGAACTGCTTTCTGCATATCAGCAATGGCTGCTAATAAGCGTTTGTTGTGGGTTTTCTTTGTTATTTTTACGTCCTATTTTTGTGAAGGGATCATGGCGATGAGGATGTTGAATGAGGAGAAATGGATGAATAACAATAATCTTGTTATTCAATCTCTTCCAAGGGGGCCGGTGCCCCCTTCCCGCAGCAATCCGTGCACCTACATCCCCGGCGTGCCCAGCCGCGGCAGGTGCGCGTTGGCCGGAGAGTTTCCCGGCAACGCGGCGACTGCACCGCCGGCGTTTCCGGCGGCCCCGTTTCGTTTTGGGGCGGTGTATGGAAGTGATGGTGAATCGCAGCAGCAAGATTCAAGCAGCTGAGTTTTTTGTTTGTTTCAGCTAGGAAGTTTGATAGCAATTACAAATAATTATTAATAATTCATTTGTTTCTTTAAAAGAAGATTAGCTCCATTAAAGCTTCAAATATACGAAAGCACCCATTTTATTAATGTATTGGAAAGTGTCAGTTATTTTGATTTTTTTTCTCTCTTGGAAGTTTAAACCGTTAGCTATGGCTGTAAGTCTCCATGTGAAATGTTGTAATAATACTGCATTAGTGATGATATTTTTATAAATCAAAATTTATGTCAGTTTTTAGTGTTAATAAATAATACTCACCCGTCCTAATATTCATGGTATTTTTTCTTTTTTGGGCTGTCCCATTAAATTGGTCCGTTTCTAAAAAAGGAAACATTTTTTGCACCAAAAAATGCCTTGAATTTCTTGTTATCCACTACTTTACACACAAAACACAACTCTCGTTAATCTAAGTATAAAAAAAAACGTGCTATGAATATTGGGACGGATGGAGTATCACGTAATAATAAATATTTATTTGAGTAGACTTCTAATTTATCTTTCGAAAAGCACTCTGCTTAAACATCACTTCTATGATTCTATCTAATTAGCAAATCGATCAAATTACGATCAAATATAACAATCGTAATGGAATTGATGACTTTTTCAGAAAATTGACTTGAGTAATCAAAACTTTGAATTTCCCACTGGAATCTAATTCCAAACTTTACAAGTTCACCACTTTGTGTGTGTGTGTGTTGACCTAGTGGTAGAGTGGTTAATCTTAAGTAAAAGTGCCGGGTTTGAGTCACCGTGACGTAACCTTTAAAATTTCTGTATTAATTGACCAAAAAAATAACAAATAATAGGACTTTTATCGTTGTGGATATAATGTCCATTAATGTTCCAATAAATTATAAGAGAATATTTTATTTCGCAAGACCAAAGTAGAATTCCATTGTATTTACCTCATTGAAAATTCTGACAATATTCACTTCTACTCGTTAGTTATTTTCTAATTAATTCTTTAGTATGGAGATGAAAAAAACAAAATATCTGTAACACTAAGGGGTATTTGGCTAAACTTATTTTAGAAAGCTTATAAGCTTCAAGAGCTTATAAGATGTTTCAAGAGCTTATAAGAGGTAATGTCTCAAGAGCTTATAAATTGTTAAGTGTTTGGATAATTGATCTTATAAGCTAAAGAAAGAGAAAGAATCGTGAGTTAAAAAGAGAAAATCATAGTTAGAGAAATAAAATTAACGAGATGTGAAGTTAGTAATGTATATGTAGGAAATAATGAACTATAATAAGGTTATTTTGACAAATTTATGATTGCTTCTAAGCTTATGTAACCAAACTCTTGCCTAGCACTAGACATATATAAGGACATCAATTGGATCAAATCATTCTCGGTTTTGGCCCCCCTATTAGTCTCGGGCTATTCTTGATTTGGAATAATCGAACTAAATTTTTTCGAAGTATAAATTTTCAGCTCTAGTTGTCCTCTTTTTTTTTTATCTAATTTATTTGGGTCAATCCGTCGATCTCAAAATAAATTAACATCCATACCTAGAAACCACTTAACATCAATTTTCGCAATAGTGTAACAAAAGACCAAAAGGCGCATTTAATTAGCAGAACAATAAAATTGTACTTTTCCCTATTTTATAATATTGAACCAAACAATTAATCAAGTTACTTTCTGAAGCCATATTCTTCGTCAACCAAATGAGCTCTAAAAGTAAGGCAAAATCCAAAACAAGATATATCACTTCATTAAGAACATAGAAAGCCCTTGTACAAAGCGTAGAATGCCTATAAAATAATCTTCACCTGTAAATTTACAGCTTAGGTGACCAGCTAATAATAAAGGATATACAAATCTGCCAAAGTAATTGAGCTGCATACTTCAAAACAACGTTAGATCTTCTTAGAGGTGTTTGGCTAAACTTATTTTAGAAAGCTTATAAGCTCCAACAACTTATAAGTTGTTTTAAGAACTTATAAGATATGGTGTATTAAGAGCTTATAAGATGCTAAAGTGTTTGGATAACAAGGGTAAACATGAAAATAAGAAAATATATCAGGATTATTTTTATAATTTTATTGATAATAATCAAGAAAATGGTGACTTCTTGTGCTTCATTTATTATTTTAGCTTTTACTATTCATTTACAATTAGCTTGTACTATTAAGATGTTGTCATTTATGAAATACAGACAAGAAATGTAGAGGTCCAACACACATGTTGAAAATTTGGGGTAGATCATCAACTCTACCTCTTATTCAACTTGATTTTGATAGTTTTGGGAGAGCTATAGGAGCTAATCAGAGCAAATTTAGTGAGTTTCTAGGCACGATAGCGAGGAATGGTATGTACTGCCCACTTGATGTGGAAGATTGGCACAAAATGCCAAAAGAATACAAAATAAGATGTTACAAGTTGTCAAGGTAATTAAAGTATAGTGTTTATGGCATATTTCTTAAAATGTGTATTTGATTGATAATTCTAATTTCTTATTATGCAGTCACGATATGATATCACGCTTGGAGATGAATGTTGGATTCTCACATCCATCAATAAAAATGGAGAAACGGAAAAGTATTCTAAAAGCACGGTATTTCCTCCCAAATAAAGATGTGAGAGATTTAGTAGATGATATAGATGGGAGAGTATTGCGAGATCAATGGATTAATATGCTTGCGTATTGGAACAAAGAAGAAGTAAAGGTGTATTGTGTATTTTATTAGATATACATTTATTTAGTAAATAATGTATTTTTAAAATTATATGTTAACTCGCCTTTTCCATATTTAGGTGAGAAGTAAAAAAATAAAGTTGCTAGATCAAAGAGAACCATGAATCATCTTCTTGGAAAACGCCATTCGCACAAGTACAATGCAAGCTGGTGAGTTGTGTTAGTCCTTTAACTTTTACATTTAATACCTCTTACGGACTTACGGTGGAAGGTTTTTGCTAAATTCGGATCTTTGATGGCTATTACAACTTCTGCTCTTCCATCATCCAGATTTTGATTTATTGCACTATAATACAATAGAATCTATAGGAAATCCTTTGAGGATGGTGCACTCGGCTTCCTGAATTGCTCACTTTTGGTGCAACTTGCCCTTCAGGTGACATGAGGGATTTTGTGGTATATCTTTTTTGTCACACCCCAAAATTCAAATAAATCAAGAATGGGGAAATGACGGGAATCCTTACTTATTCGCGAGAAAATAGGGAAAATAAATCCCAAAATTTGACAAAACCCTATTTTCGAGAAAGGAAATAATAGGTAATGCCATTTCAGATAATAACATAAAGCAGTCCCCAAGATCAAAAGTTTAGTTTCGTACTCTGATAACAACCAAACAAAAGGGCATCATGCTAAACAGAAAAGAAGAATTAGGAGTTCAAGCTCCACATAAACGACATTAGATAATATAACATAGACTTATGTTTTGGAATATTTAGAAAACGAGATAATGGCTAGTCATTCGGTGAAGTCAAGATTTTGGAGTAGAACCTCAGCCTCGGCTCTTGCCCGTCGGCCTGACCGAGTTAACACGAAAACATTTGAAAACATTTGGGTGAGTACTAATGTACTCGATGGGCATTACATTTATAAGCAGTTTGCAAAATTTTGAAACATATTATCCATGCTCAGCGGTATGACTTAGAAGGTTTTAAAACCAAAAGCCACTTCTAAGCATACCAAAACATTCTTTATTTAGATGCACGTTTTACACTTTCTCTGTTACTCTTTATGATCCCGGACCTCTAGCCACCGTCGGATCCATTATCTCCCATTATTTGACCCGGCACTTAATCCCCGTCGAAGTCGACCGGGCACGCTATCCGGTCGGTCACATAATTGAAACCATGAAACCGTGCTTGAACACATCCAGCCAAGCACCCTTATAACTCCTCTTTCTTTAGTTAGCACACGATGGTGATCAACCCACCGCACTACCAACAACGTGTACACAATCCTCAAACGACGTTTTAGGTCAGTTTGAGAATCTCGATCGATCTTCAAAGAGCATTAAACAGATAGAGACGTGCATAAAAATATTTTCATGGATAATAAGCAGTTCATAAAGCATTTAAGAGTTTATATAACTCGAAATACATTTATGAAAATAAAGCCCACCTCGATAGGCCAAAGCCTAAAGAATCAACTGTTAAATTTCGTCTTGGAAAAATCAATGCTAATCCCCTTGGTCAACAATGCCTACAAGACAAACTAATCTTAATAGGTCTCATAAGTCTAACCTTAATTCTAAGGTAACGTAAGGCTACTATTTTTTTTTATCACTAGCCCGGGTTTTCAAAATTCCAAATTAAATCTAGAAAGCCAATTTCTCGACTAAGGGAACCAACAATACCCTTGCTCGTCTTATATTTGAAAACTTAATTTGATTGTGAAAATCAAATTATCGAAATCTTTTTATTGCAAAAGTATATAAAACTTTAGTTTATTTTCAATAAACCATATTCATCATTTGAACAAATAACTATGTAATATATATTTAATATATATATACACATGATAGTATTTCCATAGGTTAAGAAGATTATGCTTCTAGAATTTCATTTTGGAATAATAAACTCAACAAATCTAAAATTATGAAATTTTATTCATCGAGAGTTTATTAATTTTTTTTTAACATAATTAACCCAAATGAATTTAACGTTCTCATTAGTCAACAAATAATATAATCACTACAATAAAATTTCAAAGTTAATTAAACCAAAAATTTAAGGTACAAATTAAAAACTTATCATAACTAAATAATTTCAGCTTAACTAAGCCCAACATAAGTAATTAAACAAGCATGTGAAGTTAACTAATTCAAACCCATAGGTTAAATAATTCAAGCCCAACATTAGCTTAAAACAGGCCCATAGAACAAAACAAACTTCAGCTCAAACCTTTAGCCCAACTCCCTTATTAATTTATCCAAGCCCATAAGGAAATAATTAAAACCCAAATTTGGTATCCCTTGAACCCCTTCTCTGCACTATCATCATTCTCCCACCCAATTTGATTCTCTCTCTACGAACACAAACTCCTCCCTTTCACTCCTAACTCATTTCTTTCTCTCTCATACGTTTCCCTTCCCAAAATCCCCAAATAAGAAAACCCCTCCCCACCATTCTCTCTCTCGTCTCTTACTCTCTCTCTCTACAGAACTCTTGAAGACCTCTCTTCTCTCCTAACTCCTTTCTTTCTCTCCTCTTGGACTCCTCTCTTCCGTAAAACCCAAACACAAAATCCTCCCCATTTTCTCCTTCTTCCTCTGCCTCTCGGCACTCTCTCCATCTCTCAAGATCTTCTCACTCTCTGTAAATATCTCTCTCTCAACACAAAGTCGAACCTCCCCTTCTCATTTTCTTTCTCGCCTCCGCCACCGCATGTCGTCAACGGCAGTGATGGCCTCCGACACGCCTTCCCCTTCTCCTTTCGGTGAGCAGCCGACGGTAGCTCCACGGCGCCGTCCCAACACCGACCGTCATTCTCTTCTCTCGCCTCGGCTCACTCCCAACAAGACTCGAAGCACAAGGAAAAAAAAAAAAAAAAAAAAAACAAGAAGAAAAACATATACATATATATTTATGTATGTAATTATATGTTTTATTTTATTTATTAAACAAGGTTGTAGCTCTGTATTTTGCAATCCATCATCCATTTTCCTTTTGTTTCCATTCCTTTTGCATAAACCTAAAAGAATTTCGATTAAGTTCTTGTTATTTAATTGCGATCTATATATGTCATAAAGTCTCATTTGGGTGCTTCTAGTCGAGAGTGCATCATAAGGTTAAATGTTTGAGCAGAGAATTGAAGTTTCACCTTTGGGAATGAATTACGCTCCATTGTTTGCTTCTGCAGAAAACAAGTATAGATGTATTATCATTATTTGTTTAAGCGATGTTGTAAAAGATACAGAGGAAAAGATGATATATGTTGAAGGAAAAACTTGGAAAATTGATGAATTGTGATGTTGTTGTTTTTATGAGCGTAAGCGCTATTTATTTTGTTTGTTGGAGCATTGAATAGAGATTTTGGTGAAGCAAGCACTCATTGTTGTAGTTGATAGAAGAAGGAAAATTGAGATGAGACGAAAATTTTGCTCTGTGGGTTCTTGAAGTGGTGCAAAATAAAGCGAGGCTTGATGGTGGATTTTATAGAAGAATTATGGAGACGTGGAAGAAGGCTGGGCCTCATGATTTTTAATCGGTTTTAGTTTAATTAATGTAATTAAGAAAGTATTGGATATCCACATTTAAGAATTGGGCTCTTTTAAATTTTATTCAATCGGCCCATATATATAAAAATATATCCAAACATTCTAAATTCTTAAAAGCCCAAAACAAAATCCTTAATTTAAAGATTCATTTTATTTAACTTGGCCCAATAATATAAAATTCTTACTTAAGTTCATAATTTTAAATTCTTGTGAAAATTAGTAATTTCACATCGTCACATAATGATATTTCATTTCATAAGCTAACAATTCGAATTAAATAAATCGAATTTCTTATAAATTTTCATTGAAGATATTGTTAGAATTAAAACACGTTCTCAAAAATTTTCTTCAGGCGAGAATCGACTTAGTGAAATTCTGAGTTTCAAAATTTCTCGTAAAAATTCTATCGAGAAAAGCGGGGTATTACATCCCTCCCTCCTTATAGAAATTTCGTCCTCGAAATTTAGGTATCTTGATCTTTAACTCGGGGTACTCGATTTTTGTACTATCATTCAGCTTACATGTAGCCATTTTCCATCCTATGATGGTTCCACTTATTCTTGTTCGTAGTTAACGATTCTACATATCTTTAATCTAGAACAATCTATTTTGTTCTAATAAAATCATGATCTTATGATCGAATATCCTCAGTAATCTCTTCTCATAGCCTAAGTCTTAACTTAAAGCTACATCATTATGCTTGTTCTTGCGTTTCTCAAGAATTTACGGATTTCTAAAACACTCTGCCACCAAGGGCATCGACTTAAACTTTCTCGTGCTATTTTTGAAATAAAGGAGTGAGATGCTCCCATATCATGATGCTATAAAAAGGTAAGATAGACATGTAGTTAAACCTGTCATGTTACCTTGGTCTCGAGCTACCTCTTGTTGGTTTAGGGCATAAGCTCCAGCTTGGTACGACAGCCTGTGATTGGTTGTCTGTCTCTGGTTCTGTTGTTGCTTTGTTCTTTCGTTCTTCCTCGGGTTTGGGCATGCCATGGAAAAGTGCCCAAATTGTCCACAGTTGTAACAAACGTTCAATCCCTTCATGCATTCCCCTGAGTGTGGTTTTTGACACTTCAAACATAGGGGTTTCGCTTCAATTGGAGGTTGTTGTTGCTGATGTCGTTGTGGTTGGTTTAGATTTTGGTTCTCAACCCAAGGCTTATTTCCGTTTACGGAGTTTCCGTTGTTTCCTTCATTCCACTTTCTCTTCCCTTTTCCACTATCCTGAGATGGTGCATATCCAAAATGCGTGGGAGTTTTTCCTTTCTCCTTGGACGGCGACTCGATGGTGAGAGCTCGCTTAGTGTTTGTGCATATGTGAGGTCTCCTTGACTTGCTAGGAAATCGATATCTCATGGCGTAGTCCATTTCTAAATTTCTCGCGCGTTTCTCGGTGTCCACTAGATGTGGAGCATACCTTGAGAGTTGATTAAAGGCCGATCATATTCGATGTGATTCGATCCTTTGTTTAAGGTTCGAATTCATTTTGTTTCTTACATCGTGCACACCGGTATGTATTTTCATATAATTACGCCTTAAACTCATCCCATGTAAGATTTTCTAGTTCTTCCTCGGTCCTCGACGTCTCTCGATTCCCACCAAAAGTCGGCTTCATCCACAAGCTGGTAGGTGGCGCATGTCACTTTCTCTCTATCTTCGCAACGTATATAGTTAAAGACTGTTCCATCGCTCGTATCCATTTTACGCATCCGTGGATCGCTTAATCCATCAAATATCGGTGGTTTCTCTTTGAAATTTTTCCTCTACCGATCTCTGGTGCTACTTGTTGCATAGGCTCTTCGGGAAATAATCTCCTTCCTCGACCACGTCCACGTCCACGTCCTCGTCCTCGTCCTCTTCCTCGTCCTCCATCACATCCCTCACCTTCGCCTTCCATTCTGCAGTCAAAGGTTCAATTCGTTATTAAATTTTTTTTTTTTTTTACATTGTATGTGTAGTTACGGTGATAACTAGGCATGTTTTTAGGAAGAGAATACGCATCAAGATCAAAGCAAATGCCTCAAAAGAGGACCTCCATAATTTCAAAAGATATAATTTCTTTTAAATATGATTCTTGAATATATAAGTATAATACAATAGCTGACAGAATGATTGGGGTGCTCAAAAGTGGTCTGGCTATATGCAAAATAGTCCGACTACAACCAAAAGAGTTAGGCGGATCTGACAAAAGGTGAAGGTCTTCCTAGTACATGACCATAAAATTCTGACACGTCCATCTTGATTCGCTATGCTACAATATAAAAAAATCGGGTCATACAGTCATCTTTTTCTAAATCTCATTTGATAGCTTCCTCGAGATCATCATCTTTGTCTTCATCATATGACATTGGTTCGGGTGGTTTACAGTGCATTCTCTTACGTCCCTGACTCTCCGTGTTATCTCACTGGGTAGGCTCTGTAATGGCTTATTTACTTTGTCGTTGTCGTTCTTAATTCAAGTCTTTCCACTTGCGCTTTTGTATTTCCTTTTTGGGCATCTTCCTTTGTGGGAGTCATTTTCTTCTCAGTGTGCAACTTTAACTCGATTGGATTGAATGAGAGTCGTTTGAGATTTGAGGTTACATCGGTGGTGTCCCAAACGTGGTCCAGCGATTCCAAATGCGATTGGTCTGCTACGAAAAGACGTTAGTTATTGAACCCGCACCTACTATCTCAATAATTTTGTCGAATGTCCATGCTTTCCACTCGTTCAGAAGATGTTGTATGAGCCTCATCGATGGTTCGATATCCTTTACTTTCCCATTGCATGAGTTCTTCCAACGAGTCATAAATTCTTATAAGAATTCTCCGAGAGAACTATCTGGCTTCCTTAAATAGTTATGAAACCTCTTGACATAAAGTTCTTGCAAAAAGTTCTTATTTAAAAGCTTACTGGGACTCTCGTCTTTTCTATCAATCTAAAAGAAGCATCTTAATCAGTTACATTTAACACATGGTTAAATCTGACTAAAAGTTCTAACTTCCATAAGCATTCTAAGTCCTTGTTCTTCAAGATCATTCTTACGTTCTTCTATGTTCCATCATTCTAGATTTCTTTTGTTGTTCAAGCCCTCTAATGTAGACCAAAAGTCTATCTCATAAGGATCGCAATCCTATTATAGCATAAACTAGTGCATCTCGCTAACCAGGAGACTACACTATTCTGAACTGATAACTGTGTGTCATAAAGGTCGTGAGAAACCTAATATGACAAATATTCATTATGTGTGACATACTTCTTACCAAAGAGTTAAAACTCAAAAGGTATATTTTAACATTAAAACACGTCATAGAGTCAAAACTCAAAATGACAAATAATTTAAATGCTGCCATATAGGCTCATAAGTCATAAATATGACAAATCTTTTTTCTTTATTTCTTCTTTCTAAAACTCAATTATGTGAGCTCGAGAGACTCATCATAATTTATCCCTTGAAACTGGGTCATGTAGGCTCGGAGAGACTCATCATGACAAAATACTTTGCTTGACATAAGGGCTCCTCTGGCCCAAAATGATATTCTTCTTCACAAACACAAACAATAAACATTTTACATAGGTAAAAGTCAATAAACTGTTTATATACCAATCTTTTGCATACAAATTTTTCAGAATCTTTTGAAAACTTTAAAAGTACCTTTATTGAGGCGATTGATGACGGTGAGGCTCTTGAAATACTTGGTGGTTTAGAGGAACTATTCTAGACTCGATGTCAAGAATTGAGGGTTATCAGAGGCACGAAAGAAAACATGTGCTCTGATACCATTATGTCACACCCCAAAATTCAAATAAATCAAGAATGGGGAAATGACGGGAATCCTTACTTATTCGCGAGAAAATAGGGAAAATAAATCCCAAAATTTGACAAAACCCTATTTTCGAGAAAGGAAATAATAGGTAATGCCATTTCAGATAATAACATAAAGCAGTCCCCAAGATCAAAAGTTTAGTTTCGTACTCTGATAACAACCAAACAAAAGGGCATCATGCTAAACAGAAAAGAAGAATTAGGAGTTCAAGCTCCACATAAACGACATTAGATAATATAACATAGACTTATGTTTTGGAATATTTAGAAAACGAGATAATGGCTAGTCATTCAGAGGAAGTCAAGATTTTGGAGTAGAACCACAGCCTCCTCTCCTGCGTCGACACTGACCAGTTAACACGAAAAACATTTGAAAACATTTGGGCTGAGTACTAATGTACTCGATGGGCATTACATTTATAAGCAGTTTGCAAAATTTTGAAACATATTATCCATGCTCAACAAGATGACTTAGAAGGTTTTAAAACCAAAAGCCACTTCTAAGCATACCAAAACATTCTTTATTTAAATGCGCGTTTACACTTTCTCTTGTTACTCTTTATGATCCCGGACCTCTAGCCACTGTCGGATCCATTATCTCCCATTATTTGACCCCGGCACTTAATCCCGTCAGGTCGACCCCGGAACGCTATCCAGTCAGGTCACATAATTGAAACCATGAAACCGTGCTTCGGAACACATCCAGCCAAGCACCCTTATAACTCCTCTTTCTTTAGTTAGCACACGATGGTGATCAACCCACCGCACTACCAACAACGTGTACACAATCCTCAAACGACGTTTTAGGTCAGTTTGAGAATCTCGATCGATCTTCAAAGAGCATTAAACAGATAGAGACGTGCATAAAAATATTTTCATGGATAATAAGCAGTTCATAAAGCATTTAAGAGTTTATATAACTCGAAATACATTTATGAAAATAAAGCCCACCTCGACAGCCAAAGCCTAAAGAATCAATCATTAAATTTCGTCTTGGAAAATCAATGCTAATCCCCTTGGTCAACAATGCCTACAAGACAAACTAATCTTAATAGGTCTCATAAGTCTAACCTTAATTCTAAGGTAACGTAAGGCTACTATTTTTTTTTATCACTAGCCCGGGTTTTCAAAATTCCAAATTAAATCTAGAAAGCCAATTTCTCGACTAAGGGAACCAACAATACCCTTGCTCGTCTTATATTTGAAAACTTAATTTGATTGTGAAAATCAAATTATCGAAATCTTTATTGCAAAGTATATAAAACTTTAGTTTATTTTCAATAAACCATATTCATCATTTGAACAAATAACTATGTAATATATATTTAATATATATATACACATGATAGTATTTCCATAGGTTAAGAAGATTATGCTTCTAGAATTTCATTTGGAATAATAAACTCAACAAATCTAAAATTATGAAATTTTATTCATCGAGAGTTTATTAATTTTTTTAACATAATTAACCCAAATGAATTTAACGTTCTCATTAGTCAACAAATAATATAATCACTACAATAAAATTTCAAAGTTAATTAAACCAAAATTTAAGGTACAAATTAAAACTTATCATAACTAAATAATTTCACTAACTAAGCCCAACATAAGAAATTAAACAAGCATGTGAAGTTAACTAATTCAAACCCATAGGTTAAATAATTCAAGCCCAACATTAGCTTAAAACAGGCCCATAGAACAAAACAAACTTCAGCTCAAACCTTTAGCCCAACTCCCTTATTAATTTATCCAAGCCCATAAGGAAATAATTAAAACCCAAATTTGGTATCCCTTGAACCCCTTCTCTGCACTATCATCATTCTCCCCACCCAATTTGATTCTCTCTCTCTACAGAACACAAACTCCTCCCTTTCACTCCTAACTCATTTCTTTCTCTCTCTGTACGTTTCCCCCTTCCCAAAATCCCCAAATAAGAAAACCCCCTCCCCCACCATTCTCTCTCTCTCGTCTCTTACTCTCTCTCTCTCTACAGAACTCTTGAAGACCTCTCTTCTCTCCTAACTCCTTTCTTTCTCTCCCTCTTCGGACTCCCTCTTCCCCAGAAAACCCAAACACAAAATCCCTCCCCCATTTTCTCCTTCTTCCTCTCACCCTCTCGGCACACTCTCTCCATCTCTCAAGATCTTCTCACTCTACTGTAAATATCTCTCTCTCAACACAAAGTCAGAACCTCCCCCTTCTCATTTTCTTTCTCGCCTCCGCCTACCGCATGTCGTCAACGACAGCGGCGGCCTCAACACGCCTTCCCCTTCTCCTTTCTATTTGAACAGTGGCGGTAGCTCCACGGCGCCGTCCCAACACCGACCCGTCATTCTCTTCTCTGCCTCGGCTCACTCCCAACAAGACTCGAAGCACAACAGGGAAAAAAAAAAAAAAAAAAAAAAAACAAGAAGAAAAACATATACATATATATTTATGTATGTAATTATATGTTTTATTTTATTTATTAAGCAAGGTTGTAGCTACTGTATTTTGCAATCCATCATCCATTTTCCCTTTTTGTTTCCATTCCCTTTTTGCATAAACTGAAAAGAATTTCGATTAAGTTCTTGTTATTTAATTGCAGTCTATATATGTCATAAAGTCTGTTTGGGTGCTTCTAGTCAAGAGTGCATCATAAGGTTAAATGTTTGAGCAGAGAATGAAGTTTCACCTTTGGGGAATGAATTACGCTCTCTTTTGCTTCTGCAGAAAACAAGTATAGATGTATTATCATTATTTGTTTAAGCGATGTTGTAAAAGATACAGAGGAAAAGATGATATATGTTGAAGGAAAAACTTGGAAAATTGATGAATTGTGATGTTCTTTGTTTTTGAGCGAAGCGCTATTTATTTTGTTTGTTGGAGCATTGAATAGAGATTTTGGTAGAGCAAGCACTCATTGCTGTAGTTGATAGAAGAAGGAAAATTGAGATGAGACGAAAATTTTGCTACTGTGGGTTCTTGAAGTGGTGCAAAAATAAACTGAGGCTTGATGGTGGATTTTATAGAAGAATTATGGAGACGTGGAAGAAGCTGGGGCCTCACAGATTTTTAATCTGGTTTTAGTTTAATTAATGTAATTAAGAAAGTATTGGATATCCACATTTAAGAATTGGGCTCTTTTAAATTTTATTCAATCTGGCCCATATATATAAAAATATATCCAGCATTCTAAATTCTTAAAAGCCCAAAACAAAAATCCTTAATTTAAAGATTCATTTTATTTAACTTGGCCCAATAATATAAAATTCTTACTTAAGTTCATAATTTTAAATTCTTGTGAAAATTAGTAATTTCACATCGTCACATAATGATATTTCATTTCATAAGCTAACAATTCGAATTAAATAAATCGAATTTCTTATAAATTTTCATTGAAGATATTGTTAGAATTAAAACACGTTCTCAAAAATTTTCTTCAGGCGAGAATCGACTTAGTGAAATTCTGAGTTTCAAAATTTCTCGTAAAAATTCTATCGAGAAAAGCGGGTATTACATCCTCCTCCTTATAGAAATTTCGTCCTCGAAATTTAGGTATCTTGATCTTTAACTCGGGTACTCGATTTTGTACTATCATTCACACATGTAGCCATTTTCCATCCTATGATGGTTCCACTTATTCTTGTTCGTAGTTAACGATTCTACATATCTTTAATCTAGAACAATCTATTTTGTTCTAATAAAATCATGATCTTATGATCGAATATCCTCAGTAATCTCTTCTCATAGCCTAAGTCTTAACTTAAAGCTACATCATTATGCTTGTTCTTGCGTTTCTCAAGAATTTACTGATTTCTAAAACACTCGCCACCAAGGGCATCGACTTAAACTTTCTCGTGCTATTTTTGAAATAAAGGTGAGATGCTCCCATATCATGATGCTATAAAAGGTAAGATAGACATGTAGTTAAACCTGTCATGTTACCTTGGTCTCGAGCTACTCTTGTTGGTTTAGGGCATAAGCTCCGACTTGTACGACGACTGTGATTGGTTGTCTGTCTCTGGTTCTGTTGTTGCTTTGTTCTTTCGTTCTTCCTCGGGTTTGGGCATGCCATGGAAAAGTGCCCAAATTGTCCACAGTTGTAACAAACGTTCAATCCCTTCAATAATAAAATCGTGCATGTGAATAAATATGTGAAAAATGCAAAAGTAGCAATTACATAGTTAATAACACCTTGACACATTGTCTTGATCTTATATTTTTCATCATTACTATTCATCTTTATCCATATTATTGTTAATTGTGAAGGGTGTATTTTATTTTATTTGCCTTTTATCATATCATATAGATTTTTGTTATGTAAGCAAAATCTTAAATTTATATTTTACTTACAACTCATAGGATGAAATTGAAGAACTAAGAAGCCAACTCCCGAAGGCTCGGAAGATCCATTGGACCTAATGATCTATTTGCCCAAGTTATTGGTCAAGACAAACCTGGTCGAGTGAGGATGTTTGGGAAGGAGTTTCCCATCGATGTTTGGGAGAAGTTCCCAATAGGAACATGTGTAAATGTGTAATGTTGGAACAACGATCGAGATGTTGAAGATGAAAAATGAGATTGCCGAGTTGCAGGAGAAACTTTTGACGCAACAAAGTTCTTTGTCTCAAAGCTCTCAACGCATGACATTGGTGTCAAATAATTTCCCAGACGACTTCATCAAACCAACATCTTGGTACATTTCCTTCTTAATTTACCTCTACTTTTAATATGCGATCTTCTTTCATTTTGATATGTTTAAATGAAGTGGAAATAATTTTCTTGTTGGATTCTAGTTAATACCTACCCCAATTTAATCTTAATTAATCAATCATGTTTAGTTAATCGGTTTAAAATATTGTTAACTCTTGGCCTATCTTTTAGTCGAAGTGGGTGTGAAGGACAATTGTCAATGTAAGTTCATGGTGGTAGGATGGATCTGCGACTTACACAATAATACGTTTGATAGATATAGTAATGTTTTTATTTTTCTAGATTATATCATAGATTAATTTATTTTGGAATTTATTGCCTACTTTGTTTTCTCTACAAATGATTTCTCTACTTCTTGTTATACTGACAAAATTGCCTAATTTTTCCATGAGAATTTTCTACATAGGTTGAATATTTATCTCACAAAATGGTTATGATAGTAATTTAAATTAAAGTATATTGAATCGAACATTGTTACTGTGATTGCTTTATTTATATCTAGCATATTGATAGTTTGCAAGACTTAATATTATTATTAATATTTTGCAAAGAAATAAAGATACGAAATATGATTTGCGGGTTGGTGTTCATGTTGTTCTTAAAAGTGTATCTCATCAAGAAAAAATCGTGGCTAAAGGATGTGTTCATAGCATTGATCCAAAAGTAGAAGTTGGGAGACAAGTATTGGGAGAGAATTGGTGTCAAGTGCAAGTGAAAGTAGTACTTGAATCAAGAGCGATTAATTCGCCCTTATGGTTATTGTCAAACACTTGGAGATGCACTTGGAGAAATGGTTGCTTGGCCATGCGATTTGGTAAGTAATTTAGTGGTATTCCATAAACTTTTTCCATTTTATATAAAAATAAGTTTTCAAATTTGAAATAACATGTATTTTTTTCATATAGGTGATGACCATTGAATGATCTCAAGCGTGAAGTTCTTCCATTGAGGATGTTTCCACTAGAAAAGCTAGAGATTTCAAGAAAATTTATATTTTAGCTATATATTGTAATTATTAGGTTTTGATTTAGGAGTATGTACTTGAAGACAATAGAGTGGTTTCAACACTTTCTTAGTTATCAATTACTATTATTAGCCACTTTCGTTTTAATTTTAGAATATTTCATTTATAAAATGGTATTTTTATTAAATTGTTCCATAGGTTTAAATCAATTTTATTTTTCTAATTTGTAGCGATAAATACATTGTAAGCTAATAAATCAAATAATGTAAATTTATGGAACTATGAATTTCTAAATTATTACGTTTAAGTTATTAACGACGTTGAGAAATGTTGTTAAACACACTACGTAAAATATATAACTACATCCTACAATGTCAAGCAATTATATTAAATGACGTTTACGATGTCATAATAAATTACAATCAAGTGTTGTAACAAAGTAGCTTTCTAGACAATAAGAGATGTTGTATTAGTTGTCTTTTCTGACATTAGTGAGTGTCGTATTACATATATTAAACCTGATAAATAATTAAGCTATTTCGACATTCTCATATGTCGTGATAGCTAATTAACCCTTTCGCTACACTTGCATACGCGACACTAAGAATCAACGTGGAGAAAGGTAAAGTGTTGCAATAAATTATTTATTGGGGCATATTTACATGCCTCTTAAGCCCCTTTTTGTTGTAGTGTCACAGTCCCAATAGAGATGTCGACCCCCGTATAAAATCATCGTCAATTTATATTTGAATTTTTTATTTCAAATTATAAATTATGTTTTGGGTACTTGAATCTTCCTGGCGGAAGTTTGCTATATTAAACATACTTACTAAATAATTAAAAATCCACAATCAACCACAATAATATTTAAATATTAATAATGAATAATCCTAAAAATATATATATAAACACCTAAAAATATTCGATTATGTGGATAATTTTATAATGAATAATGTATCCTAAAAAATATAAAAAATCATAAATATAAATAAATAATTATAAATTATTAATCAATCATCTCGATTAAATTTATAAAATATCTATAAATAAATAATGTTTAAGAAATTTATAAATAATTACTAGAATAATGAATAAATACTTGAATTAATAATGATTAATCTTTAGAAATTTATAAATAATCCCCTACAAATGTAAGATTTAATTTTTTAATGAATAATATCTATTAAATAATTATTCAGGCTAATATTGTCGACACCCATATCATGTGCCGAGCATACTAAAAATATCCCGGCACATAATATGTGCCCTCCCTGCAGTCGAAAATTAGTAATAATGTTTTCAAAATTTTAAATTTACCATTTAGTCCTCAATATCTGTTGTGTTCGAAGGGTAGAATAAGTAAAAACGAAAATTAATTATATAATTGATATTCAGAAATCTGAAACGTTATTTTTTTGCGCCCTACACAAAGGAGAGAAGAGAGCAGAAGGAGAAACAAAGATGATCAAGGTGGATTTATGCAGTTTTGCTCTAATTCCTGAAAGAGAAATTCCCATTCACCTTACGCGAAATGCAAGTACCGTTTTTGTTCTTAATTATTATTTTTTCTGTAAAACGAGCTCTGTTTTTTCACACACTCCTGAAGAACGATTTTCTTTGAATCTCATCTTCATTCAATGTGAGGAACGTGAATCCCTAAATAGACGAAAATTCTAGAAATTTACTGTAATGACTTTTTGATTGCTTGGTTCCCTAAATTATGAGTCTATATCAAACTGGGTGTGGGTAATTTTTGTTGTTTTCATTATGTTGAAATTATGCCATTTTTATATCCGAAAACTTTCTCTATTCCATTTTGTTGGTAAGAACATACTGAAATGGTCATCTTTTTATTTTGTATGAGTGAGATAATCAAGTGGTGGGTTCAATTATGCTGGTTAGTAGTGATTTTATTCTTTGATGGTGTATCGTTCTCTCACTGAAGTTGTTAGTTGTACTCTAACGTCACAATGAGGAAGAAATCTGAAACGAATAAGAACGCAAGCGGTGACATGTTAAATTTTCATTCTTATGCACTATACGTGCATTGTTGGACGAGGAAAATCTCACCAAGTTCCGAAACATGTGTTTTCTTAGATATGTCAGAAATGCAGTTTCAAGGTCAATTATGTATAAACTTCACTCTGCGTTAATTCTAGAGTCGCTAGAAAGGAGAAGACTATCCTTCAATTTTAATGATGTGGAAGTTACTAGGTCCTTAGGATTTTTCTTACAACTGGTTTATCCTTTAGTGGATGGGATGAACCTCCTTCAACTCAGAATTCAAAAAAAAGTATTTTAGTGGTTGCAATATAATTTTCTTTCGAGATATTTATAGAGAGTTTGAAGAGCATTGCAAAAGTGTTGGAGTTATTTATAAGTTAATCTTATTATTTTATTTTTGCAAGATATTAGGAAAAGAAATTTAATATACATAATTACCTCTATTCAAATAATATCATGTTATTATTTAAATTATTATTATTATTATTTAATTAATTTTAAAATTATATTTTATTATTTTTAAAATTAAAATAATTGGTACTGAAACGCGTCGCATTGCTCGTAGTTTTGTACAAGATGTATAAACTTCACTCTGCGTTAATTTTTGATAAGACATCAGATTAACGATGTGGAAGTTGAGCTAGGTCCTGGGATTTTTATAATGGGTTTATCCTTTAGTGGGTGGGAAAGAATTGAGGTCATTGCTCGTAGTTTTGTCACGAAATTTTTGATAAGACATCTTAATGCACCTAGTTGATGACCTAGATATGTTTAATAGGTTTCCTTGGAGTTTGGTAGGAGTTCCAAGTGAGGGTCGCAACTGTTGATGTCTTAGTTGCGAGGAAACTGTGACGAGGAACTCGTGGGCTACCAAACCCAAAAGAAGCCTATTAAACATATCTAGGTCATCAACTAGATGCATTAAGGATTTAATCATCAATTCTTTTGTTGGTCTAATGTCTTATAAAAAAAATCTCATATAAAACTACAAACAATGCGAACTTTAATGCATTATTGCCCTTACCTCCAAAACTTTGGCAATGCTCTTCAAACCCTCTATAAATATCTTGGAAGAAAATTATATTGTAGCCATTAAAATATTTATTTTTGAATGATGAGGTTGTCGAAGGTTCATCCCACCCACTAAAGGATAAACCCGTTATAAAAAAAATAAAAATCTTGAGGACTTCGCTCCACTTCAACATCGTTAAAATTGAAAAGACAACTTCTAATTTCCAGTAACTCTTCAATTAACGCGGAGTGAAGTTTATATATAAGTTGACATTGAAACCGCATTTCTGACATATTCAAGAAAATACCAAAACATGAGTTTCGAAATTTGGTGAGGTTTTCCTCGTCAAATAATGCACGTATAGTAGATATGTACGATGCAGACTGATCTCTTTGCGAGACATGAGCACCTTGAATTTGAGTAACCACCTTGGCAAAAGGGAGGAAATGGAACTGAAATGAGGGATTTTTTTTCTACTTCTCTCAATTCGCCCCAACCGAAATCTTTGGAGTGATAGTTTTCCGCTTCCCATTTTTTGTCTGCTCATCGTTTCTTTCCAAACTGAAGAGGAAGAAAAATAGATTCTACAACTCCTGAATCGGTAGAAAGCCAATTGCAATTTCTGTTTGTATGTATTACGAAAAATAGAAGAAATTACGTAAAATCACTGAATAAATTATTTTATAGCAAAAATTGTAGAAGACTTTTATATAGTTTAACAGAAATTTGCAAAAATAACAGAAATTTGCTGAAGCTGAAATTAAAAGTAAAGGAAATATTTCCGTTGCCGGGAATCGAACCCGGGTCTCCTGGGTGAAAGCCAGATATCCTAACCGCTGGACGACAACGGAATTATGTAATGCCTGAAGATTATTATAACTTAAACGTATCTTGTTTTAAAGGTGATTTTTGCCTATTCGAGCATAAGTAGTGAAGTCCCTACATATTCAAAATGTGGCCATCTTTGTCATCTTATGTATCAATATAGAAATGAGAGATTGGGTTTGATTCTCACTTTCCACTTCCAAATTGAAATATACATATATAGTTGGAGGAATTATCATATAGTACTCGAGACTTAGGTAGTATGTAATATTTAATCTTATTCATTCATATTATAAATATTATGGTAAAGATTTTTTTTTTATTTTTTCATTAATTTCGATAAAATAAGGGTAGATTAGTAATTTAATTTATTATGTGAACATAAAACAAACCATTTACATAATTGAATATACTTATGTATATAAATATACACAAACATGCATATGAGTTACGGTTTTAAAGCATGTTGGAAACACACGCCTAATGCATGCTCGCGCACTCTTCGTGCTCGTTGGCCAACATGCATTTTTCTGTTATTTTACATGCATGATTATGTTATTTTACATGTATGTTAGTATTTTGTGTCACACTCGCGCACAAGACGCGCTCGCGCACCCATTTGCGTGCTCCTAGCGCGCACTTGGGCACCCAACGTCTATTAGCCAGCATGTATTGTTATGTTATTTTATATGCAGTTTTTGTATCTTGATGTGCTACTCCGCGCCTGCATACGCCCCTACCCACGAACACCCTTCTCATTTGCCCCTGCGTGTAAAAGAGGATGTCACATGTCAAATTCTCGTGCATCTACCTGTTCAAAATGTGTGGTCCAAATTGGATCGTACATACTATATAAGGATATGGTATTACCGGAACCCAACACACTATATAGTTATATTCTTCTGTGAATACTAACATACTTATTTACTTGTTTTTCATTACATAGTAAAATGCACAAAATTGGACATTAGGTACGCAATTCCAAACCATAAATTTAACATCGTGTTTTATAAACCAATCGGTTAGTTAGAATACTCTTCTTATTTGAGTACTTACAAATTTTCATTTGAAATTAATTTTTCTGCTAAGCATATTTTACGTATTTTACATGGAATATGTGTTGTTTTAATCAAGTGTACGTGAAAATACAAGTTGTTATACATTTATTTTTGTTATAAATAATTTTGAAATGCTTGAAAAATTGATTTAAATCTGATCATTCATGGTGATACGGTAGAATGATAATTACATGATTAATTTATATATACACAATTGACTAGAACATAACATAATTGACTAGTACATAGTTGAACACGCACGATAAATTCATATAGGAGTGAACATTCTGGTTTCGGTTTAGATTTTGGCCTAATTCGAATCGATTCGAAAATTCGAATTTTGGGAGAGAAAAATCAGATCCAAATCGAATATCCGAAAATCCAAAATTTTAATAAAAAAATCTAAACCGATTCGAAAATCTGAATATCGAGAGATAAAAAATCCGACATGAACCGAATATCCGAAAATCCAAAATTTTGATAAAAAAATCCGAATAGAACAGAAAAATCCAAAATTATGAAAAATCCAAAAATTTCGAAACTAATTTTTGTTAATTCTTATACTCCATCCATCCCCCAATTTTCTTCATAGTTTTTCTATTTGGGACGTCCCCCGATTTTCTTCCTATCTATTTATGGAAACTATATTTTCAACTTTACCCTCAATAATATTCTTTATTTACACATTTTACCACTCATGACCTACCATTATTTCTCTTTTTTACCCTCAACAACTTATTTATTTACACATTTTACCACATATGGCCTACCACTAACTAATTTAATATTACATTAATGTGAGACCCTTATTCAACTCACAATACACTCAACAATTTTCATTAAAACCCACACCCAAGATTCATAGGAAGGAATTTTGGGAACGAAGGGAGTATATATTTATATTAGATTTAAATATATTTAAATAAAATATTATTATATATAAATTATACATAATTATGATTTTGAATTTTTTCGGGTTTAAAAAATTTAATCCAAAAAATCCGAATCAAATTTTAAATTTCTGTTTAGTTCGGATCAGATATTAGGTTTTCGGATATTTTGGTCAGATGTATAAACAATTGTCCTTAATAGATTTGATTTACACAACTTGATTGAAAATTCATAATTGTAACAATTTTTTATATTATTGTTTGCATCCCCACGAAGTATTTTTGACTTACATGTCAAAAGCCGCCATAAAACACTTAATTCTTATTATTGTGGTCATAATACATACCAAAAGTGGTTTTGTATGTATTTAATCCTTAATTATATAGATGGGGAATAAAAGGTGTTTATTCGATATTAACTTTTCTTTTTCCCTTTTGAAATCACAGTATTATTAACTTATTATTATACCTTCTCATTAAAAGAAGAAAAAGCTTATTATTATACATTCTAAAACATAAAGCAAGGCCGCAAATGGCATCATGCTGTTTTGTGAAGATTGAAGATCACTGAAATCAAATTTGCTTCCAACTCAAAGCATTGGTCCACAGCGGTCGGCGCCACTCAATGAGTAGTTGACATCAAATCCGTCATCGTTTACGCAATTTTTCTCATTTCTATAGATATGCTAAAGCAGTCTCAGGTTTTCCGAGTGGAGGAAAATATCTGCTTATTGAATAGCTCCCAACAAAAACGAAGAAATTCTCCAACGAAGCCCTGCAGTATTCCCATGGCCCAGAATGCGTCTTCACCGCTCCCGCCATTGAAATGGGAAACCAAGCCCCAAAACCCCGTCTTTGATCCTCACAGTTTAGACCCGAATCTGCTGCAGAAGATTGCGTATGATGCTTTGGTTTGGAGTTCTCTTCGCGGGCTTCTTGTTGGAGACAGGGCTTCGCAGGTTGGTTTTGATTCAACATCCCAAAATTTGATTTTTCTTTTGGGGTTGATTAATTTCCACTTTTTCTTTTAATTTCTTTGCTATTGTTGATTGAATGATGAAATAAGACGGTTCCGATTTCTGTTGTCTGTTATCAAAGACGTTTCTTTACTTGACAATGTTTGATTAGCAGCATAGAAGAGTGTTTTTGTTTTATTTTTTATTAGTTAATCATTTCATTGTGGGTATTAATGGGGCACATTGAGATTATCTTTCTCCCCCTTTCCATATTGAATTGAATCGATTCTTGATATGTAGCTTCTTGTAGATGGTAATCCTTCAACTTGAATGTGGGAGTGGTAATTTAGGTGTTGTGATATAGGTGTATTCTGTCTTTGATTCTTGATTGATTTGAACTAAATTTATTCTTGAATATTTAACTTAATTTCGAAGGTAATCCTTCAACTTGAATGTGGGGAGTAGTAATTTAGTTTGTATGGTTTAGAAGTATTTTCTCAATTTTCTGTCTTTGATTCTTGATTTCTTCGAATTTGCAGAAATCAGGAACAGTTCCAGGTGTGGGTCTGGTGCATGCACCTATCTCCTTGTTGCCAATGCCATTTCCGGAAAGTCAATGGAAACAAGCTTGTGAAGTAGCTCCTTTATTCAACGAACTAGTTGACCGTGTGAGCTTAGACTCAAAATTCATACAAGAATCGCTCTCCAGGTTAAATGGGTTGAATTTTCTATTTGCCCCGTGCATTTGTATTTTCAAGTATCCAACTGTCTGATTTAGCCTCTAGCACAAAGGTTTCCTTGTCAGATACACCACTGAGTTTCATGTGGTTCACTAACTCTTATTAGAAACCACACTTAACTGAAAGATCGATGGATATGATCATCGAGCATTATCTTATATTATGCCTATATTATCATTTATGATAAGTTTATATCTTCATTTGTACCCCACAGATGGCAATAGGCGAACTTATGAAGTGGAATTATTGCTATATATACAATGTGCTGTTAAAACTTAAAAGTCACTGTTGCCTTTTGGAACTGTTCAATTTATGCTGCAGGTTTTAGGAGGCTTTAATCACTGTAAGTTTGGGAAAAAGGGGTGTAAAATTCTACCCTACACTAATTTTGTTCCTCACATTTTACTGCAGAACCAAAAAGGTTGATGCTTTTACATCCAGACTTCTGGATATTCATGCCAAGATGTTGGATATGAACAAGAAAGAGGTACTTCTTCAGCATGCAGTTTCTTGTCCATAACTGTTTCTGACTATTCTATTTTTCTTCTCTATAGCTTTGGTTTAAAATTAGACGTATCTCTTTATAGTTCTATTGAAAGATATTCAAACCCATTCTCAAATCACCATCACGAAAGCATAATTCTCTTGGAATCGAAATCGTTTAACATTGTTTCTTCGTGTTCATCTTGTGCTTAATCCTTCTAAACATGTGAAGATTATACGACTTTCTTTTTAGTCGTTGTAATTTTTGAAGCTATTGAAAAATATGATGAACCTCAGAGAAGCTAATCAAAAGAAGAGTCACTTGAAGCAGTAATAAACATAAAAAAAAGTTTAATATCAAATCAAAATCTTGAGAGAACATAACTTGTGATCAGTAAATCAATCTGCCACTAAATTAAAGGACATAATTTCTTTTGGCCAAATCTTGCGATTCTTTAAATATCTTCATGTTAGACTTATGTGGTTCTAGCAGTGATACGGTGTTCATGTAAATCCTTGATTTTTCACTGATTTTTAAATGCCTCATTCCTTGTAATTTTTCTGGATATGATCCTTCCCAAACATAAACACAAGTAGGTTATGTTTATTATGCACTGGAAAGGATACTGATATTTTATGTACTTCTAATATAGGATATACGCTTAGGACTACATCGGTCAGACTATATGCTGGACGAACAAACTAATTTACTTCTCCAAATAGAGCTCAATACAGTTTCTTCTTCATTTCCTGGACTGAGCTGCCTTGTTAGTGATCTTCACAGGTTATTTCAGTATATATTGCTATGTCCTTTACCTTTAGGCACATCGGCATATACTTAAACGCGTTGATTTTCTGAATTCCATTGATTGTGTGAGTGTGTCCACCATTATTCGTTAAATAAATGTATCTAAACATTCTCTGTGAAAACTGCATCTAAACATAAGCATCTTTACGGAGGGACAGTTGAACTTGCAGGAGCTTGCTTCATCAATTCAAGCAACACCTTTCTTTGGATCCGGAGAGGATTCCAGAAAATGATTCTGCTAATCAGTTTGTGGAAGCATTCAACAGAGCCTGGTCCGAATACAACAACCCCAGGTCGGATTTCCCGACAAAGTTGTGCTTCGAGACTTTTCAAGAGTTATTGAAAAAGTTTCTAATTAGAAAATGTTATGCAGGGCTGTGGTTATGGTTGTGGTTCAAACTGAAGAACGGAACATGTACGATCAACATTGGCTTTTTACGCTATTGAAGGAAAAATATCCCCTCTCAGCTGCTTTTTCAAAAGTTGACGTATATAACTTTGATAGTATTGTTGGTAGATAGTATGTATATTTACTACTCCATCCATTCACTAAAAGCTTGCATTACTTTTGGTAGCACGAGTTTTAATAAATTGTAATGAGGTAAATTGAGTGTGGATAATAAATGGATAGATTAATGGGTAGTGGGATTAAAAGATGGGCCATGAAGATAATAAATGGATATATCAATGGGTAGTGACTAGTGAGAGTAAAAAAGCTAGATCATGTGTGATTTTTTTGTAAATAAGTGTAGAGTGAGGGTAAAAAATATGGAGTTCATGTTTCCAAAAATGGAAAATTCAAGCTTTTGGTGGACTGACCGAAAAGGAATAAAATGCAAGCTTTTGGTGGAGGGAGGGAGGGAGTAAGTATATTTCTTCGACATTTCCTTAACTGAAATGTACATATCAAGTTAGAAGTATTAGGAAGACCTTAGCAGAGATTGATGCACAAGGGGAGCTTCTGTCAGACGGAACTCTTGTTGTGTAAGCATCTCATTGACTTGGATTGCATTAATACGCTACTTATTAGTATCTTCACTAATCTTTAGAACATCTACAATTGCAGGGATGGTGAAGTAGTTGCAGTGGCTTACTTTAGAGCTGGATATGCTCCTACTGATTATCCTTCAGAAACGGTATTTCATTTCTTATTTCATTAACTTTTCATTCGGCACATTTTCCTGAAATTCTTTGGTTCTATTGTGCAATCTTCCAGAGGCATTTGAGAAGTTTGACTTATACAAGCAAATTGCTTTTCCATTTTCTTATAGGAATGGAGTGCTAGGCTTTTGATTGAGCAGTCGTGTGCAATCAAATGCCCTTCAATTGCATATCACTTAGCTGGCACCAAGAAAATTCAACAAGAACTGGCCAAACCCAATCAGCTCGAAAGGTTAATATTTGATACTCTTAAGATAGATATAAATTGTTGGCTATATGAAAGGATATAAACAAATCAGTGGTGAGAATGACTTGCTAATCTTTGAATACTTAATTTCTTCAGGTTTCAAGCTATATGCGCTTACAACCAACTCTTTTTTTAATGTGGTTTTGTTATTTTTTCTCGTTGTCTTGATTCCACGAACAGATTTCTTGAGAACAAAGATGAGATTGCTAAAGTACGAAAGTGCTTTGCTGGATTGTGGAGTTTGGACGATTTGAGCATTGTCAAGGATGCAATCGAGAGGCCCGGATTATATGTCATGAAGCCCCAGAGAGAAGGAGGAGGTAAATGATTTCTGAACTGCTACAACTACGCTGCCAAATTTTCCGTCATCATTGAACCTGTGATAACTTTCTGATTAGGGAACAATATCTATGGCGACGACGTAAGGCTTGCACTCCAAGAAATGCAGAAGAAAGGCACAGAAGAAGATGCAGCGTACATTCTTATGCAGAGAATTTTCCCAACTATTTCCCCTGCAATTCTAATGCGCGAAGGCACCTCTTACAAAGAGCATGTTCTATCAGAACTCGGGATATACGGCACATATTTGAGGTAATACGGCACATATCAGAACTCGGGATGTATGGCACATGATTTCGCAGATCTTTTATAATTCAATTAACTATAATGTAAATATTAAGAGATAACTTTATAAAATGCAAAAAGAATATCAAATGCTGACAGTAATTATAAAAAATCACGATCTTAATATTTTTTTTTATTTTCTGTACGAATTACAAAATGTCAAGATAAAAATAACTATCCTTTGCAGCATAAACTTTGTAATGTTGGATTATTACGCAGACTATGTTCTTCATGAAACGTCATAATCAAATCAATTTGAAGGGAGTTTTTTTCGTGTGCTGTTATTTTGACGATATATCTTGTAATGTCATAAATCTGACCAATGGAATGCAATCTACAGGAACAAGGAAAAGGTGATCATGAATAACCAATCTGGTTACCTGATGCGAACAAAGGTGTCGTCCTCGAATGAAGGTGGTGTTGTTGCAGGTTTTGCTGTTTTAGATAGCATATATTTAGTTTGACTGTTGGATTTTGGTGGCTATGCTAATTCACATTTCCTAAAGGAAAAAACAATTGTAGCAGTTCTCATTGAGTAGGAAATAAGAATGTGGATGAAGGATAATCTCGTTTTGTTGAATATATTTATGTTGTTTACTTGAATGAAGTTGGGATATGGTTGAATTCTGCAGATTCTCAACAGGGAAATTTGTCTGAAATTTGATTTACTACTTCGTATGTGCTTTCTGTATTTAGTAGTTAATGAATTCAGCATATTCTCAATATTATTTACTCTTTTGATTTCTGCCGAACATAAAGGAAAAAGCTCTTATGCCTGCAGAAAATGATCTATAGGTAACTGAATTCCGAGGGGACCAAAACAACCTGCTATCAGATTAGGATAGTGGTTCAGGTGTGTGATTCACAGGATTTGAAAGGAATGGCGTGACCAGATTCTTTTGAGTGTCTTTGGGTTGTGTTTCACCAATGGAATCATAAAACTCTTTAATCTCGAAAGGGTAAATACTATATATATTGTCAGAATGTTTGATCTATTTTGTTTGTTCCAAATATACTAATTCTTAATCAAATAAACTAAGTCTGTCGGAGAAAAAAATAAAAATATTTTAATATTTTTGCAATGATATCGTTAAGTCCTTTCTAATCTCTATTTTTGTGACGCCAATTATAGTTTGTTTCTTGGGCCCAACATGATGATTGATGCGAACCACCAATAGACTATTTTCCACAACCAGCATTGAAATTTAAACTATTGAATTTGGGCTTAATGACATTATTACATATTGCAAAAATATTAAAATATTATGTATATATTTGTCAAATTTTAAATATTATGACATTGTCATAATGCAATATGTAGATGGGCAACTAGAGTGATGTGCCCCATGTTTCTTTGTTTCCTTATCTCTAAAAGGTTGAAATAAATGTTACTACAATATGTAGATGGCAAAACACAAATATGCTTATGTGCAAAACTGGCTTCAATGGTAATCAACATGGTTTGTCATACCAGTGGACTATGGCAATAACTTGATTAGCAAGAAGAAAACCAGCTTCTCCCTGTGACAAGGTTTCTTAAGCACAATAGGTAGACACCAGTGAAGTGAACATGACCGATCCTAACAAATAATGAGTTCAGGGTAAAACAATGAAAATTGGCCCTCTATCCATTATAGAGACACAAGTTAATATATATTAAAAGAGGTACTCTCTCCGTCTCACTCAAGATGACTTGTATTTTATTTTGAGTTGTCTCATCTAAGATAGTCTATTTCATTTTAACGGAATAATTATCTCTTCAAAAGTTGTGGAATCTACCTACTTTTTATCATTTTAACCACTTTATCTATTCTCCTCGAAAAAAAATGAGTCGTCTTGGATGAGACGGAGGGAGTACAATATACCACTTATATAAAATAAAAGAAATATATCCAAATTTCATTATAGCTCCAAATCTGAAAATCAATTAATACATATACAATATTAGAGTTAGCAAACAAGTCACTTTATATTACAAAATCTTTTTATATGTACCTTGTAAGATGATTCAAATTGATTGTATCTTGACCTTCTAAGAATGGTATTCGAAAGATTCAGTAGTATACGAATTGATTTGATTCTATACAATAGGATTATCGGAATAGAGAGATTTCTCTCACACTTTAACATTGATAATCGATATTGATGATGGAGAACAAGAAAAATATGATTTCTTCTATTTATATTTGTGATTCATAACGTTAAATTATTTTTTGAAAATTGTTTTTTGGGCTGTTGTTTCAACTGATTGATGTTGAAGATGAAACACAAAAGATGAAATAGAATTCAGATTATGCAATGCTGAACTTAGGGGTGAGCATAATCGAACCAAAATTAAAAATAGAACCAAACCGATGGATTTCGATCGGTTCACTATGGAATTCGTTTTTGGTTCGGTTAAAAAATTAAGAATCGAAACTTATTTCAGTCGGTCCATAATTTGGACAAAATGAGTTTCAGTTCGGCAGTTTCATCTCAGTTTCAACATGTAATATTGATGAATTTGTCTATTAATTTCTTAAACTGAGATTTCAAAAGATTTGATTGAGACAAACTTCTAGTCATGATTCATGGATAATATTATTACAATGCGGCCTAATTATTACAAACTTGGCTTGCTCCATCAATATAACTCCAAATATATACCATTCATGTTTTCTAACACATACAATTTGAATTTAACCAAATGCCAGTCAAATCTGCTCATCTTTGCTCCACCACTTCTGAATTCAACACAGAATATCATCTTTCCTCATTGTCACAGTTATATTTATAAAGGTTTGGTTTATTAGTTTATAAGTAGAATTGTAAGAGGAGCTTCAATTTTGCAAATATGAAATTGTAATGAATAATGATAAGTTTGAATACTATGAGCAGCACAATCTCTTAGGACAAGCTGTCAATAATGTGATTTATCATTAATGTGATTATCAAATTCTAGTTCTCATTTAACACCTCTTTCAACAGCAAATAAGATAAAAAAAAAAGGTAAAAAATTCTCCGCTTGTGGCACAGGAATAAAATCTAGCTATGGATTATACA
This sequence comes from Salvia rosmarinus, assembly GCA_036937905.1. Taxonomy (NCBI): domain Eukaryota; kingdom Viridiplantae; phylum Streptophyta; class Magnoliopsida; order Lamiales; family Lamiaceae; genus Salvia; species Salvia rosmarinus. The sequence continues at coordinate 177,076 of CM072818.1, read as the reverse complement.
AGTGAACTAACAGCATCCTCTAATATTCTTTTAGTACTCAACGTGAATGGTTGCTTTCCCATTTGATTCCTCTTGTTCCTCCAATATTCTTTTAGTAGATTCGACAACAGAATCGCTGCAATATTCCAAGTGAATTACTCTGAGTGTGGATATTTCTGCAAACTCTAAAGAGATCTCCTTGAGATCATTCATTCCACAAAGAGAAAGGTGCTCAAGGCCCGGAAAGTGGGAGCTTTCTGTTGTCCAAACCTGTAGATCATAACAGTAGATAAGAGCAAAGGATTTGAGGCTGCGGAATTGGCCTTCAGTTGTTACCCACTGCTCTTCTCTGAATCTCCCCCATTGGAGTGTGAGCTTCTGAAGAAGGGGCAACACACCTATTTTATCCAATACGTCTTCCCAATATCCAAAATCATATATGGTTAGAGCCAACTTCTTGAGCGAATGTGGAAAACTAATTAGTCTGAGTAGAGAACCATGTCCACTATAGATATTGTCGAAGGTGCAGCTCAAGGACTCATGTTTATCTAGACAAGTGAACTGCATGTCAGCTTCATTAATCTGGCAATCATCATCGTACAATATTCTCAATTTTTTGATATTGGGAATTCTCTTAATCACTTGTTCACTACACTTGAAATTCATTATCCGACCAAGCTTTTGCAGATTTCCCAAAACAATGCCATCTTGCTCGTTGGGAGGATTTGGGAGGTAGAGCATATCGAACTCAACATGCCTAATGTGAGGCATGTTCCAAATATCAGTAGGCGCTCTAACCTTCGACGTCTCGCGACAAATTAATGTTTGCAGATTCCAAAATAGCCAGATTGAACTAGGGAGTGTGTGCTCTTTTGATAGCCAAACTAACTCAAGGAACCGTGAGTTAACTAAGAATTCTGTGACTCTCCTGGTTATGGCTCGATGTGAGTGCAGCAACCTGAGCTTGTAAAAGAGCCATTGGTGCTCAGAATTCCACACCGAAGAACGAGCCAGTGACATGGATGACAAGGCATTTATGGCGTCGTTTTCTGATATGGTAGTAGATATAAGGCGTTGCCCATCTCCTAGCCTTTCAAGACTACTTGGGCTTGAGACCACATCGTAAAATCTTTCCTTTTGAGCTTCCCTCAAGCACAAGTCTCTCAGCAAGTCATGAATTCTGCACTTCTTCATGTTTCCGGTTTTTCCCACTGCATCAATCAACACCAGATTTCTATCCACAAGATCCTGTAAATTCTCTTTGCTATTTCTTCCAAGCTTTTCCCACTCACTGGTTTTAGAAATCCTTCGGCAACCCATAATTTAACAAGCCTTGAGCCACGAATCACCTCATCTTCACGGAAAAGTCCCATATACAGAAAACATGGTTTCAAATGGACCGGCAATTGCTTATAGCTCATATGTAATGTTTTCAACCAACGCCCATCATCCTGTGTATTCACCATTGAATTTATGTTTTCTTCTATGTATTCCCAAAACTCTCTTGTTTGTTTGGACTTGCCCAATATTCCCCCCACCACAACGATTGAAATTGGAAGGCCTTTGCAACTTTTTCCTGTTTTCTTCCCAATTTCCTCTAGTTCAACTGGGCAACGTCCCTTTACTCCAAACACAGTTTTGGAGAGCAGCTCCCAACTTTCAGCCTCATCCAAAAGTTTCATCTGAAGGCTATTAGAGTTGGATAATTGAGAAGCAACATGCGATATCCTAGTTGTTACCACTATCCTGCTACCATTTTTGTTATCCGGCAAAAACCTCCTAACTCTACCCCATGTCTCAGTGCTCCACATATCATCCATCATAATCAAGTATCTTCTACTGAACAGGTGTTGGTACAACTTTTGTCCTGATTCATGCTCGCTCAAATTCTGATCAACGGTTTGATTTAATTGACGAAGAATTTCTATGAGTATTTCTCGAGTGCTATACTCTTGGGAGATGGTAGCCCAAACACAAATATCAAAATGGTTCTTAGTAAAACGATGTTGATAAATGTATCTGGCAAGAGTAGTCTTACCTGCGCCGGCCATTCCTGTGATGGGAATGATTTGTGGATGAGGGCTATGAGAAGCGAGCTTATCCATCAGTTGACGCTTGGCATCATCTGCACCCACCATGCTAATACCCTTGTGCAGAATGGAAGAAGAAGAAGAAGAGGTCATGGAATCAAGAGGCGTTGTCTTTGTGTGCAGGTGGTGTTGGACAGCTTTGATATCCATGGAATCAACCTCTTTTTGGATCGACGCCAATATTTCGATAACATCCTTTAGAGTTTCATATAAGGTGGCATCGGAGCTCAACTTTCCCCATCCCTTGTGATCTGATCCACGATATGAGATTCGATGACATCCTCGGCCGCATAAGCTGCATCAGTAATGCGACTCTCCAATGGATCTGCTTCAGTGCTGTAGCCGAGATGGGGATTATAGCCTTCCAGAAATTTTTGCAGGGAAGTAACCTTTTCAGTGAGGACAAGAAGTTGTTGTCTGTGGAGAGAAATAGGAGGGTGAGGATGATTTTCAAGGTTTTCTATGATATGCATAACAGAAACCAAAGCTGCATAAGCCGCCATGATTAATTTGAACTTGTCTTATCTTTTTGAGAGAAGCACAAAATGCAGCGAATACAGAAAATGGGAACACTGCTTCTGAGTTCTCGAAAGTTGTCGGATATGGAAGATCACAATTAGTGTGGTTGCTTGAGTAATCAAAAATATACCTGCTCCTCTAATTGTACCTGCTCCTCTTAACATATATATATTCAAATAAAAACTATTTTATTTGAATCTTAGTAAAGAATTTAAGCAACAACAAATTAGAATCTTAGTAAAGAAGTTAAGCAACAAAAAAGGCACAAAAAAAACTTATACCTCAACAATGGACAAGAGAGAGTCGAGTCCATCTAGTGTCGATGCACGTATAGGAACACCAATTACGGGAAAGGGGGTCAAAGCAGCTCTACCATGCCTGATCGAGTTGACAAAGCGTGTCTCTAATTCATATAATTACATAAACTTATCATTCTCAAACAAAATATACTGGCAAGTAAGCAGCACCTCCAACACCTGCAATGATGACACGTGATGGTAAACGTAGAAGACAAATGTTCCTTGTACGACAGTGAAGAATTTATTAAAATTCAATGTGAAAGAAACAGATATGAAATAATCACCCTCAATATATAACCACACCTAATCATATATACAGACGAATCAGTACATAAGTGTGAGGTTTTTAGTATGCGCAAACACCACTCTAGATGTTGTACTGAGCATAGTGAGCAACAAAGCAGTGAAGTATAGAGTTCACATAATTTGTGAGATAGGAGGCAACTGTCAATGCGGAGCACTAAAACAGTGTGAGTTCTTTGTATTTTGGGCTGAAAAAAAAGGTGAATTTTTTCTTGACTGCACAACATATAATCTTCTAGTGTTCCTTAATTACTTTTCTTTCATATCACTGATATTCAAAAGTCCAACAACAACTTTAGAGCAAACCAAGGAAAGAGATATGAGAAGATTGGTTCAAATACATTTACTCTTCGCTGACTTGTTTTGTAAAGATTTATTTAGACTATCGATATACTAATCAAATAATAGTATATAACATCCAGGGGGCACAACACAACTGGTCCATTGTTCATCTAAATAAATCAAATGCATTCTTAACTATTCACGTTAAGATCAAATTCAATTGGCAGATTGTCCAGAGCAGGTAGATTTAATGTGGGCTACCAACGAAGATAATGTGCAGACGCACTTGGAAACACATCCATAACAGCATCAAGCTTGGGGAGAAATATAGCAATGAAACCGCATGCCACCATCTAGTTGTATATTGTTCTGAATTCAAAGGCATTGGGCCAAACACATTCAGATTCACGAGTTTATACTCAGCGGGAAGCAGAGTTCATGAGGATGAAGTAAATCATTCATGCGTTCACATTGGTTTGAGAGAGAAAGCTCAAGGAGAAAGCACATTCAAGCTTCTCTTAAAATTCTGGATATTAAACAAGATCTAATTTTTCTTTAGCCAAACACATCCAATACACACATATATGCAGATTGGGCGTCACATATAATGGTTTTTAGTGGATTTTGGAGAATCGGCGTCGACACCTTATCTCCAATTTCCCACAGACAAGCCAGATGATAGATTCAACTTGTAAATCTAATAAATAATTATTAAATAGGCATTACCTCGATAATGACTTAATGATAGTTATGAACACGTAGTCGAGATGTTTCGTTGTATGAGAATTAGGTCAACTGCAAAATAGAGCTCGAGGGGGCCTCCGAGTGGACACTCAGATGCTCAAGTTAGCGAGGTATATTGTTCAAGGTTTATTGATAAGAGTATTTATAAATATGAATATGGCTTGAGATAGGGTGATTTGAAGCCTAGTAGAAATTCTTTTTTTTTTTTAAGTTTCAATTTAATCCTCATTAAGGTTAAAACCCGAAAAATGATCATCGGATTGTTGTATATTTGTATTTAGGTTAAACGCGCAGCAAAATAAATTGTTTTTAATGATAGATGCAAGAGATTAAAATATTTGAATTTGAGGAACCTATAAGAAACAGTCTCTCTGTTTTTGTCAGTGGAGTCAACAATTACTTTAAATAATATCATAAATCGATATATATAGATTCCTTTCAAATGGTATAAGATAATTATAATAAATAATTTGTTCTAAAATAATGTTTCAGATAAAGGATGGTCCGGACAACTTCTTTTTTCTAAACAAGTCGTGTTTCACAAAGCGAAAGCCGAAGACATCAAAATAATATCACAAATTGGATAATAATCATACAATCATTAAACACTAGCTAGACACGATGAAATAGTGTTATATTATTAGGCAAACAAAGAGAAAATCATAAATACTTGGGGCAACACAAGCCGAAGATCAATCATTAAAACCTCTATCGCAAAAACTCAGTAAAGAAAAATAATATCCATCTAGTACAAGAAAACCAAGCAACAGACCGTCCGGAAAGACGGATAAGAAAACACAACAAAACAAGAAAATCTATCCAAATTAGGATTCAGCATCAACCTCCAAATCTAAAACTTATTCTTTGTCCCAGAATGTAACACCAAAGCTAGGACTCGACAAGCTCTCCAGTAGTCCAGTTCTTGGTTACTAGTTAAGGAACAAGTTGAACTTGAATGGTTACTTCCCCACTCGATTCCTCTTGTTCCTCTAATATTCTTTTAGTAGATTCGACAGCAGAAGCGCTGCAATATCCCAAGTGAATTACTCTCAGTGTGGGTATTTCTGCAAACTCTAAAGGGATCTCCTTGAGACTACGCATTCCAAAAATAGAAAGGTGCTCTAGACACGGAAAGTGGGAGCTTTCTGTTGTCAAATCCTGCAGATTATGACAGTAATTAAGAGCAAAAAATTTGAGGCTGCCGAATTTGCCTTCAGTTGTTACCCACTGCTCTTCTCTGAATCTCCCATAGTGGAGTGTGAGCTTCTGAAGAAGGGGCAACGAACCTATCTTATGCAATACGTCTTCCCAATATCCAGAATGCTCTATGGATAGAGTCAACTTCTTGAGCGAATGTGGAAAATTAATTAGACTGTGTAAACAATTCTCAAAGGTACAGCTCAAGGACTCAAGTTTATCTAGACATTGAAAATTCATGTCAGCTTCATCAAGCTGGTGCTCATACATTATTTTCAATGTTTTGATATTGGGAATTCTCTTAATCACTTGTTCACTACACTTGAAATCCAATATCCAACCAAGTGTTTGCAGACTTCCCAAAACAATGCCATCTTGGTCGTTGGGAGGATTTGGGAGAGAGAGCTGTCCGAACTGAACATGCCTAATGTGAGGCATGTACCAAATATCAGTGGGTGCTCTAACCTCCGACATTTCGTGACAAATTAATGTTTGTAGATTCCAAAATAGCCAAATTGGAGTAGGGAATCTGTACTCTCTTGATGGGGGCCATAACTCAAGGAACCGTGAGTTAACTAAGAATTCTGCGACTTCCATGGTTATTATGGGTTCAGATGAGTGCAATATCCTCAGCAACCTGCTGAACTTGAGCGTGTAACAGACAGATAGCTGCTCAAAATTCCACAGCAAAGAACGAGCCAGTGACATGGATGATGAGACGGCGTTTATGGCATCATCGTCTGATATGGTACTAGATATAACAATGCGGTGTTGCCCATGTCCTATCCTTTGAAGAGTAGTTCGTCTTGAGACGACACCATAAAATCTTTCTTTTTGAGCTTCCCTCAAGCACAAGTCTCTCAACAAGTCATGAATTTTGCATTTTTTCATGTTTCCAGTTTTACCGACCTTATGAATCAACACCAGATTTCTATCCGCAAGATCCTTTAAATTCTCTTTTGCTATCTCTTCCAAGCTTTTCCCACTCACTGGTTTTAGAAATCCTTCGGCAACCCACATTTTAACAAGCCTTGAGACACCAATCACCTCATCTTCACGGAAAACTCCCATATACAGAAAACATGGTTTCAAATGGATCGGCAATTGCTTATAGCTCATGTGTAATGTTTTCAAGCAACGCTCATCATCCTCTGAATTCACCGCGGAATTTATGTTTTCTTCTATGTATTCCCAAAACTCTCTTGTTTTTTCGGACTTGCCCAAAATTCCTCCAACCACAACAATTGAAATTGGAAGTCCTTTGCAACTTTCTCCTATTTTCTTCCCAATTTCCTCTAATTCAACTGGGCAACAACCTTTTACTCCAAACACAGTTTTGGAGAGTAGGTTCCAACTATCAGCCTCATCCAAGAGTTTCATCTCAAGGCTATTAGAGTAGGATAACTGAGAAGCAACATTTGAAATCCTAGTTGTTACCACTATCCTGCTACCATTTTTGTTATCCGGCAAAAACCTCCTAACTCTATCCCATGCCTTAATGCTCCACATATCATCCATTATAATAAAGTTTCGTCTACCAAACAAGTGTTGGTACAACATATCTCCTAATTCATGCTCAGTCAAATTATCATCAACGTTTTGATTTAATTGACGAAGAATTTCTATGAGTATTTCTCGAGTGCTATACTCTTGAGAGATGGTAACCCAAGCACAATTATCAAAATGGTTCTTAGTAGAACGATGTTCGTAAATGTATCTGGCAAGAGTAGTCTTACCTGCGCCGCCCATTCCTGTGATGGGAATGATTTGTAGATGAAGGCGATGAGAAGTGAGCTTATCCATCAGTTGACGCTTGGCATCATCAGCACCCACCATGCTAATACCCTTCTGCGCAATGGAAGAAGAAGTGGCCATGGAATCAAGAGGCGTTGACTTTGTGTGCAGGTGTTGTTGGAAACCTTTGATCTCCATGGAATCAACCTCTTTTTGGATCGACGTCAATTCTTCGATCACCTGCTCTACATCTTCATATAAGGCATCGGAGCCTATCTTTCCCCTACCTGCTTCTGTGTTGTAGGTAAGATCGGAGCGCTTCTTTTCGCCATCACTTGTGATATGATCCACGATATGAGATTCGATGACGTCCTCGGCCGCATAAGCTGCATCAGTAATGCGTCTCTCCAATGGATCTGCTTCAGTGCTGTAGCCGAGATTCGGATTATAGCCTTCCAGAAATTCTTGCAGGGAAGTAAGCTTTTGAGTGAGGAGAAGAAGTTGTCGTTTGTGGAGAGAAATAGGAGGGCGATGATGATTTTGAAGGTTATCAATGATATGCATAACAGAAACCAGAGCTGCATAAGCCGCCATCATTAATTTCAGCTTATTTTTTTCAGGAAGCAGAAAATGCAGCGAATACAGAAAATGGGAGCACTGCTTCTGAAGAATTCTCAAAAGTTGACCCTATATGGATGATTACAAGAGTAATAAAAAACAAGATATCCTGTACCTGCTTTTCCAAGATCAATTATTATAATGACAATTTGTCAATGCAAAGCATAAAACTGTAGTGCCATTTTTCTTAGCTTTCAGACCATGTCATCATATCACCTATGATTCAACTAATAACCTATTGCCCTTCTAGATTTAATTTATGTTAAATTAAATAACTACTTGCCCTTATTGCTCACTAGATTCCATGCGAACATTTAATTCATTAACCTTAAAAAATTTATGAGATTTTTTTTCCCTTTAAGACGGCTTAGTGGTAAAGTGAGTTCTTGAGACTGAAAGATTACATATTGAATTCAATAAAAAATGGGCTACTTTTCTGTCACATTTGATTTTTCAAATATAGTTTACCCATCCCGTGTGGTTTATAGCTATTACACAAGAACGTAGGCACACCGAATGTAGCACGTGTGGATTTCACATGAATTCAAAAGGAATGTTCATCTAATATATAATTTCGATATATTATGTGAATAATGCTACCATTTTTCAATTTGTTACAAAATCAAAACTATACCTTCTTTGACAACCGAGACTTTTATGCATTTATAAAAGGAACACGTTTTCAAGTCTCAAGGTTATATCAATCTGTTACTCCTTTAGTAGCCCAATTTCTTTCTTAATTTTCTTTTTTGATATGTTCCTCAATTTTCTTTATATTTTATTTATGAAAATTATCCAACAAAATATCATCTACTTATCCACTTATTACCCTCAACAACACCCTTTATTTATATATTTATCATCCATGATCCATCATGATCTCTCCTTCTTATCCTCAACAATCTACTTATTTACACATTTGACCACTCATGACTCATCACTAATTAATTTAACACTACACTAATGTGAGATTCATAGAAATGAAATTGGGGACGGTGGAAGTATTATTTATAAGTGAACCAAACTTAACTCCAATCAACACTGCTACCAAATTTAATTTAGGTACAAAGCTCATTTAGTCAGTTACGGGGGGCAACCCTTCTCCAGTTTTCGACGTATTAATTACGACTTACACAATTATATTTAATACGAATATCTATTTATAAATTTTGTAAGTTGACTTGTTAACTGATGAAGGCTCGATCAACCTGAAACTTAATATGAATACAATTAGGTTAATCACAATGTCATTTTTTTGAGAGGGAGGTTCACAATGTCGTTAACACATCTAGTAAATTAAATCAAAATTCATATTAAGTACACATTTGTGGTTTTGTTAGTATTTGGAACCACCATTGGTATTTTTGACAAATCTTGCTTGACCCATGAAACAATCTAGAACCACCCTTTTTGCAATTGAAAACATGCGACTGAGTCGATATTCATCTCATTAGGTGAAACTTCTTGTGAAATAGGTTCGCTTGAATGTCCACAGCACTGCATATTAACCAAGTCGTCAATCCTCATGATTAGGGATGTCAATGGATGGATTTTATCAGAACCAATCCGGGACTGTTTGTAGCCGATTAAATTTTAAAGTAGCGGTTCTGGTTCCGATTCCAGAAGCGTTTAATTTAGACTCGGACCGTTTAGACCCATAGTTTGATGGTCCGGTCCGGGTCTAGTTCTGGTTCCAGAATCAAAATCGATACTTATTTATTGGTTCTAATTTGAGTAGAACCCGTCTATTGACAAACCTAAGCTTAAGTAGGCTTGTCAATGAGTCGGTTTTACCCATAACGATTCGGAATTACTCATAGCCCATTAAATTCTAAAACAACGGTTTCGGCTCCAGTCTTGCTTCTGGTTAGTTTGGTTCTGGTTTTAGACCCGCTCAGATCCAAACCGTTTCAGACTCATAGTTGATCGAGTCTGATCCGGATCCGATATCTAATGGATCGGTTCCAGAACCAGAACCGATACTTATTTATTGGTTCTGGTATGTGTAAAACTCATCCATTAACATCCCTACTCATGATGCTAAGGAAGGGTCATGAAAAAAATACTTCTCCTCTACCTATGGAAAAGAATACACATCTTTAAGTGCCTCACTAGAAGAAGAGCAAAATGGGGCAGTAGCACAAAATCCACAGGGCATAAATTGAAGAATTGTTATGATTTAATACTAACATCCTCACATTTTTGTAACATGATAACAACAACGCAAGCAATCTAATCAACAGAGATTCTCTCCAGTCGAACACAGCTTCAAAAGGTCTAACTGGATTCTCTGCAAGCAACTACAAGATGTTAAGTCATGGAAGAAAACACACACACACCAATTTGATATCTCACCTCAGACCTCTGTTGATATATATGATAATATATCCAAAGTCATTTTTTGAGACTGCTAACAATCTTCTACTTCAGCATCACCATAAGTTATGGTCTGAGTAATGCATCACTCGTTTCTCAAGAAATGTAAGTCGCTATTATCTACTTAGCTCGTGAAAAAAGTTACCAGAAAGATCGATGTTGAGATCCTCATGAATTCAGGTAATCCTCCAGCCACCTTTTTCCAGCTTATCGTCCTGGACCAAAACTTCATCTCTTCTATCTTCTTGGTATTGGGCCATCCTATAACTACGGAATAAGCCACTCCATCAGTAAAAGACATGCAAGGAAAAGGGAACAAAAGGAGCATTAAGATTTTAGGAGAGACGAGATAGCCCCCACCTTGCTTGCAAATCAAACTCACTAATTCCTAATAACCTTGCTGCTACCAAACCAGCATTGGTTGCATTATTTATTGCTACTGTGGCCATTGGGACTCCCCTTGGCATCTGACAAACACAGACAAGAAATACGAGGTTGATTTTATAAGGGTAGAGTAGCCTTTTCAAATGGAAAACACAATCACGAGCACCAACCTCTGTGGTAGATCAGATGTAGAAGCATGATTTCATTTTTTGAAAAACTAAGGCTACTTTTATGATTATGGACGGACGCAATAAGACCCTCGAGACCCTTGGCCTATGAACCACCGAAAAGGACTCTATTTTGCGAAAGTTTCTTCGCATGAAAACTCCCTTCTTGAACTCGAAGTGACAAAAACCATAGAAAATAGTGTATACCTTCCTACCAAAATAATTTTTGCTTTCAACCCAATTATTATCGTTTTACACACATCCCCCCCCCCCTCCGCCGCTCCTGTTCGCACCTGTCCCGACTCCCACAACTGGGGCTAGTCAGATATCTCGATCAGGCTGTGGCGAATTTGAGTTGGGGAGGAGGGTTTTACAGATGAAGTTGAAGGAGTTGGGAAGGATGCAGTTATGCGAGACGAAGACGAAGTAGGAGTTGGCGGGGTCGTCGAGGAGGGCGGCGGCGGGCGGCGGATATGGGGGGTGTGGACGCGGCAGGTCTTTCCCCCGGGGATGAAGCGGCCGCAGAGAAGAATGCGTGGGTGGAGAAGAAGAGGAATGGACACAGGAATAGGAGGGAAAAGTGAGGAGAAATGGCGGAGGGAGTTCTAAATTGGATATTGAATTTTAATTTAAAGAAGAAAATGGTAGTAGTTATTTATTTATGTATTATTTTTCCATCAATTTCATATTACGTGGCAGGTGGACTAAAATCCACATTTGTTGCCACTTATTTTTTTTAATTCACTATAAATGTGATACTCTCTTGTTATCAGGATGAAACAAGAACGAAACAGTGAAATTAAAGAGAGAAATCACATAGGTATATATTCCAACATAAAGATTCATTCTGAATTAAAAAAAAAAATTTGTGTCACAACCCGACTCGATTAATCCCGAATGATTCTTTGTCGGACCGTGACTTGGGGTTGGATTAAAGAAGCGGGAAAGAAAGGGGGGTCTTAGTATTGATTTCTAACCATATCATTGATAAGGAAACATGAGTAAATGTAGAAGCATAAGAGATATCAAGATCGATTCATAGAGTCTGACTATATAGTAGTTGATTATGTAATCACTACTAGAATATTCAAAAGTTCAACATATAACTAGAATTCAAAAGAGTTAAAGAGTTTGCAGCGGAATACACGTGTGAGATATGCATATGCAGATGCATTCTCAAGGTGAACCAAAAGATGTTCCATTTCCATCGACAAAAGAATCTCGCTCAACTCCATTCTGTTTCATCACCAGTTCAACCTGCACATCAAAAACAAGTATGTAGGGCTAAGTACAAAGTTCTCAGTGGGCACATGGCTAAAACATTTTATATTTTCTTTACGAAATTGTACTACCGTCACCATAATAAGACACAAGGGTTTTGGTTTGAAAGGCCTTGTGCTTACTAAACATTTTATCATTTTTCCAAAGTCGACTGATCAGTCATTTTCTTACAGTGTATAATCCAAATCGGCTATGGAACCCATCGGAGGAGGCCTCCTTCAACCGGACGCACGATCGACCGCAATGGTTCAGCTAAGTGTACAAATCAAATCGACATCAACCAAGAGGACTGAATTAAATATCTCCTATCGCCCGACCAACCCGAATGTATATATACAAAACAATAAACATTTTGGCGAGACAATATCGCATTTAAACATTTGCGCTTCAAGAAAGCAATAAAGTATAAGAAATAACTCGATCTAAATAATTATCAATTCAATCTAATGAATTTAAATAACTCAATCTAAATAATTGGTATTTAGATTATCACTTAATTAATTAAGAATTAATCTCAAAATTTAATTACTAGAATTAGACCTCATTTTAATTAATAAGGAATTAATTAAATCCTTAATTTAATTTAATGGATCATAGAAATAGATAATTTAAGTCCATTATCAATTTAATTTCTTAGCATAATATTTAAAATAAATCTAAACCCACCTTAAAATTAAGTAAAGCCCATATTAATTTAATTCAAGAGCCCATCTTTCATTTAATTAAAAGCCCACAGCTCATTATATTATTTTATTCTCGGTCCATCTCAGTTAGGCCCAACACCATTTTAATTTCAGCCCATATAATATAAGATTTTCAGCCCAAGGAAATAAACCTAAAAACTAAGCCCAACCCAATGGATTTTCGGCCCAATGTCATAAGGCCCAACAAAAAAAGAAATAAACTAAACCCTAGCAGCTTTTGATACCCCTCTCTCTCTCGCCTCACACACACGGACGAACACACACACAACTCTTCCTCCTCTCTCCCTATCGGCGAGATCGCCGCCGTCGTCGTCGTCTCCGGCCGGGCACGCCCCACGCTGCGCCGTCGCCGCCGACCACGGCTCCATCACCATCCCTTTCTTCTTCCCTCTCTTTTCTTTCTTATTCTTGCACACAGAACCTTCCCCAATTCTCTCTCTCTCTATCTCATTCTGCCGCCACCATTTCCCCCGTCTCCGGCCGGCAAGTCGTCGGTGGTGAGCCGATCCGCCGCCAAGACTACCGCACATTTCTCTCCCTTCTTATTCTCTATCTATTCTCTCTCTAACACACACACATAGCACGCGGCGCACATCTCTCTCTCTCTTCCTCGGTGAATCTACCGTCGCCATTGCCGATTCCGGCGCCACCATCGTTCCCCTTTCTATGTCTCTCTCCCTTCGACACTCACCATAAGAAAACCCTCTCTCTACAAAACGGACTCACGCACACACGCATTTTGTGCACCTCACTCTGTTTCAAACAGAGACATCGAGTCTCTCTCTCTCTCTGCCTGACGTCGCGTCGACTCTGCCCAGCCACCGATGCTGTCGCGTGCAACGTCGCCGTGTGCAGAGCCGCCGTGCTCTGTCACGGCTCTGCCTCCAGCGTCGCCTCCAGACGTGGCTCAGTTGTCGTGCTTCGTCGTGCGCATATGTCCGATAGCCCCATCGTCGATGCTAGAACAACGTCGTCAAGCGGTTGTTGTTTTCTCGATCAAAGGCCGAGCCCTAAATGGCTCGGTCCAAGCGACACTGCCTAGGTTCAATTGTATTATGCGGTATGGTTTGTATTAGAGCAACAATGAATCTTATGTGAGATGAGTTCTATATGTATGTCTTAAGGCAGAGAACTTCTCGTGATGTTTCTTCCCTATATCTATTATGCATGTTTATTCATTTATTTTCACTCATGTAAAGTAAGATGATTGTTGGCATAAGAATTGTTGGTATTTGGGCTAGTCTTTGGTCCTTGTTTTGGGTTTTGATCAGGCTTGGTTTTATGTAACTTTTGGATCGTCATTTTCACTAGGCCAACTCAAGTGCCCTATTCGATGGGACTGTTGTGCACATGTGATGTGATGTGATGTCCTGTCCAGATGCATCCGTAACGGTCGGGTAACGGTCGGGTAACGTCCCGAGGTTATGATTTAGCAATAAACATGGGGTAACGGTTTGTGACGTCCCTGTAATGGTCTGTAATGTCCATACCATCATCACTCCAGCTTTGATTAGCATTTGCCATTAGTTGTGCATTTATCCCTTGCATTGGAATGTGCCTATAAATAGGTCAATCATGCAATTGCATTTTACAACGACACTACAACAAAAACACGAAAGTTGGCTACATGCTGGAAAACTCTCTACATACGTTTTTGCACGACATAGTTCATAAGTCGAAGCTATATTCTTGTCTCGATTTAGTTCATCGGAGCTCGTTGGTTTGCGGTGTTACTATCCACCAGACGAAGTCGTTTTATCATAAAGTTTTGGTTTATTCATAAAGGCTTGGTTTATTAGTTGTAAGTAGAATTGTAAGAGGAGCTTCAATTTTGCAAATATGAAATCGTAATGAATAATGATAAGTTTGAATACAATGAGCAGCACAATCTCTTAGGACAAGCTGTCCATAATGTGATTTATCATTAATGTGATTATCAAATTCTAGTTTTCATTTAACACCGCTTTCAACAGCAAATAAGATAAAAAAAAAAAGTAAAAAACATTCTCCGCTTGTGGCACAGGAATAAAATCTAGCTATGGATTATACAATTGCCGTAATCAAAACCAAGTAAACTAACAGCATCCTCTAATATTCTTTTAGTACTCAACGTGAATGGTTGCTTTCCCATTCGACAGCAGAATCGCTGCAATATTCCAAGTGAATTACTCTGAGTGTGGATATTTCTGCAAACTCTAAAGAGATCTCCTTGAGATCATTCATTCCACAAAGAGAAAGGTGCTCAAGGCACGGAAAGTGGGAGCTTTCTGTTGTCCAAACCTGTAGATCATAACAGTAGATAAGTGCCAACGATTTGAGGCTGCGGAATTGGCCTTCAGTTGTTACCCACTGCTCTTCTCTGAATCTCCCCCATTGGAGTGTGAGCTTCTGAAGAAGGGGCAACACTCCTATTTTATCCAATACGTCTTCCCAATATCCAGAATCATATATTGTCAGAGCCAACTTCTTGAGCGAATGTGGAAAATTAATTAGTCTGAGTAGAGAACCATGTCCACTATAAATATTATCGAAGGTGCAGCTCAAGGACTCAAGTTTATCTAGACAAGTGAACTGCATGTCAGCTTCATCAAGCTGGCAATCATCATCATACAAAATTCTCAATTTTTTGATATTGGGAATTCTCTTAATCACTTGTTCACTACACTTGAAATTCATTATCCGACCAAGCTTTTGCAGATTCCCCAAAACAATGCCATCTTGATCGTTGGGAGGATTTGGGAGGTAGAGCATATCGAACTCGACGTGCCTAATGTGAGGCATGTACCAAATATCAGTGGGCGCACTAACCTTCGCCGTTTGGTGACAAATTAATGTTTGTAGATTCCAAAACAGCCAGATTGAACTAGGGAGTGTGTGCTCTTTTGATAGCCAAACTAACTCAAGGAACCGTGAGTTAACTAAGAATTCTGTGACTCTCCTGGTTATGGCTCGATGTGAGTGCAGCAACCTGAGCTTGTAAAAGAGCCATTGGTGCTCAGAGTTCCACACCAAAGAACGAGCCAGTGACATGGATGACAAGGCATTTATGGCTTCATTTTCTGATATGGTAGTAGATATAACAATGCGGCGTTGCCCATCTCCTATCCTTTCAAGACTACTTGGGCTTGAGACCACATCGTAAAATCTTTCCTTTTGAGCTTCCCTCAAGCACAAGTCTCTCAGCAAGTCATGAATTCTGCACTTCTTCATGTTTCCGGTTTTTCCCACTGCATCAATCAACACCAGATTTCTATCCACAAGATCCTGTAAATTCTCTTTTGCTATTTCTTCCAAGCTTTTCCCACTCACTGGTTTTAGAAATCCTTCGGCAACCCATAATTTAACAAGCCTTGAGACACGAATCACCTCATCTTCACGGAAAAGTCCCATATACAGAAAACATGGTTTCAAATGGACCGGCAATTGCTTATAGCTCATATGTAATGTTTTCAACCAACGCCCATCATCCTGTGTATTCACCATTGAATTTATGTTTTCTTCTATGTGTTCCCAAAACTCTCTTGTTTGTTTGGACTTTCCCAAAATTCCTCCCACCACAACGATTGAAATTGGAAGTCCTTTGCAACTTTTTCCTATTTTCTTCCCAATTTCCTCTAGTTCAACTGGGCAACGTCCCTTTACTCCAAACACAGTTTTGGAGAGCAGCTCCCAACTTTCAGCCTCATCCAAAAGTTTCATCTGAAGGCTATTAGAGTTGGATAATTGAGAAGCAACATGTGATATCCTAGTTGTTACCACTATCCTGCTACCATTTTTGTTATCCGGCAAAAACCTCCTAACTCTACCCCATGTCTCAGTGCTCCACATATCATCCATCATAATCAAGTATCTTCTACTGAACAAGTGTTGGTACAACTTTTGTCCTGATTCATGCTCACTCAAATTCTGATCAACGGTTTGATTTAATTGACGAAGAATTTCTATGAGTATTTCTCGAGTGCTATACTCTTGAGAGATGGTAGCCCAAACACAAATATCAAATTGGTTCTTAGTGAAACGATGTTGATAAATGTATCTGGCAAGAGTAGTCTTACCTGCGCCGGCCATTCCTGTGATGGGAATGATTTGTAGATGAGGGCTATGAGAAGCGAGCTTATCCATCAGTTGAAGCTTGGCATCATCTGCACCCACCATGCTAATACCCTTGTGCGGAATGGAAGAAGAAGTGGTCATGGAATCAAGACGCGTTGTCTTTGTGTGCTGGTGGTGTTGGACAGCTTTGATCTCCATGGAATCAACCTCTTTTTGGATCGACGCCAATATTTCGATCACATCCTTTAGAGTTTCATACAAGGTGGCATCGGAGCTCAACTTTTCCCCATCCCTTGTGATCTGATCCACGATATGAGATTCGATGACATCCTCGGCCGCATAAGCTGCATCAGTAATGCGACTCTCCAATGGATCTGCTTCAGTGCTGTAGCCGAGATGGGGATTATAGCCTTCCAGAAATTTTTGCAGGGAAGTAACCTTTTCAGTGAGGAGAAGAAGTTGTTGTTTGTGGAGAGAAATAGGAGGGTGAGGATGATTTTCAAGGTTTTCTATGATATGCATAACAGAAACCAAAGCTGCATAAGCCGCCATGGTTAATTTGAACTTATCTTTTTTGAGAGAAGCACAAAATGCAGCAAATACAGAAAATGGGAACACTGCTTCTGAGTTCTCGAAAGTTGTCTGGATATGGAAGATTACAATTAGTGTGGTTGCTTGAGTAATCAAAAATATACCTGCTCCTCTAATTGTACCTGCTCCTCTAACATATATTTCTGCTTTTCCAAGAGAAATTAAAAATTTTAAATAGTGACAATTTGGCAATTTAAAATGCAAAGCATAAACTGAGGAGGAGGAGAAGAAGAAGGAATGGGAGAGGAGTAGGAGAGAGACAATGAGGAGAAATGGCGCGCTTTCCATTGCTGAAAAAATTGCAGTGTAGAATTTGTTGCAGAAAGTAGGAAGATGGACTTCTATTTATAGTTTATACTGTCAGTAGTGAATTTGCACAAAAATTTACTGTATTAAATTGGATATTGAATTTTAATTTAATAGAATAAATTATTTTTATTTATGTATGTATTTACTTTTTCATCAATTTTATATTATGTGGAAGGTGGACTAAAATCCACATTTGTCGACACTTACTCTTTGATTCACTATAAATTTGATACTTTTATAAAAAATCATGAAAAGTCACCAGCCACTACTTGTATTTACTGGGAAAAACCCAATTCTGTACTGTCTTGTTATTAGGAGGAGACAAGAAAGAAATGGTGAAATTAAACAGAGAAATCACATATACTACAAGAAAACAGTCGAATAAAGACGGATCTTACGACGGCAAGTAGTCCGTTGTAAAATTACGACGGACTAACGATGGAACAATGACGGAATGTAGTAATCGTGTTGACGTCTATAATGGAACAACAACGGAATGTCCTGGGAAATTTTTTGTGCCAAATGTAGCGACGGATTAACAACGAAAACGGTTGTCGTTAGATCAACGACGGACAATATCCGTCGTTAGGATTTTTTAAATTTTTTTTGAAAAAAAAATTAACAATGGACATTGTCCGTCGCAGATCCGTAGTTATTTTTGTAATATAGGCTTTCATTTATTTTCCATTTTATGAGCCCTAATTCTCTCTTTCTCTCTCTCGTGCGCTTCCGAAATACCCTCTGCTTTCCCCGCCGTCCCTCACCATCCCTCGCCGTCTCTCTGTCACACGTGGAAGGTCCTTAGTTCCTCTTCGTTGTCCGTATTTCTCCTCCAATTCACTGGTAAATTGCTTCCTTAATAGCTATTTCCGGCTTCATTTTGAAGCGACAAGAGTATATGAGCTGCTTGCTTTTGTTTTTTATCTTCTGCTTACTATGTTTCTCTTCCAATATTTTATGAGATTTATGAGATAAATTTTTCTGTGTTCTGTGCTTAGCGTGTTGGTGGAATAATAGCTTCTACAATTTTTCTTTTCAAATGGATTGGGCACCTACCGCGTGTAATCTCACGGGGATTAGAAGCTAATTATATTAATAGTGATTTGTTTCATTCTGGATTTGTTCAAATAATGGAGTCTCTCGCATTATATGGATTTATTATAGAAAGAAAGGCTCGAGGCTGTTAATTTAAAAAATTATTATACTGTTAAAATGCTTTGCTACAGATGAAAGTATTCTTTAATATTATACAGAAACTAGCTAGTTCTATTTTCAGCACAACACGTTTGATTTCCATGGAAGGCCAAAGTTTTTTTAGTGAATCACAAGTTTCCTCCATATTCTTGTTAGTACTTCATCCGTCCCAATATTCATGACACGTTTCTTTTTTGTACATAGATTAATGAAAATTGTATTTTGTATGTAAAATAGTGGGTGATACGAAATTCGAGATACTTTTTAGTATAAAAGTGTTTCTTTTTTGAAAACGAGCCAATTTAATGGGACAGCCCAAAAAGAAAAACGTGCCATGAATATTGGAACGGAGGGAGTATACTTTTTTCATCCATGAGTGTATGCTACATGTTACACATTTTAGTGAATAGTGTATTTTCTGCTTTTTGTTTCCCTATCTTTATTTATATTAGTTAGTGTGTTGATGATTAAATGAGAATTAATAATGCTCATGATCACAGCCCTGTCTTGTTTCTGCTTCTGCTTTGTGTTTTGTTTCACGTGTGTTTTGTTTCTGCTTTTCTGCTTTTTGTTTCCTTGTCTTTATTTATATTAGTTCGTGTCTTTATTTATATTTTGTCCTTGGATTTATGTTTTTTATTTAAAATAAGGTTAAAAGATAAATGCTCTAGATTTTCACAAGTTAAAGTACTGCATTGAAGAAATTCTGTTGCTGATAACTTATTTAAATGCTTTGGTAATCCATTGATAATTTTATTAAATAATATGTTCATTCCTAATGCAAAATTTGGACTCTGACTGTGTATATATAGATGTTTGTATAAGTGACTTATGGAACATATACTTTATGCATATTTATTTATTTTGTGAAATTTAACCAAATGATTCCCATCATACTGAATTATATGATTAGGATTTGCAAGAATGAATCATAATTGTGAATGGATGTATAGGGGTTTTACTTCTCTTGGTGGATTAAATCATAAATTTCAAGATGGATTTGAAACTTTGATTGAGTTCGCTCGTAATCAGCTTTTATTCACCGATGGGGATAAGATTAAGTGTCTATGTAAGAAGTGCAAAAACATACCTATCAAGAACAAGATATTGTGCGATATCATATTTCTAAATTTGGATTCGTTCCAAACTATCACACTTGGATCTTTCAAGGGGAGACATCAACAAGTAGAGAAGATGTGTTGAATTTGAATTTTGAAGATTAATTAAATACGTATCAAACGATGGTCATGGAAGCAGCTGGTCCTCAATTTAACTTTGACGACCCTGAAGAGGTGCCAAATTTTGAAGCACATAAATTTTACGACATGTTGAACGCCGCCGATAGACCTTTGTGGAATGGTTGTTCGATCCATTCGCAACTGTCAGTTGTGTCTCGACTTATGAGTTTGAAAGCAGAAAACAAAATGTCTGAGAAGTATTTTGATCAGATAACGGAACTCATGAAAGAGATTGTTCCAGAGAATAATTTGGTGCCGGACAACTTCTACAATACGAAGAAATTATTGCGTGGCATGAGATTGCTGATGCAAAAGATTGATTGTTGTCCACATAATTGCATGATTTATTGGCGAGAAAATTCTGAATTGGCTCATTGTAAATTTTGTGATCATCCTCGTTTCAAGAGTATGAATCGAGCATCCGGAAGTCGATGAAAATCACAAGTAGCATGTAAGAAGATGTATTATTTTCCCATGACTCTTCGACTACAAAGGTTATATGCATTTAACACTACAACGAAAAAAATGCATTGGCATGCATCCTTGGCCGATGATGGGATCATGCGTCATCCGGTAGACTCACTGCATGAAAACATTTGAACATGAAGTTTCTTTGTTTGCATCAGAAGTTCGTAATGTTCGATTAGGTCTCTCAACCGACGGTTTCCAACTTCGGTCAATCAGGGCAACAATATTCTTCATGGCCCGTGATTGTCACTCCTTATAATCTTCCGCATTGGATGTGTATGAAAGAACCATACATGTTCCTCACGATCCTAATGCCTCTACCACATAATCCAAAGAAAAAGATTAATGTGTTCATACAACCATTGATTTTAGAGTTGATAGGTGTCCTTACCTATGATGTATCGTTAAAATAAAACTTTCAGATGTGTGTTGCATTGCTTTGGATAATTAATGACTTCCCTGCGTACTCTATGTTATCTGGATGGAGTACAGCTGGAAGATTAGCTTGTCCACACTGCATGAATCAAACTAATGCTTTCACTTTAGTAAAAATGGTAAGCAATTATGGTTTGATAACCATAAAAAATTTCTACCTCCTAATCACCAATTTCGAAGGGATAGAAGATGATTCAGAAAGAATATGATGGTCTATGGTAATCCACTAGAAGCTAGATCAGGAGAAGAATTATTGACCTTAATAGAAGGTATGAGACTAGTCAAAGTGACAGAGATGGGCAGTGATGAAATAAATAACAGAATTTACAAATAATTTGGTACTGATTAGAAGAAAATGAGTATATTCTAGGATCTACCTTATTGGAGCTCTCTTTTGATTCAACATAATTTAGATGCCACGCATATAGAGAAAAATATGTTTGATAATGTGTTCGACACTGTTATGAACGTTCAAGGGAAGACCAAAGATACAATCAAATATAGAGAAAAACCTAACTTATACTGCTATAGACCAGAGCTGAAGATGGATTAGTCGACAGGAAATTACCCAAAAGCTTCTTACACACTTGACAGTCGAGAGAAGAAAGTCTTGTATGAATGGGTAAAATGTCAAAGATTTCCAAACGATTATGTCTCAAATATGGGCAGATATGTAGACATGACAAAACTGTAAATATTTGAGATGATTATGTCCCAAATATGTCTCACGTTGTGAATCCATTCATTTTGGATCTTGCAAAAGGGCCTTTACCACTAATTAAGACATATCCTGGGTATTACGTAAATGGATACAAATTTCACACATTGGAATGTGGAACACAAAGAGCAACCATGAATAGTGGAGTGTGCATTAAGGGTGAAACTTATTATACAAACAACGATGAACTCCATTTTTATGGGCGATTATTAGAGGTTTGTGAGTTGGAATATCTTGGACTACCTATTAAGACTATGACATTATTCAGATGCGAGTGGTTTGATCCATCACGATTGAAAATATCGATCCATAATGAGTACAAGTTGGTTTCTGTAAACCACACACGAAGGTATAACAAGTATGAACTGCTTGTCCTGGCAAACCAAACAATTCAAGTATATTATTTTCCATACCCGAGTTTGAAACAGTCTACAAAAGGCTGGTGGTGAGTTTGCAAAATTAAAGCTAGATCTAATATGGAAGTCTCAGATCGATCATCTAGCTCGCATATACCTCCAACGTTTCAAGAGGATGAATTGCATTCGATTGGTACAATTGTGGATGATGACACAACACTAGTTCATCCTGAAGCTACTCTAATAGACATCGAAGAAACTAGTGATGAATCAGTTGAAGATAATGAATTGTCAGAACATAATGATACTTTGAGTGATGATGATTATGACGATGACGAATATGTTTAGAATTATTTATTAAAAAATATTATGTGTTAGTTTAAATATAATTTATGAACATAGTTTTTAGTGAATCAATGTTTTCTACTCGTTCATTTCTTAATTCATTATATTTATAGATGTCTGGTAGAGGACGAAGTCGATCGCTCGCTAATCGTAGAGCTATGGCATCAATGTCTTCACCATCACCATCGAAATCACTTTCACGATCATCATCAGATGGTGGTGTTGGTGCATCCGTGGGAGCAATATCATTTGGTGGTGAAACTGCGGCCTTGAGTAGCGATCCAGCAAAGGGGACTGATGGGATGAAGAAGCTGACGGTCATGAATGGGTAAATAATTTAATATATTTAACTTTTATTTGTATTTGGAGATAATGATGCAATTTTTTGATCAATTTGAAGGACTTTAATGCCATCCGGTGATATTTCTCGCTTGATTACCGAATCATTTAAGAAAGTTATGAATCATCATGGCTTCAGTTGGAAATTAGTGTCAGAGGAGCAGAAACTTGCATATTTTCAGCAGTTTAAGGTAATTGTTATTATATATATATCAGGATTAATGAATTTATCTTCCAAAATAAGACAAATTTGAAAGTCCTTGTGATTTTAAATGTGTTTCACACATTAAAATAATTTTACTCAGCAATGATTTAAAAAGAAAATATGAAATATATTAAACAAAAGTAGAAAGTTACCCGACTCAATAGAACATATGTACGTAATAAACTTTTTCAATTCATCTCTCCAGATGCTATATTTTAATAACTGTTTGGTGGCATATCTTGCAGAGTTGTGCCTATTAGTGGACGTGGTTATTTAAGTCCAATAAGTCCCCATTTAGAAGCCACTAATCTCAAATTAGAGTTTGTTTAGGGTTTATTTGAATCTGTTCACTATCTTTAGCAGCATAAAGAAAAAGCTGCAAATTATCATCTTTTTCTTTTTAGTAATTTAAAGGAATTCATTTGTGATAAACATAATAACAATTAAGAGAAAATCCCTATCAGTACACATAAAAACATATTTCTTTCCTCTTTTGTAACAATAGTGTGCGTCAAACATGCACAACACGACCGACAATTACTTTTACTATCTTCACAAAGATTAATGTTCTTTATTGGATTAGTTAGATATATCTAAATAAATCTCTACTATGGAAAAATTATACCAATCTACATCTCATGTCAAGCACACAATAAATCCAGTCAGACAAAGGCATCAGATAGTTTGTTGTTATTTAATTATATCTGCAAGCATGCCTCTGTCTTCCCTTTTATCATCAATGTCTCTTTATTTCCCTTTTATCACCGATTTTTGTATATACTTTAATCTATTTACTAAATATACATTGTAATTTACATTTTAATCTCCAAATATTTTTTCCTATAGAAATTTTTTATTGGGATAAGGATTTGAAGGATGACATTGTTTACGAGCTCTGGCACACGAAGGCAGGGGATAGGTACATTGATCTTCTTCATAAGATCAAAAGGAAAATGAATTACAAGATACCACCTCCCTTCATTCACATTCAGGAGTGGGCAGCTTGGAAGCAATATTGGAGTCGTGATGAAATACAAACAAAGGTAATAAAACACGGAATAATAGGATGACTGAGCCCAATAGCGAGGGAACATTGATTGTTAAGCATGGAGGTGGCTCAAGAAGTGCTTTAGAATATGCAATGGAGATGGTAAATATCTCATACTTCAATAAATTTCATTTTTTTAATTTAATTTCTATATAAAAATTTCATTTGTTTGATTGAATGCACATGCAAAAGCACGTGGTGTCGAAATACCTCAGTGCAGTGGGATGTATTCAAGAGATATCATGTCAATGAAGATGGTGAATATATCGATTCGAAGTCTCGTAATATTGGGGTAGGTATCTTCAAATCAAAAGGCTTAGTTAGAATTATTAACTATAGAATCTTAAGTGCATTTATTTTATAGATGCAAGCTGAAGACAATTTTCAGACATTGAACCAGCCTGTTCCCGACACAGATGAAGTGGCGGAGGTAGATAGGGCTGAGATCCTCAAGCAAGTCCTAGGAGGCCCTTCGAAGAAGAAGAGATTATTTGGTGCAGGTTCTCTTTCACAGAGCTTCATGAGTAATCCTAGTGGATCGAGTGTCGATTCTACAGCGACATCTCGAATCGATCCAGTGGTGATACATGAGTATAATCAGAAGTTGATAGAAGTTGAGGAGATGCTACAACGGGAAAGACATCAGCACAATGAATATGTAGAAAAAATGGAAGCTCGGCGCCGGGAATATGAGGAGAAAATGGAGGCTCGGATGAGGGCTCTAAACGAGACACAGAAGCAGATACTTGAACAGGTACGCGCTCAACATGAGGCTTTTCAGCAGTTCATATCGGGCTTGAGTTCTACTAACGGTATAGGACATCCACCATCTTGATCTGGTTGATATATCATTGACTTGTAGCATCGTCGGGTATTACATATATTAGAATTTGGTTATTAGATTATGCTATGTTTACTTTTGGATTATGTTATGGATTGTATTTGTGGATTATGTTGTGTTATGGATTACGTCGTAGATTATCTTATATTATGTTTTTGTTTTGAAATTGGTATGTATTTTCTTGAATTTTTGGTTTAGCATTTTTAAGATGAATTTGCAGTTTGAATATGTTATAAATTATTTTGGTTTAGAAGCGTCATTTTTATTAAAATTTAAAAATTTAAAAACAATGGCGGACTAGTGACGGAACGCTGGCAACCGAGAACACTAGCGACGAAAACTCTGTCTCAATTCCATCGCTAATCAACGATGGAATATAATCTATCGTGCCACTAGCGACGTAATTTTTCGTCTGAATTCCATCATTGATCAACGACGGAATTTAATCCGCCGCTATTAGCAACGAAAATATCAGTCTCAATTCCGTCGCTAAACAATGACGAAGACGATCCCTTTTTTGCAATGGATTTTTTCGTCTTTGATTTGTCGCTAGTTTAACGACGTATCTTAGTCCGTCGTTTATCTTGTTTAGTGACTACGATTCTTGATTTGGAATGTTTCCATTGAATTCGATCGTTAAAAGGATTTAGCAACTAATTTTTAAGGTTTAGCGACGAATTTTCTGTCGCTATTAAGTTGTTTTGTTATAGTGATAAAGATTCATTCTAATTTTTTTTAAGTTTCTATTTGATCATTAGTAAGGTTAAATCCTTAGAAAATGATGATCAGATTAGAGCATTTAGGTTACCGTACAACAAAATAAATTATTTTTAATGATAGATGCAAGAGATTAAAACATTTGAATTTGAGGCACTTCTAATATATAAGATTATTCAAGCACTATTTATTTAAATTAAGAAATGATAACTTTTAGAAAAATATCTTTAGATTAAATAATAATTGTTAGAAATCATCTTCTTCAGCATCATAGCATTAATATCATGAAGGGTCAGAATCGATCATGTTTAATAATTCTTCATCACGAATATATCAAATCCATTTAGGTAACATTAATCTACGAGTTGTTAAATGATTCGTGTACGCAAGAACACAATATTGCATCAACTTATAAATAAATAATATGCATATATATATATATATATATATATATATATATATATATATATAGGGGATGGTTCCTGTGAGAATGAAAATAAGTGTAAGAAATAGGAATAAATATGTAAGTCTAGCATATGTTTCATATTTGTGAAGACAATCGTAATTACTATATTGCACATATTAGTTTAGCACATATTTCATCTTTTCGTAGCACATATGCTAAATATATTAGTTTAAGACATCTTTCATCAGCAACAGATAGACAAGAAGGGTTCTAGTGCACAATAATCTGCGTAGCACACAACACAAAATCAGTAGACAACCGAAATTAAATCTCAACCATTGATCCAAATAATCAAAGGCTCGATTCATTCCTATTTCCTACCAAATTATCCATTCCTACCGATCCATCTCCTATATATATATATATATATATATATATATATATATATATAGGATTAAGTTCAAACAAAACATATTCAAAATAAGAAATGAGAACAAATTTGAACCATTGATTTTTGAAGATGTGTGGTTGGGATTAAATCAAATTAGGGTATAATGGTAATTACGAATATTACGAAAATAACCGTCCCTTAATTATAGGAATGCGATAACTTAATATTTAACCATTGATTAATGGCAAATGAATGATCAAGATGAATTCTTATTTCTTATTTTAAGAGGGTTTGTATTATAACACATCCCTATATATATATATATAGGGAGAGTTAACGTAAAACCATTTTTATTGTGCGACGTGAGAGCGAATATCTTATGAAAGTAAATGAATACATGAAAGTTAATGAATAAAAAATAGAATTTTCGCCTCACGTGATTCGAACCCTGGTGAAAATTCTGAATTTTTGGATTCATTAACTTTCGCAGAGTATTCATTAACTTTCATAGCATATTCATTTTGTTTTCGTAGTTCTTAGTTCTCGCGTTAAAATTGGTTCTTATTTGAACCAAACTCTATATATATATATATATATATGTGTGTGTGTGTGTGTGTGTCTTCAGATAAATAAATAAATAAAATAATCCCTCCGAATAGTGCGAGAATTTGCTTGCACGTGTAGTTCGAAATAGTTGGAGTGGGACACTTGTGTTCCACTTAGTTCTTCTTTGCTAGTTTAGTACACTTATTTTACGAGATTATTCTGATTAGTTGAGTACTAAGATAACAAGTAATCACTAGTTACAATGACCTATTACTAATTTTATGACATAAATATGGTTTATAACATATTAATAATTTTAAAAATGAGATGATCTCTTGCGAAGACGTCATACGTCTTCGTATAAGAAGTATGTAGATCATATTCTAGATCTCAATGAGGGATCTTTTGTAAGGAAATCCTCGTACAAAAACGTATGTAGATCACAACAGAAGAGAATATGTGTCGAAGTTTTTAGTTTTGTTAAATAGTAAAATGGGGATAGTTCGCCCCCCATAATAAGGTAAAATGAGCAAAGTACAATCTGAAATCAATTGCACTCTCATTGATATTTCAGCACAACACATGAAATAGCGAATGAAATGTGAACACAAAGACATGTTTCAAAGTTGTTCGAATTGTTGAAAACTATGACGAAGATCACAATTAGAAAATAAATTGAGATTAATTAAACAAACAAGTCTGATTAGTCAAATAATTATGTAATAATTCGTTAGTTTGATGGCACACCATATTATTCATTTATCTTCGGAATTTGCCTTCAACTATTATATATAGCTTGAATCATGGTGATAGGACGTGTGATGCAAAACATAACTCATTAATCTCTTAGAGTGTTACTTTGCTTAAATAAAAAATTGTTGTACGGACTGTTATCAGCATAGATAGTAAAATAGTGGAATAAAAGTTAAAAAAATAATTTTAATCAATAGATGTCAACTATGAGAAAATTATTCACTATATCTGTATAGTGAACTTTACAAAAGTTCACTATAAAGTCGGACGCTCTGAATTGAAATTATCTATGAAAATAATGAAAAATATTTCCTCACAACACTTGTGAACAAGACTGACACACTTCTAAGACAATAGAAGTTAAAACATGAATGTTATCGAAAATGTTATAAAAATAAACTAGGGAACATGAACATTGTTTATCTTCAAGAATATGCGTTAATCTTCAACAAGTCTGCATCTCTTATATAGAAGTTGGGAGACGTTCAGTTGCACGTCTTGGAACGTCTAGGCCTATAGGATTGAAGTGGTCATGGTAATATATGAACAGATTTGGTTGACTTCTTCATCTTATCTCTAAGACATGGTTCCCATGTTTCTTGGTGTATATGTTGCCATAGCATCGTGTTTGAAATCCTTATCCTGCACACACCAAAGTGAAGAAAATGCAAAAGTCTAAAATAACTAATTCCACAAATTGAGAAGACTCGTTCAGAGTTAAACAAGCTCCAGTAGTCTCCCAGCAACACTGCTATCAAATTGAATTTAGGTACAAAGCTCATTTTTAAGTGCGTCACTAGAAGAAGAGCAAAATGGGCAGTAGCACAAAATCCACAGAAATAAATTGAAGAATTGTTATGATTGAATACTAACATCCTCACCTTTTTGTAACATGATAACAACACCGCAAGCAATCCAGGCATACTCCAATCAACAGAGGTCGAACGCAGCTTCAAAAGGTCTAACTGGATAACTGCAAGCAACAACAAGATGTTAAGTCATGGAAGAAAAACAAAGAAAAGAAACAGCATATGATATCTCACCCCATAGCTTTGTTGATATATCAAAATCATTGGTTGAGACTAGACTTGTCAATGAACGAGTTTTACCCGATCGACCCAGGACCGCTCATAGCTTATTAGTAGTGGTTCTTGTTCCGGTTCTAGACCTGTTGAGATATGGACCGATCCAAACCCTTTCAGACACTGACCGATCTAGACCCGACTCGGTTGTTCCAGGTCCGACAGGGTCTAATATCTTTTGTTTTTTGTTTTTTAATGTACTATGAGTTTGTCTAATATATTTTAAATATTCTATTGCTGATTAATTGTCATTTTTTTATTAATTTATGAAAAAATCCTATAAATTGATAATCATTTTAACATTCGGGTAATTACCCGAGCCAGACGCCTAGTTTAATGGTTTGGATCCGATCCCGGTCCCGGTCCAATGTCTAATGAGTCGGTTCCAAACCAAACGATATTTATTTATTAATTCGATTCGGATAAAACTCGTACATTGAAAAGCCTACACTTGAGACCGCTAACAATTCTTCTAGTTCAGCATTACCATAATTATGTTTTGAGTAATGCATCGCTCGTTTCTCAAGAACTGTAAGTCTGCTGTTATCTACTAAGCTCGTGAAATTTGATTTCTTGGTGACCTACGGAAAAAAAGTAAGCAGAAAGATCGACGTTGAGATCCTCATGAATTCTGATAGTCCCCACCTTGCTTGCAAATCAAAACTCACTAATTCCTAATAACCTTACTGCTACAAAACCAGCATTGGTTGCATTATTTATTGCTACTGTGGCCATTGGGACTCCCCTTGGCATCTGAAAAACACAGACAAGAAATACGTGATTGTATTTGGAAAATACAATCACGAGCACCAATTTCTGTGGTAGATCAGATATAGAGGCATGATTTCATTTTTTGAAAAACTAAGGTTACTTTTATGACTGTTTCCTTATTCGAATCTTTGGATTCTAACGTCACTATATATCTATTAGAATCTTAGTAAAGAAGCTAAGCAACAAAAAGGCACAAAAAACTTATACCTCAACAATGGACAAGAGAGAGTCGAGTCCATCTATGTCGATGCACGTACAGGAGCACCAAGTACCTTTCAACTTTTGTCTTTTCCTTTTTATTTTATACTACCATTACTCTATTCAACAAAAACATTAATCTATACTAATAGATAAAGTATGAATGTCACAAAATATAGATTTCCTATTATATCCTTATTATATATATTATTTTAAGGACAATTCTGTAAAATAATATATTATATATTTACAATAATATATATTAATTCATTAGATATATACTACAAAAATATATTAATTAATTAGATATACATTAAAATCCTATTTGATATATAACATGAACAAAATCGTCTACAATGAAAATAATACACAATACTACGTTGTGCCCCCAACAACAATTAATGCAACTTTCAGCAATTTTTAATTTCGATTTCTTTATACCTTTTTCTAATGTTTGATGAAGTTGCAAAAGTATATGTCAGATGCTCTGTAAATGAGGATTTATTGCCAATAAATGAGATAAATTATGATATCTATTTTTTAGACTTGCTAATCTAATATTTGGATATAAAATATTTCACGAAGAGAATGATAATTAAAATCTAATTTCATATTTGCTCTGAAAAAAAAAATCCTATCACATATATATTTGAATTATAGTTATATTTATAAAATCATAATAAAATAATTTTCAAATAAATAAGAATATTTAAGCGCTTGTTATTTAAATTAAGAACTGATAACTTTTAGACAAAGATATTTAGATTAAATAAGAATTGTTAGAAATCATCTTCTTCAGCATCATAGAATTAATATCATGAAGGGTCACAATTTACGTTTAATAATTCTTCACCATGAATGTATAAGTACCCATTTAGGTAACGTTAATCTAAGAGTTGTTAAATGGTTCGTGTGTGCAACAACACAAACATTTAGGGGTGAGCAAAATACCCGAAATCCGAATATTCGATCCGAACCAAACCGAAATTTAAAATTCGGTTCGGATTTTTCGGATTTTCGGTTCGGATCGGATTGATAATTTTGGATTTTCGGATCAGATCGGATTGGATTTTTTTAATCCGAAAAAATCCGAAAATCCGAATTATATATAATAATAATATTTATTTAAATATTTTTAAATTTAATATAAATATATATAAGAATTAACAAAAATTGGTTTCGGATTTTTCATAATTTCGGATTTTTCGATTCGTTTCGGATATATTTATAAAATTTTTGGATTTTCGGATTTTGGATTTTGGATTTTCGGATTTTCGGTTCGAATTGTATTTCTCTCAAAATTCGGATTTTCGGATCGGTTCGGATTTTTGCCTAATCCGAACCGAAATCCGAATGCTCACCCCTACAAACATTGCTTCAACTTATAATACAAAAACTAGTTGATAATCCGTCGAAACTCGACGGCGAATCATTTTACATAATAAGTCATAAATGTGAACCTAAAATTCTACTTGGATATGCATATTAATGGATATGTTCATTTAGAAGTTATATACCTAAAATGTCTCAAACTTATTTGAAAATTAATTTTACTAATATTTTTTTTGTCTCAAATCCGTATATTAAAACCCACTGATTATACTCGTTTTCGTAAATATCATATGGAATTAAGTAGGTAAAAATCAAGAATTTAAAAAAAATAAGATTGAAGAAATATGAGAATGCCAAGTAGGATCGAAGAATGATGTGGCAATATATTTCACTAATCGTATTATATATAGATAAAATAAATATATATATTGAGGTTAACCTAAAAACAATTTTTTGTGTAAATAAAATTTATAAATTTGTTATGAAAGTTGTTGAATTCATCAGGAAAGTCATTAAATTCAAAAAATAAAAGTTTGATCCCTTATGAAATTCGAACCCATACAAAAAGTATGAATTTTTGGATTCATTAACTTTTATCAACAGATTGATTCATCAACTTTTATAACGAATCTTATGGTTCTAGTTTTTAAAATAAAAATAATTCGATTTAAACCTAATTCTATATATACATAATACATGTATGGAGATGGATCGGTAAGAAAGGATAATTTGGTAGGAAATAGGAATGAATCTGGGCCTTTGATTTGCTATATCAATGGTTGAGATTTAATTTTTAAGTGTCTTCAGTTTGTGTTTTGTGTCTACACGGATTATTGTGCAACACTAGAACTCTTCTTGTCTTCATGATGAAAGATGTCTTAAACTAATATATTTAGCGTATGTCTTCTGAATGAATGAAATATGTCTAAACTAATACGCGATATAGTAATTCGATTGTCTACACAAATATGAAAGATGTCTTACTTATTCATATTTTCGCACATTAAAAAACTTTTCACCATAACCAACCCCATACATGTATTATGTATATGTGCAAGTGTCTTCAAATAAACAAAAATAACTAAAATAATTCCTCAGATTAGTTCCAGAAGTTGCTTTTATGATTTCAATATTCCTTAATCTTTCTTTACGTATTTAATTAAGGAATATAACATGTAAATATACAGATTTTTGATGTTTTCTAATTTTGTATACTATTTGTCACTCAGATTGTTAATGAAATATAACTCTCTCTCTTTTTAGAACCAGCTCAAATTCTAAAAAAGAAAAAAAGAAAAGAAAGTAGTTCGACAGAAAAATAGGAAAAAGAAATAAGAAGCGTGGTCGCCAGTAAAACTCTAGAATATTCGAGAGTCTTCCTTGGTAGGCGATTTACTCTCGACTAATCTCTGCCGTTCAAAACCTCATTCCATCACTTAAAACCGCAGATCTACTCTGACCTAATCTCTCTCTCTTTCTCCTTCGCGCTAGCTTCGCCGCACCTCCGCCACTCCGATTCTCAGCTGTAAGCTATTATATATGTACTAATTGACACGTGCATCTGTAGATCGATATCAATTTTCTGCCGACTTCTAGTTTTCCCTAATTTAGAAACCAATTTCGGATGTTTGTTTGATCGATTCAATTCGCTTGATTTTGAAGAATATAAAGAGCAGCAAAGATGTTTGGGAGACCGCCAAAGAAAAGCGATAATACCAAATACTATGAGGCTTTGGGAGTGTCGAAGAATGCTTCACAGGATGATCTGAAGAAGGCCTATCGTAAATCCGCCATCAAGAATCATCCCGATAAAGGTGGAGATCCGGAAAAGGTATCGTCTTGTTTAGTTAATATGGTTTTGAAAGGGTTTAATTTTTAATTGGCAATCGAATATTTTTATGTGAATGTTGTGGAGTTCTAGATCGGTTAATTTTAGTAGCAACGTTGAATATGTAACTTGGCTACTTCAATTTTATTTTATTTATGCCTGAATGAGTGTTGTTGGATTGCGTAATCAGCTCAACTGAGCTGTTTGAGTTATTTGAGTACATAGTTGAAACAATGTTGGTTGAAATAATCATTCAAGAAAAATAATTTACTGCCTTTTTTATGGATTCAGTGATAGTTTGTGCACCATTTATTTATTGCTTTTATTTTCCTTTTTCCTTATATCTAATCAAAATTAAAGCTTGACATATTATGATATGTGAATAAATTGAAGACTGATTCAAATTAGTTATCTTTGCCATTTTGTACTCAAATTTATGTTATTCATATTGGAATGCACAAAACGCTCTAGTAAAAGTAAATTTCAATACTTTTGATCCCGTGAGTTTGGTGGCCAGTTGATGCGAATACTCGTTTTGGCTGCTTCGAGAGTTTTCTTTGGTGTGTACTTGTGTTAGTCTTGCCAACTTCGTGACGAGCTGTATCTCCTAATGCTATTTCTAGCTTTGACAGACTGAATTCTTAGAATACAATCTAAGAAATTATCTCTCTTGTTGCTCTAGTTTAAAGAGATTGCCCAAGCATATGAAGTATTGAGTGATCCAGAGAAGCGTGAGATCTACGATCAGTATGGTGAGGATGCTCTCAAGGAAGGAATGGGCGGTGGAGGTGGCCAAGGCCACAACCCCTTTGACATCTTTGAGTCCTTTTTCGGAGGTGGCAATCCGTTTGGAGGTATGCATTTGATTTGCCATGTCTTAAATTGACTTGGCTATGCCAAAAATAAGAAAAATAATGTTTTATTTTCAATTTTTATTGTTGCCAGGCGGTGGAAGTAGCAGAGGTAGGAGGCAAAGAAGGGGAGAGGATGTTGTTCATCCTCTCAAGGTCTCTTTAGATGACTTGTATAATGGTACATCCAAGAAGCTGTCTCTGTCGCGCAATGTGCTCTGTCCCAAATGCAAGGGGTGAGTTTTATTGTGTCATACGAAGTGTTGAGTCTTCATGTTAATGTAAATTGGATACACAGCCATGATTGCTAATATGTGTTTATTGTGGCTGCAGGAAAGGGTCAAAGTCTGGAGCTTCAATGAAATGTTCTGGTTGTCAAGGGTCTGGGATGAAAGTTTCTATCAGACACCTTGGCCCTTCTATGATTCAACAGATGCAGCATCCTTGCAATGAGTGTAAGGGTACTGGTGAAACTATTAGCGACAAGGATCGCTGCCCTCAGTGCAAGGGCGAGAAGGTTATGCAGGAAAAGAAGGTTTTGGAAGTTGTAGTTGAGAAGGGTATGCAGCACGGACAGAAAATCACATTTCCAGGCGAAGCTGATGAAGCGGTAACTAAGAGTACTGCTATTTTGTTGGTATTTGTCGAATGAGCGTCTTAAAATTTGTATTGGATCTGACTGATGGTTGGTATTTTGCAGCCTGACACTGTCACTGGAGATATCGTCTTTGTACTCCAACAGAAGGAGCACCCTAAGTTCAAGAGAAAGGGTGATGATCTTTTTGTCGAACATACATTGACACTGACTGAAGCACTATGCGGCTTCCAATTTATATTGACTCACTTGGACGGCCGCCAACTCCTCATTAAATCTGAACCTGGGGAAGTTATTAAGCCTGGTAAGTTGAAAGATCTTATACAATTTGTACTTAGTCTGACCCAAATTTGGCTCTTTATTGTCCCATTTACACTCTTTGGTAGATGGTGCTTTGTTTCTCATATTTTCATTCTTTGGAACCTTGTGGTTGAATGCTAACATCTCTCTCGGTTGCTCAGACCAATCCAAGGCAATCAATGATGAAGGAATGCCCATGTACCAGAGGCCATTCATGAAAGGAAAGTTGTATATTCAATTCAACGTGGAATTCCCTGATATGTTGAGCCCGGAGCAGAGCAAATCCCTGGAAGCTGTACTGCCCCTAGGCCTACAACTAAGCTGACCGATATGGAGCTGGACGAGTGTGAAGAGACTACCCTGCACGACATAAATATGGAAGAGGAGATGCGTAGAAAGCAGCAACAGGCCCAAGAGGCATATGATGAAGATGACGACGACATGCACGACATGCCCGGAGGTGCTCAGAGAGTGCAGTGCGCTCAGCAGTAATATAATGGTAATTGCTTTCTGTTTTTTTTGGGGAGTTGGGGGGTGGGGGTTAACTTGTTTTTGACAAGTTAGGCGAGACAATATTATAATTTCTGGTTGATTTGTGTAGTAGGAATATCTGTTCAGCGCAAATGGTATTTCAAATCTTAAATCTATTTTATCAATTGTTTGGTGAATGCTCTTACTGCTATTGGGGGCTTTGATTTATCATCATTTGACACTTTATTAATCGAGAATTTTGCCAAACTTTAGGGGGTTTCTTTTCTATTTTGGGTTTGAACTCAACCTCGAATTCTTCGAATAAATGCTAAGAATGTTTGAAGGAACAGATATGTGCACAAGGTGTGACAACGGCGCTCCACTTTCTCATACAAACATGTGATGACGATCATCTTGTTTGATTGTGGAATTAGTTTGTGATTAATCAGCGTGAAGAACATCGAACATGAAGATTTCCTTCCAATATATTATCCATTTTCTTTTTTTAAATGAACTTGGTAGAAATAAACTTTTCTGAGTCCCTCACACTTTTAGTTAACTCTGTTAAATTTAAATCACAAGATTACTACGTAGCTATTATTTATGAATGCGATAAAAATGAAACTGCACTCCATAGCACTACATAGTTTACGCCACTAATTATAATTCTATGCTATGAAGGGAAACTAAATCACAACATCGCCTTTCAACTCTGATGGCGCATCGTTTTCATTGTGTTGCCCTATTATTACTGATGAAGGGGAAATAAAACTTGTACTTTTTGTTGGCGCCAAGATCTAATTATTTATTTGAAGCTTAACCTAATTTTAGAACTTTACTTAACTATCGATTATAAAATACATATATAAAGATGATGAATCATAACGTTATAAAAATGTGCATAACAAAAACTTTTTAAAATATTGTGCATAATTTTATAGATGTTGTTCATTAATTTTATACGTTTATACATAATTTTCAAGTTCTCAAAAAAATGTGTACGTGGAATGGATCAAATGAAAAACTCTTAACTTTTTTTAGAACTAAGAAATAATATGGTTCATTCATTTTTTATTAATCTCACGGTCATGATTAATTATAAATCATTTATTATTCTCAAAATTTTAGTGGTAACCGTTTAACCCTATAATTAAGGGATTCTATATATTCATTTACGATAATTATTCATATATAAACAATCAATATAATTACATGTACAATAACATGAATTACATGAACATAACAATTAATCGGAATGACATATACAAGAACTACAATTACATGAACAACGACATGAATTACACGAAGAACGAAAAATAGAATATAAAATATCCAAATAGCGAAAATTTAGGGATTTTACTATTTTTATCATTAAATAATTATGATTCGTCCGATCTTATTCAATCTAACGGTGATTATCGGTTTTTAGTTCTTATTTAAAAGGTAGTTATCTCTATATATATTCACATGCATTTTACACAAATATATATTCAACTACTATAATACATCTAGATTACGAGGGGGTTTAACTATTTTTTTATACTTTAAACATAGTAAAACATACACACACATTAAACACTCCCGCAATGCACGATCAATATTTTATGCTTTCTAACTTCTTAAATATTTGTAAATATTCATAACTTCGATTTATGTGTTCAGAATTTCTATATTTCTCTTAAATTAGGTTAAACCAAATGACAAGTTGTAAAGAGAGAATTTTTCTCAGACTTTGAGCGCTGCGTATATATTTTCTTATTTATGGGAAATCACACAATAAGATATCCTTTTCTGAGTTCCAATCGACGAAAATTATTGGTCTACTAAATGGATTTAATATTCTATTAAAATTAACCCAATAAAATAAATTAATTAACCTTCCCCACTAAAAATATGATTATGTCCAAGTATGGCCTTCCTGTTTGGGTTATTACTGATTAGCATAGCGAAGGGTTGCACTAATAAAATTAATAAAATAAAACAAGGGTCATTAATATGTAATCTTTCCTCGAGTTGTAACATTCTGGCAAAACTTTTGGTGGCTCGTTGACTGTCGTAGTTAACAACTTGTTTAATAATCCACCACTACATTTATCAAAATACAAAATCCACAAATGGGATAAGAATAACAAGATAGTTGACCACTTCTAGTACTAATATCTTCCATTTAATAGATTTCAGCTTTTAGCGATATACACGAGCCATATATTAATCAATTATGAAAGGCAAGTAATTAAGAACAAACCCCCTAGCCCACAATTATGTGTAAATATCAATTAGCAATCAATTAAAGATTAACCCCAGGGTCAGTTCAATGGTTAATGTGGGTTCATGTGGCCGAGAGGTCACAAGTTCGAACTCCATCAAACGCCTCTATGGGTTTGAGCCTGTTACACATGTGTTTTCCAAGTGTGGTTTAGGGGTGAGCAAAATACCCGAAATCCGAATATTCGATCCGAACCAAACCGAAATGTAAAATTTGGTTCGGATTTTTTGGATTTTCGATTTGGATTGGATTGACATTTTTCAAAATTTTGGATTTTCGGATCGGATCGAATTTTTTTAATCTTAAAATCCGAATTATATATAATTTATATATAAATAATAATATTTTATTTAAATATTCTTAAATCTAATATAAATATATATAAGAATTAATAAAAATTGGTTTCTGATTTTTGGATTTTTCATAATTTCGAATTTTTCGGTTCAGTTCGGATATTTTTATAAAATTTTTGGATTTTCGGATATTCGGTTCGATCGGATTGTTTTTCTCTTAAAATTCGGATTTTCGGATCGGTTCGGATTAGGCAAAAATCCAAATCGAAATCCGAATGCTCATCTCTAGTGTGGTTTACCTGTCCTATGTGGTTTGCAGGTCATTGCACATGAATGTGGGTATTGCACATGAACGTAGATTTGCAGGCTATTGCACATGAATGTGGGGTCATATGTGGTTTGCAGGCTATTGTACAGGAACGTGGGTTTACCCAATGCGCACTGCAGATAGAGATTACGAGTTCTCCATTATAAAAAAAAAAGATTAACTAAATTTATTAATTATAATTAACTTTTTTAAGAGTAAATGTATCGTGTATTTGGATGCACCGAAAGATACCTTAGTGATTAATCAATACCTTCCCTTAATTTTGCCTCACCTTTCTCCATTAGAGAGAGCTCAACCCAATGAATTGCCCTTAATCTAGCCTCACCCTTTTTTCAAGTGAATCTTGATTTGGATAAACCTCCATTAGTTCCCTAGAAATCGAGTTGACTCCTCAGCATAATATAAACCAAAACCAAGCCTATATCTATCAAGTTGACGAGTGGGTAACGGACCTAATTAAGGAGGGCATTTTCTTTTAATTTTGTCCTCTCTCAAAAAACACACATATATGAGAGAGAGAACTCCATTGAATCCATAATCTCCAAGTTAAAAAAGGAAAGAAAAAAAGAATCCCTCTTCTCCCACAAATGAATAACACCACCACTTTCTCCGACTACAACCAAGATTCCGACGACAACCCCATCGGCGACACCACGCTCGGCGGCTTCGGGTACGGCATGGGGCTCTCCGTCGCCGTCCTCGTCGTCTTCGTCGTCATCACCTACTTCTCTTACAAGTGCAAGAGAGCATCTCCACAGACGGATTTATCCAACTCCTCCTCCCTCCGCCGCCGCGACGACTACGCCGCCGGTGCATCCCTCCATGTAGTCATCCAACGCCACGGCCTCGACGCCGCCGCCATCTCCACCTTCCCGCTCTACTCCTACGCCCAACTCAAGCCCCACAGAGGCGCCGCCGGCTGCGCCGTCTGCCTGGCCGACTACAAAGAGAGCGAGGAGGTGAGGCTGCTGCCGGAGTGCGGCCACGTGTTCCACCGGAGCTGCATTGATCCCTGGCTGATGACTCACCCCACGTGCCCCATCTGCCGGAGCTCGCCGCTAGCAGCACCACCACAGCCCGCTCCAGTTGCCGATTAATAATGATCGTCTTCCTTTTTATTTTATTAATTGTTCGATGAATGGTAATTGGTACAGTCGTGTTTTCTTTGCCGTAAGCGAATATTGAATAGTTTTTTAGCCAATATTTTAGCAATGAGGAAAGGGCGATTAAACTTTTCTTGTGTCCAATACAAGTTGTACGATGCAGTCTTCTACACTATTCATTTATTCTTTTCTTTTTTTTGATATCATGGGGAACCACAGCCGCTACCTTAGGTACGCACTGAGTAAACCCCAATAGCCTGCAAACCATACAAGACAGGTAAACCACACTTGGAAAGCTCAAACCCATAGAGACGTTTGATGGGGTTCGAACCTGTGACCTCTCAGCCACAGGAACCTACTTTAACTATTGGACTAACTCAAACCCATAGAGACGTTTGATGGGGTTCGAACCTGTGACCTCTCAGCCACAGGAACCCACTTTAATCATTGGATTGTCCCTAGGGGACACTATTCATTTATTCTATATATTATATAGGTGCGGACGCAGACAAAATATTAGTGGGTTCTGCATTTAGGTTTCTGAGATTTCGAGCAGGTAATTTTCCAGTAATTTTATTATTTTGTTAATAGGATCTTTGCTTATCAATTTACAAATAAATATCAATAATTTGATGATATTATAAAAATAGGAGAAGAAAAAAAATCGCCGCTGATGTATGAATTTTCTGGCAAGGATGATGATCTGCACTTCGGTTATTGGTAAAATGCACTATTTTGTAAAAATAAAATAAAATACAAGACGAGCCTTATATGCAATTGAGTCCGGCTTAAAAGACATGAACTTGAGTTTTATTGCATTTGTGAGATTCAAACTTGTAATTTTTCAATACAAGTTCACCAACTAGACTATTTAAAAGAGATACTTGCATAGTTTGTCATAAAGTTGATTTCCATACATTAAACTTGTAAAGTATGTATGTACTTATTTTCTCTGATTTTGTTTTGATGCTACCTTCATCCTCCAAGTTCCTTCCTATGAATCTTGGGTACGGGTTTTAATAAATATTATTGAGTGTATTGTTATTGGAGTAAGGGTCTCACATTAGTGTAGCATTATACTCTCCTCGTCTCAATATTAATGGCTCCTTTCTTTTTGTACATAGATTAAGGAGAGCTGTGTTTTGTGTGTAAAGTAGTACATGACATGAAATTCGAGGTACTGTTTAGTGTAAAATTATTTTCTTTTTTGGAACAGACCAATAATAATGGAACAATCCAAAAAGAAAAACTAGCCAACAATAATGGGACGGATGGAGTATTAGTTAGAGGTGGGTCATAAACGGTAAAATATGTAAAATATAAGAAAGAGAAATAGTGGTGGGTCATGAGCGGTAAAATATGTAAATTAATGATAATGTTGAGGGTAATATGTATAGAGGATAGTTACCATAAATGGAATAGGAAGAAAATTGAGAAACGTTCCAAAAATGAAAACAAAGAAGGAAATTGGTGGAGGTAGGAAGTATTTAACAATAACAGTCACTTACATTTTGGTGATGTTTTATTAATAAACATTCAATAGTATGCGCAAGTAGTAAAACAAACCTGAAAAATAATACATGCACATAACTAGACCAAGGATTTCAATGAACAATCTGAGAAAAATACACAAACAAACAAAACTAGAATAAAACCATAATATATAAAGCCTGCATCAGTGAAGATCAAATTTTGAGTTTTTGAAAACATAAAATTCATGAATACTAAATATTTTGTTGATTTATATCAACTCTGTTCTACGGTGATCCAAACCTTCTGTCCCAAGGCACAGTAGTTGGAGACATTGCATATGTAATAAAAGACCCCTTTCATAAGCAAAGGGATGGTTGCCGGACCGTCGATGAAGGTCTTGTACGGCTCATCTCCGGTGCAGAAATCGAACTCGCCTCTCGACACTTGAAGCACGTTGTAAAGCCCAGAATCGAAGTCTAAATCTGCATAGTGCTGAGATCATCAACCAACAAAATGGGAAAGAGATTTGAAAAGGGAAGATGGATTTAGTTAGTTACAGAGAGTATCTCCAGTGCGAAAGGTATAGGAAGAACTCCAGTTCATGTAGAAATCATTAGTTGGAGGAATTGACCAAATTGAATCTCCAACTCTATGCTGCAAACCCTCTGAACTCCGCAATAATAATAACGACACTACTAACATTATCCTTCTTCCCATTGCGAGACCCACAGAGAGGAAACTGATGTAGGTTTTGTGAAAAAAATTAACTGAAATGGTGGTTATCAATTTACACTTTGGGAAAGCATTCGCTTTCATCTTAATTTTAGGGGTTTAAATCTTAAATTGTAGTTTATGCTTTAATTATTTTTGATTTATAACCTCATTTTTTTTCCTTTTTTTTTAAGTCCAAAATTTGCAATTTTTCAATCATGGCATATTTTTTTCAATTATGGCCTGCAATTCAAATTACGGAGAGACGCGGGCCATAATCGAAAAAATCTACAAAATTCAAGTGTCTTAAAAAGAAAATTAAGGTCATATCATAATCAAAAAATCGTCGAAGTTATTGACCATAAACTCCCATTATCCTAGTTTTGATGAAATATTAAAATCTTGTTCAGAAGTCAATTTTAAATATGGTCTATTTGATATGACAAAAAGAAAAAATTATCTACTGATATAAAAACATGAAATGTTAGCCATTTTTTTCATAATATCCCCAATCATGCACAGTGTATAATAGGAATATCAATGGATAGGTTTTACCGGATCGATCCGGAATCGTTCATAACCCATTAAATTTTAAAGTAACGGTTCTGGTTCTGTTTCCAGACCACTTTAGACCCGGACCGTTTACAACCATAGTTTGATGGTCTGGTCCGATTTGAGTCCGGTTCGATTCCAGAACTAGAACCAGAACCGATAATTATTTATTGGTTTTGATCCGATTAAAACTCGTCTATTGATAAGCCTAAACTTAAGTAGGTTTGTCAATGAGTCGGTTTTACCCATACGATCCGAAATCACTCATAACTCATTAGATTTTAAAACAATGGTTTATGTTCCAGTTTTGGTTCTGCAGGCGCAGTTCTGGTTCCAGACCTGCTTAGATCCGAACCGTTTTAGACTCATAGTTAATGGTCCGAATCCGATCCGGATCCAGTATCTAATAGACCGATTTCAAAACCAGAACCGATACTTATTTATTGGTTTTGGTCTGGATAAAATCCACCCATTGAAATGTATAATATATACACTAAATTTCGTGAAATCACGCAAAAAGTCTCCAAATTGTCAACATTTAATGCCAAGAACTTGCTAGAATTTCATGTCTTCTATAACTATGAATACAAATTCT
Source organism: Salvia rosmarinus (assembly GCA_036937905.1). Taxonomy (NCBI): domain Eukaryota; kingdom Viridiplantae; phylum Streptophyta; class Magnoliopsida; order Lamiales; family Lamiaceae; genus Salvia; species Salvia rosmarinus. The sequence goes on along the minus strand of CM072818.1, from coordinate 134,697 downwards.
TTATTCTATTTCAAATAGTTTAATTCTCTACATTACCTCTTTGGTTTAATATCCAATACAAGATAGATTTCTTAACTCGAGGCACAATAATGCCTACTACATCTCATCTTTTATTTCACCAATATACATCTCTCCTTCCAATACACAATCGATCAATATTTCTGGAAAACCAACACTTAGCAGAGCGAGAATACAACACTATATCTATATACTAAAAGCAAAAGACAGAACGAATTTGTAAACAGAAACCAACCTTATAGAATGTGATATTGAATTAGAAGACTTATCCTTCGACACAGCTTCAAGTTCAATTACACACAACTCCAAGGCGTTCGAAGCATATCGCCTCGTTTCCAACATCATCAACACACCCCGTTCAAAATCGCTACTCGACTCTTACATTCTACACTTGGTCCTTTCAAAATTTCGACGTGAAGGAAGAAAATAGGGTAAGAGCAGCAGATCTTGCTACAGCATCAGCCGGTGATAGGGTTTGAGAAGCCAAAGAATATCCCAAGCTTTTTCTGTATGAGACCTGTCTCTCTGTATAGTGTTATGATGAACAATAGCTTCACTTCTTCCTGTTCTTACTTCTATTGACTTTCACATACTTTTGACCCGACTTATCAACTCCGCCGCTGCCCAACGAGAAGCCGCCACCGGCATTGAACTCCAGACTACTCGATGCCTGAAACGGGTTCTGAGGAGCAGCTTGATTTTGCTGACCGCTAAACTGGAAGGGGTTCGGTTGAGATGGAGCTGTTGATCCGAACATGAAGCCAGAGGGAGACGGCGAGATGTTGTTGGCTTGGCCGAATACAGGACCAGATGGTTGAGAGTCTTGAGACGACTGCACTGCATCGTTTTCATTGTGCCCTCAACAGCTTGTAGGTGGAGAACGCATCTTTCGGCGATACGCATGCTTGATTGCGCCCAGGTCGATGAACCATCCACCTTGATTCTCGACGTGGTTAACTTCTTCGTCACCACAACAGCCAAGTCATCCTTGTCCCATTTGTCGAAGTCCTTCTCGACAACGTTGGTAACTTGCTTAGCCTTCTTCTTAGTCGACGGCAGTTTACGTGTGGCCATGCTTGCCACAATTGTAATGATCCCGTCAAACTTACGGAAACCACCTTCCTTCGCTTTATCTTTGATATTGGGACGAACACGTTTGTTGGAGGACCGCCTCTCCAACGAGTTGGCTCTAGCATCGATCAAGCCTTCCCTTTAGTTCTAGTTTCTTCACGTCGGACTCGATCTGCGCAGCCGACGATCAAGTCTTCAAGTGTCATATCCTTTCGGCTTGTGCTTAAGGTAGACCTTGAAGTCTCTCCACCCCGGGGTAACTTCTCAATCATCGTAGCGACGACAAAGCCGGTCGAAATAGTGTTTTCGGTTTGAACCTCGTGCACAATGAGTTGAAACTCTTGCACTTGGTCCATGATCGGTCGGAATCGACCATCTGTAGTCCAAATATTTGGCTAACAATGAACTTCTTAGTACCGCATCATCACTACGGTACTTCTTTTCTAGCGCATCCCACATACTGGATGTCGTTACAACAAGATAAACACTATACAAGACTATCTTCTAGACTACCAAGTATAAAATTTTACAACCCGAACGGTAGGCTCATCTCGCCGGTCGCCATTGTGCATAATCCTTTCCGGACGTGAAAGTCCGAACTTAAAACGACTATTAGATAAACAGACCGTATTCCCGGGACGGCGGGCTCATCTTCCACCAAGCCTCAGTAGTGGCGAAAGACCAAGAAACCAACGAGCTCCGACGCGACGGAAGCGATGGTAGAACAACATGCTTTAGGTATGCGCCATCTCTAGAGTGGCGGGCTAAGTCGGATCCTCCAAACTTGGCAACTTCTCGGCGGCGGCATATGTCCTGCGGTATGAGACAAGGCGCTTTCGAGATCGATCCATGACGGATCCACGGTGTTAGATCCCATGGATCCAACGATGACCACATCTTTGGGCTCTTGCCCTATTATTACTGATGAAGGGAAATGAAACTTGTACTTTTTATCGGTGCCAAGATCTAATTATTTATTCGAAGCGTAATCTAATTTTAGAAATATGCGAAATGTATAAGACATAAAAGATGATGAATAGAACGTTTAAAGTTGTGCATAAAATTATTTTGTTATGTAACAAGTTTGAAATGTTTTTGTTGTGCATAATTTTATAGATGTTGTTCATCAACTTTATAAGTTTATACATAATTCTCAAGTTCTCAAAAAGATGAGTTTTCATTGGATATATATATATATATATATATATATAGGGTTTGATCCGGTGAGAACTCATCTTTTGAGAACTGAGAACTCATGATAAGACGTTGAAGACAATGCACAAAACAAGATACAAAGTTGTGCATAACGAAAACTTTCTAAAATTGTTGCACAACAAAATAATTTTAGAAAGTTTTCGTTATGCACAACTTTATATGTTTTGTGCATCATCTTCAACGTCTTATGCATGGTTCGCAGAGTTCGCAAAAAAGATGTGGTTCTCATTTGATCCACTCCCTATATATATATATATATATAGGAGATGGATCAGGTATGAATGGATAATTTGGTAGGAAATATGAATGAATTTGGGCCTTTGATTTGTTGGATCAATGGTTGAGATTTAATTTCAGTTGTGCTACAGTTTTGTGTTGTGTGTGCTACGCGTATTATTGTGCAACACTAGAACCCTTCTTGTGTTACACTGTAATGAAAGATGTGCTAAACTAATATATTTAGCATATGTGCTACGAAAAGATGAAATATGTGCTAAACTAATATATGCAACATAGTAATCTGATTGTGCTACACAAATATGAAAGATATGCTAGACTTACATATCTATTTCTATTTCCTACACTTATTTTCATTCTCACATGAACCAATCCCCTATATATATATATATAGCAAATGAAAACTTCAACTTCTTTTAGAACTAAGAAATAACGTGGTTCATCAATTTTTATAATCTAACGGTCAAAATTAATTATAAATCGTTTATTATCCTCAAAATTTTAGTGGTATCCGTTTAACCCTACAATTAAGGGATTCTATATATTCATTTACGATAATTATTCATATATAAACAATCGATATGATTACATACACAACAACATGAATTACATGAACATAACAATTAATTGGAATGACATATACAAGAACTACAATTACATGAACAACGACATGAATTATAAGAAGAACGAAAAATAGAATATAAAACATTCAAATAGCAAAAATTTAGGGATTTGACTATTTTTATCATCAAATAATTATGATTCGTCCGATCTTATTCAATCTAACGATGATTATCGGTTCTTGGTTCTTATTTAAGAGGTATTTATCTCTGTATATATTCACATGCATTTTACACAAATATATATTCAACTACTATAATACATCTAGATTACGAGGGGGTTTAACTATTTTTTTTATACTTTAAACACACACACACACACATTTAAACACTCGCGCAATGCACGATCAATATTTTATGCTTTCTAACTTCTTAAATAATTGTAAATATTCATAACTTCGATTTTATGTGTTCAGAATTTCTATATTTCTCTTAAATTAGGTAAAACCAAAAGATAATTTTTTTGCAAGTTGTAAAGAAAAAGAATTTTTCTCAGACTTTGAGCGCTGCGTATATATTTTCTTATTTATGGGAAATCACACAATAAGATATCCTTTTCTGAGTTCCAATCGACGAAAATTATTGGTCTACTAAATGGGTTTAATATTCTATTAACCTTCCCCACTAAAAATATGATTATGTCCAAGTATGGCCTTCCTGTTTGGGTGATTACTGATTAGCATAGCGAAGGGTTGCAGTAATAAAATTAATAAAATAAAACAAGGTTCATTAATATGTAATCTTTCCTCGAGTTGTAACATTCTGACAAAACTTTTGGTGGCTCGTTGACTGTAGTAGTTAACAACTTGTTTAATAATCCACCACTACATTTATCAAAAATACAAAATTCTCAAATGGGATAAGAATAACAAGATAGTTAACCACTTCTAATACTAATATCTTCCATTTAATAGATTTCAGCTTTTAGCTACATACACGAGGCTAGGGCTGTTAAACGGTCGATTTCGGTTAACCAAACCGAATTTCTCCGAAAAAATGGAACTGCAACCGAACCGTTTTAAATTTTCGGTTAACCAAAAACCGATCGGTTACAACGGTCCGGTTTTGATTAACCGAAAAACCGAAGTAAAATTAATTAATAATAAAAATAAATAGTATATTTAAAAAATAATTAAAATAATTAATAAAGTAATAATTAAAAATTATTTTTAGAATTTTTAATTAATTAATAATTAAAATAAAAAACGGTTTTCGATTCGAACCGTTCGGTTATCGGTTAACCAATAACCGAATTTTTTTTCAACTCTGGAACCAAAACCGAACCGATATTCAAATTTGTCGGTTTTCGATTAACTGAATTTGTCGGTTTTAGTTCTAACCGAAAATCAAAAATCGTTTAGACACCCCTACATGAGTCATATATTAATCAATTATGAAAGGCAAGTAATTAAGAACAAAACCCCAGTCCACAATTATGTGTAAGTATCAATTAGTAATCAATTAAAGATGAACTAAATTTTATCAATTATAATTAATTCTTTAAGAGTAAATGTACCGTGCATTTGGATGCACCGAAAGATACCTTAGTGATTAATCAATAACTTCCCTAATTTTGCCTCACCTTTCTCCATTAGAGAGAGCTCAACCAATAGTGAATCTTGATTTGGATAAACCTCCATTAGTTCCCTAGAGATCGAGTTGACTCCTAAGCATAATTATAAACCTAAACCAAGCCTAAATGAGGAGGGCTTTTTCTTTTAATTTTTCCTCTCTCTCTCTCAAAAACACACATATATGTGAGAGAGAGAGAATTCCATTGAATCCATAATCTCCAAGTTTAAAACAAAAGGAAAGAAAAAAAGAATCCCTCTTCTCCCACAAATGAATAACACCATCTCTTACTCCGACTACAACCAAGATTCCGACGACAACCCCATCGGCGACACCACGCTCAGCGGCTTGGGGTACGGGGTGGGGCTCCCCGTCGCCTTCCTCGTCGTCTTCCTCGTCATCACCTACTTCTCGTACAAGTGCAAGAGATCATCTCCCCAGACGGATTTATCCAACTCGTCCTCCCTCCGCCGCCGCGATGACTACGCCACCGGTGCATCCATCCATGTAGTCAACCAACGCCACGGCCTCGACGCCGCCGCCATCTCCACCTTCCCGCTCTACACCTACGCCCAACTCAAGCCCCACAGAGGGGCCGCCGGCTGCGCCGTCTGCCTGGCAGACTACAAAGAGAGCGAGGAGGTGAGGCTGCTGCCGGAGTGCGGCCACGTGTTCCACCGGAGCTGCATTGATCCCTGGCTGATGACTCACCCCACGTGCCCCATCTGCCGGAGCTCGCCGCTAGCAGCACCACCACAGCCTGCTCCAGTTGCCGATTAATAATGATCGTCTTCCTTTTTTTATTTTATTAATTGTTCGATGAATGGTACAGTCGTGTCTTTTTTGCCGTAAGCGAATATTGAATAGTTTTATAGCCAATATTTTAGCAATGAGGAAAGGGCGATTAAACTTTTCTTGTGTCCAATACAACTTGTACGATGCAGTCTTCTACTACACTATTCATTTATTCTATGTGTATTATATGGGACAAAAACTTGGGTGAACTCACCATTGTTTTTGTTAAAATAATTATATATTAATTATGGTGATTAAAGATAATTAGATTTTATTAATTTATAATTAGAGTTTTAATTTAAAATTAAAATTTATTAATTCATAATTATGATTTATTAATTTATAATTGAGATTTATTAATTTATAATTAGGGTTTATTAATTCACAAGTAGGATTTATTAGTTCAAATTTATGGTTTATTATTTTTAATTAGGGTTTATTAATTCAAAATTAGGGTTTATTAATTCCAAATAGGGTTTATTAATTCACAATTAGAATTTATTATTAAAAATTAGAGTTTATTAATTCAAAATTAAGATATATTAATTCAAAATTATTTTTTATTAATTTACAATTAAAGTTTATTAAACTAGTTAATCCTAATTAAAATTTATTTAATTAATTAATTAATCTTAATAAATTAAAATCAATTAATTACTTAATTAGGGGCTGGTCTCACTGTCCGCACACAGGAGACCACCCCTTATATAGGTGCGGATGCAGACAAAATATGTGGGTTCTGCATTTAGGTTTCTGCGATTTCGAGCAGGTAATTTTCCAGTAATTTTATTATTTTGTTAATGGGATCTTTTGCTTATCAATTTACAAATAAATATCAATAATTTCATGATATCGCCGCTGATGTATGAATTTTCTGGCAAGGATGATCTGCACTTCGGTTATTGGTAAATTGCACTATTTTGTAAAAATGGTGTAAATTACACAAAAAAAGAGAAACAATACAAGACGAGCCTTGTGTGCAATTGACTCCGGCATAAAAGACATGAACTTGATCTTTATTGCATTTGTGAGATTCAAACTTAGTAACTTTTTCAGATACAACTTCACCTACTCCATCAATTAGACTACTTAAAAGAGATCCGTGCATAGTTTGTCATAAAGTTGATTTTCATACATTAAACTTGTAAAGTATGTAAGTAAATCTTTTCTCTGATTTTGTTTTGATACTATCTTTGTCCCCCAAATTCCTTTTTGAGAATCTTGGATACGAGTTTTAATAAATGTTGTTAAGCATATTATGAGTGGAGTAAAATCTCACATTAGTATAGTATTATATATTTTTCGTCCCGCTAATGTTGGCTCATTGCTTTTGGACATATAGATTAAGAATATTTATGTTATGTGTATAAAATAGTATGGGACTCAAAATTCGAGGATTTTTTAGTATAAAATTATTTTTTTTTTGTATGAGCAACAATAATGGAACAACCCAAAGTGGTATACAAGTCAACATTAACGGAACAGAGGTATTATTAGTTAATGGTGGGCCATAGATGTTAAAATGTATAAATAAGTGGGTTGGTTGGGGGTAAAAAAAATATATAGTGGTGGATCATGGGTTGTATAAGATGTAAAAAAATGGTATTATTGATAATAATAAATATGGATGATAGTGACCATAAATTGAATAAGAAGAAAACTGGAAACGTCCCGAAAAGGAAAACTAGGAAAAAATCGAAAGACGGCGGGGAAAGGAGGGGGACACTGGGCGAGATCTATCAGCAACGAATTCCCCATACAGATGGAGGCGCCTATCAAAAAGGTACTCCGAAGGCTTCGAGATCGAGGTCTCATTAGCCGAAGGAGGCCCTGGCCAATCCACGTGGCCTGCTTGACAAACGTCAACAACGAAGACATCATAAATTGGTCCGCAGGCATCGGGATAAGTCCTCTATGGAGTATTTAACAACAAAACTAACTTACATTTTGGGGATGTTTTATTAGTGTGCGCAAGTAGTAAAACAAACCTAAAAATAATAAATGCACATAACTAGACCAAGGATTTCAATCAACAATCTGAGAAACATACACAAACATAAACTAGAATAGAATCATAATATATAAAGCCTGCATCACTGAAGATCAAATTATGAGTTTTTCAAAACATAAAAGTCATGAATACTAAATATTTTGTTGATTTATATCAACTCTGTTCTACGGTGATCCAAACCTTCTGTCCCAAGGCACAGTAGTTGGAGACATTGCATATGTAATAAAAGACGCCTTTCATAAACAAAGGGATGGTTGCCGGACCGTCGATGAAGGTCTTGTACGGCTCATCTCCGGTGCAGGAATCTAACTCGCCTCTCGACACTTGAAGCACGTTGTAAAGCCCAGAATCGAAGTCGAAATCTGCATAGTGATGAGATCATCAACCAACAAAATGGGAAAGAGATTTAAAAAGGGAAGATGGATTTAGTTAGTTACAGAGAGTATCTCCAGTGTGAAAGGTATAGGAAGAAGACCAGTTCTTGTAGAAATCATTGGTTGGAGGAATTGACCAAATTGAATCTCCAACTCTATGCTGCAAACCCTCTGAACTCCGCAATAATAATAACAACACTGCAAACATCATCCTGCTGCCCATTGCGAGACCCACAGAGAGGAAACTGATGTAGGTTTTGTGAAAAAACTGATGTAGGTTTTGTGAAAAAAATTAACTGAAATGGTGGTTATCAATTTACAAGTTAGGAAAGCATTCACTTTTAGGGATGAGATTCGATTAACCGAAACCGAAACCGAAATCAACCTAAATAGCTAACCGAAACCGATACTAATCGGTTAATCGGTTCGGTTAGCGGTTAACCGAAATTAAAATTAAATTTTTTTAAAAAAAAAAAAAACATATACAAAATACAACAATTAACCGAAATTAACCGAGATTATTTTAAATATTACATAAATTCTAATATTAAATTAAATATTTTTATTTAATAATTAAATATATATATATATATATATATATTAATTAATTTCAGTTAATCGGATATAATCGTCGGTTAATCGGTTATATCCGATAATCGAAATTCACTTGAAGTGGGTAACCAATATCCGAATCGAATCGAAAAATCGGTTATCGGTTAACCGATAAACTTTTTCGGTTTCGATTCTCGGTTAACCAAAAACCGATACCCTTTAAGCACACCTATTCGCTTTCATCTTAATTTTAGGGGTTTAAATCTTAAATGGTAGTTTATGCTTTAATTATTTTTTATTTATAACCTCATTTTTCTTTTTTTTTTTAAGCCCGAAATTTGCAGATTTTTTCAATCATGGCGTATTTTTTTCAATTATGGCCCGCAATTCAAATTACGGAGAGACGCGTGCCGTAATCGAAAAAATCTACAAGGTTCAAGTGTCTTAAAAAATAAAGAAAATTAAGGTCATAATCAAAAATCGTCGAAGTTATTGACCATAAACTCCCATTAACCTAGTTTTGATGATATATTAAAATCTTGTTCAGAATTCAATTTTAAATATGGTCTATTTGATATGACAAAAAGAAAAATAAATTATCTACTGTTATAAAAACATGAAATGTTAGCCATTTTTGTCATAATACCCCCAATCATGCACAGTGTATAATACACTAGAGTATCAATTCGTATGAGTATTTATCCTGGATCGATCCAAAACCAACTGATTTCATAGCTAACATTTACTTTTTTAAAATAATGGCTTCTAGTTCTACATTTCCGCATCGCTTTAGACACGGACCGCTTAGACCCATAATTTGATGGTTCGATCCGGCCGAAACACAACCTCTGGGTCCCTAATTCGATTCGGTGGAAAAGGCAATTATGGAACACTTATTTATTGGTTTTGATCCGATTAAAACTCGCCTATTGATAAACCTAAACTTAATTAGATTTGTCGATGAGTCAAGTTTTACAATTATACGATCATCTTGAGGAAATCACTCATAACCCATTAGATTCGAACCACGTAAAAACAATGGTTTCGGTTCCAATTTTGATTCTAACGTCGATTTATCAATGAGCGATTCCAAACCCGCTTAGATCCGAACATAAGTAATTTAGACTTATATTAATGGGACAAAATTATTGTCACCATTATGCATCTAGGATATTGATATAATGGGACTAGATTCCTTAACCAAAATCGATAATTATTTATTACATCCACAATTATATTGATTTAAGTAAAATCCATTAATTCATTGACATCCCTAATGTATAATACACTAAATTTCATGAAATCACGCAAAAAATCTCCAAATTGTCAACATTTAATGCCAAAAACTTGCTAGAATTTCATTCTTTTATAACTATGAATACAAATATTTTATTCTATTTCAAATAGTTTAATTCTCTACATTAACTCTTTAGTTTCATATCCAATACAGGATAGATTTCTTAACTCGAGGCACAATAATTCCTACTACATCTCATGTTTTATTTCACCAATATACATCGCTCCTTCCAATACACAATAGATCAATATTTCTGGAAAACCAACACTAAGTAGAGCGAGAATATATATATATATATACTAAAAGCAAAAGACAAACAACGAATTTGTAAACAGAAACCAACCTTATAGAATGTGATATTGAATTAGAAGACTTATCCTTGGACACAGCTTCAAGTTCAATTACACACAACTCCAAGGCGTTCGAAGCATATCGCCTCGTTTCCAACATCATCAACACACCCCATTCAAAATCGCTACTCGACTCTTACATACTACACAGTTTGTTCCCTCAAAATTTCGACGTCAAGGAAGAAGATAAGGTAAGAGCAGCAGACCTTGCTGAAGCATCAGCCGGTGATAGGGTTCGAGAAGCCAAAGAATATCCCAAGCTTTTTCTGTATGAGATCTGTCTCTCTGTGAAACATAATAGTGTTATGATGATCAATAGCTTCACTTCTTCCTGTTCTTACTTCTATTGACTTTCACATACTTTCGACCTGACTTATCAACTCCACTGCTGCCCAACGAGAAGCTGCCACCGGCATTGAACTCCTGACTACTCGATGCCTGAAACGGGTTCTGAGGAGCAGCTTGATTTTGCTGACCGCTAAACTGGAAGGGGTTTGGTTGAGATGGAGCTGTTGATCCGAACATGAAGCCAGAGGGAGTCGGCGAGATGTTGTTGGCTTGGCCGAATACAGGACCAGATGGTTGAGCCGACTGCACTGGATCCTCAGCCATACTGTCTTCTCCATTCATCTGATAGTTGTTCCCCGGCGAGGAGGCTGCAAAACCAGGAGTCGGGTTACCAAATACAGGCTGGCCAAGAGACGGGGATGGTGAAGAAAAGACTGAAGCAGGGGCGGAGGAGAACAAGAAAGGGGAGCTCGATGGTGGAGCTGCTGACGAATTAAAAGCAACGGCCCTGCATTTATCGGAGCGGAGGATGCAGTCTGTGCACCAAACGAAAACCCAGTAGCTGGAGATGAACCAAAGATAGAAGATGTAGGAGCTTGCAAACTGGAACCGAAGGGATTAGAAGGAGCATTATTAGAGTTAACTGAGTTGTTGATTGCTGAGGATGAGGCCGAAGAACTTCCACCGAAACTAAATACTCCAGAGGCACCGTTGCTGAAAGAGGTAGCAGCATTAGATGCTGTGGGAGATGCAGCATTGCTCAACCCAAAACTGAAAGCGGAAGGAGCCGCACCACCAGTTGATCCAACGGCACTGGTTAAAGAAGAGGAACTGCTGAAAGAGTTGGTGGTTATCGATGCAGAACCTGAAGAACCTGCACCAAAACTGAAGACTCGAGCAGCGGCACCACCAGTTGATCCAACTGCACTGATCGAAGAAGGGGCACTGCTGAAGGAGCCAGTGGTTATTGAAGCAGAACCTGAAGAACTCAAACCAGCACCAAAAACCGGAGCAGTTACACCACCAATCGATCCAACTGCACTGATTGAAGAAGAGGAAGAACTCAAACCAAAACTGAATACGCTCGGAGTAGTAAAACTGTTGGAGCCACCAGTGGTGCCATTTGAAACAGCAGTAGGATTCACACCAAATAAAGTAGATGTTGACCCACTACTAGAGGCAACTGCACCAGTATCTATTGAGCTAGCTGAAGAATTAAAACCAAAAGGATTGCTGCTATTCATATTTGATGGAAATGAATTCGATTCAGTAGATGTCCCCTGTGAAACAGTTCCAACAGCAGGCACAAAAGGTTTGCAGGCACCGCTGAATAGAGAACCCTGTGAATTATTTGCAGATGGATTACCAGTTGACGAATGGAGATCAGAAGTCATATTTCCAGAACTTGGTACCCCAAATGATACAAAATTGGTAGAACTACTGGAGCTTCCAGAACTTGGATCTATTGCAGCATTTTTCAAATATCCAGCTGAAATTATGGTTGTTGATACTGCTGATACATTACTAGATGGATCGGGAGAGGCACCAAATTTGAAAGGAGGTTCCCCTGAAACTTTAGGTGTCTCAGATGCTCCAAAAGTGATTCTACCAGAGGTAACTGAGCCGATGCTGCCTGTACCAGATGGAATAAAATCTGAAACAGTCACAGAAGGGGTAAAAATAGCAGGAATAGCAGTGGAGATCTGATGTGCATTGTTGTTAAATGAGGCAGTCAATGACCCAGCGGCAGCACTTGAAACAAGCAGCCCATTAGATGCAGCAGAAATAACAGTATCAGATTTCCCATTTGTATCTTCAGCACCCAGAGGTTTCAGATATTCACCTTTCCCTGGCTCCGAAAGCACCACCTGAGAACTAGTTGGAGTAAAGACATCCAGCAAGCTGAACATGCAGTAACAGAATCCAGATAAGGAACTTGATAAATGGACACTAAATTATGTAGAAATCATTATTTTCATCAACTTATATTTTTTTGCAAGAATTTCAAATAATCAAGCGTGATACAGAAGCTTGTCTTCATGTTCGGCAAAACCGTAAACTTATTTTGCAATAATTGACTCCATGCACAAACGAAGAGCAAAGTATAGTTTGAGTTCTCAAGCGAAGTCAGAAAACCCGAGTAATTTTTGCATTATTTGTCCTATGGCTATGATAATCAAATTTGAGCCTAAAATTGCAAAAAGTGGAGCACAACCATGTTCCTTGAAGTAAAATCAATATCATCAACACTGAGAAAGAGAACAGAACCTTCAAACAGTTAGAAATCATTTTCAGCCTACATGTAGAGAACTAACCTGCTAGAGCTTTCTGGTTTAGTTTCTGGCTTTCTGCTGCTTGATTCAGGTATCAAGGAAGGGAACTTTTCTGCAACTTTAGAGCTAAAGCTGAAAAGAGATGGGGGATTATTTATCTCCTTAGATTTGTCAAATGCAGCAACTGATGGAGGAGAACTGGAGGGTCGAGCAGCAGCAGTTACATCTCGCCAAGCACGGGTGATGATGCCATTACTTCCCAATGAGGCAGCACCAGCGACAGCACTGCTAGCTTCATTTGTTTTACTCGGTATAAGATCTGAACGTGATTTCAGTTCTGGCTGAATAGTTGTTTCTGACAATTTGGGTTCTTCAGAAGGTGAGAACTTGCTATCTGTGAGATGGGCCTCCAATGATCCTCTCCCATCAGAGGATGGACATAATGCAAGTTCAAGACTGGGTACGTCATCATCAAGATCGACATAATCCTAGAAATGACATCAACAAGAATGCAAGTTTCATGAAAAGAACAAAAAAGATAAAAGAAAGAAACAGCATTCCAGTGTGATGGAACTAAAAATGAGTAATATGCACTTCAAGGAATAACAGAATTAAGCAAATTCAATCATCCACCTCTACTATGAATACCAACAAGACCCGGATACTGCAATAAATGTTTTGATTTCAACAATACTAGAAGGATACCAAATAGTGACCTGAATACATTATAATTATTTACACATAAAGTTCAATCTCCTTACCTCCAGAGCACTCATTCTAAAAGCTGCTTTGTTTTCAGGTTGAGACAAACCATCTTCTACATCATCTGAAGCTCGACCTCTGACCAAAGAAGCTCCAAAGGAAACTGCAGGGTCACTGTTATTTACAGGGTGGTATGTCTCGAAAGGGGAAGAAGTTTCTACTGTACTTTTTTCTTCAACTTCTCCTTGATCTTGAGGAGTGGAATCATGAGCATCCAATAAACCGGAACTGCTCTCAAATTTGTGATCATCTTGGACATTCAGCAGCAACTCTGAGGAAGTGGCATCCTCCATGCTCCTAAGAGCCTGTCCATGAAGCACACTTGGTGTCAATTTAAAAGTTGACTTCTCACGCACTCCAACCACGTCGGACTCCGATGATTTGCACTTTAATCTTCCCACAGCTACCTCCACACCATTGGATTTGGAAGGAACTATAGCATAGCTAGTGCTTGGGTTGCTAACATCAATATTTTCCTCGACGGTTCTTCGGACGTACTCTGGATCCTCAATCAATGGAAGCTTCTGCTTTGAAGATACTAGAATAGCATCAGATTTACTTCCCACTATATCAGTATGAGGAACTCCATGTGCTATTAGATTAGATTTCTGTCTGATTCTTCGGATTGGACCAACAGATCCAATTTCATCATCTAAGACAAACCTCCTACGCTTTAACGTCTGAAACACAAAATAGTTGCAAATAAATGTAACAATCGAAACTAGAATCGATATTAAAACTATCAAAGCATTTCTGGACTAAATATACCATTGACTTGGGCTCGGATTTTTCACAGTTTTCCCGAACTGTAAGAGATGTTGAGGCACTGGGAATCCAGCAAGGCCAGTATGGTTAATACCAGTTCTCTGAAATTTACCCAAATATACAAAAAAATATAAGCACAAGAAATCCTATGATGGATATATGAGAGAAAATGAACTTGATAGTGTGCAAGTTACCTTCAAGTACGGAGTTCGAGCCATGTTGTAAATAGCAGATCTACCAAGGGATCTTGGGGTTGTCATATAACCATTACCAAGTGAACCAAAGCTGACTGCAGACTTTGTTGTCAATGACATGCTGACAGGGTTGGTTCTCATGTTACTAAGCATCTTGGTATCATCCCTAGTAACTTGACTGTGGTTACCTAGCATTGATGGTGATAAGTTTGAAGGTCTACTGCCCATGTAAGCTTTTGCAAGTTCAGAAGGAGAAGCGATACTATCCCCAAGAACCTGAAGATATTTTTATCAGCTACGTCAAAATGATTATGCTGTGCGTGAAATATGACAATGGCGACAGAGTGACTTGACTAAATCACAGCATACAATAAGAATTGCAACAGAGTTTCCTCACCTTTGAATCAACTCCGTGAGATCTATCCTCCTCATTTCTGTTTGCTACCATACCATTTTCATTTTTTTGATGCCTTTCAAAATCTGATACTGTCTCTTCACTTCTTTTTCCATCATCCCTAAGAGACGCTTCTCTACCCCTTGAATGCAACAGTTCCGTCAGATGGTCAATTTCAGACCTGTAAAAGGTCTTGCTTAGAAACAAGCAATTTGACAGTAGAAATTCAAAGAATATATTTTAACCGAACAAGCTAATCAACAACAAATGCAGGCTGTGAGGGGGTAAGGGTGGGTTGGAGGTAGGATAGAGAGAAACCATGATAACTTCATAGTGAAGGTCAACAAAAACTTTTGACAGAACCTTACCTGGAGAAGGTCTTATGCTTCAGCAATTGCTCAAGGTCAGATATCCCATTCCTGCAAG
This sequence comes from Salvia rosmarinus, assembly GCA_036937905.1. Taxonomy (NCBI): domain Eukaryota; kingdom Viridiplantae; phylum Streptophyta; class Magnoliopsida; order Lamiales; family Lamiaceae; genus Salvia; species Salvia rosmarinus. The sequence goes on along the minus strand of CM072818.1, from coordinate 119,483 downwards.
AATTTATTGGCTGCCAGTGTTCACCACCTGCAGGCTCCTGGGCACCATAGTGATTTTTGAACCATTATAGAAAATAAAGATAAACTTTCCAAATGTAAGTTACAGAAATAGAATCCGACAAAAACTAATCAGGTAGTTATCACTTAAAAGACTTGGTCTACTAAGTTGCATACACATGCTCATTAGGGAAACTCTTATGCTGTAATTTGACAACAATAAGAACTGAAAGGCACCATTTTCAGTAGGGAAGAAGAGAGTAGTATAAGTATGGATAGAGAAGGCATGATGACCATCTATTTTCAAGAAAAGGATAAGCAATTCGTGAATCTACTTCTGTACTAGTGCCATTCATCAAGGATATAGAACTTGGTTACTGAAGAACCTGGCAAATGACCTTTCTTATTTGCATCTTCATCGGGTTACTGCCAATTCAGAACTCGAATACAACATGTTCGACTTATATGGGACATGAGGGTGTTACATACAAAGGGTGAGGGAAATGAAACAACGAAGCTTTAAAAACGAAGGATACCCATAAAACTTAAAACTTACACTTAGAACAGCGTCTGGACGTGCATCACTCAATACATGGTTTGACTCTGTTTACATCAGTAGATATGCATTATCAGTAAAACTTCAAACTAGGTGAGGCACATCCAGACCTTACGGAATTGTCCCGGCCCAAAAGCACCCACCTTTTTATGGGAAAAATTAAATAAAAGAAAAACAATTAGGCAGTTACTGAATCTTGAAACACATTATGGCAGCTACATTGGTGACTAAGATCTCACATAAAGGCAGTATTTTCCAATCTAATAATTTTCAGCAAACAATTTCCAAGATCATATATTTCGCATACAAGAATTTTGAAACTAACACATCTCGTTCAACAAAAGTAACAACTTGGCTATAACCAGCTACCATATTCTTGTACGAAAAGAAGAACTCAGGCACAAAATCGAATACTTCGAACAAATCACGGGCATAGACAAGACAAACATTCAAAACTAACGAACCTAAAGATTCATAGTTGAAACCAACACCTTAAAACAAACAAAAAGAAGTAACCTGGTTTCTGCGGAGGAGGAGGCGGCGGAAGGCGTCGATTGCGGAAAACGGATTCGAAGAAGCGGCGCGCCCCATACGAAATGAGCTTGGAGGCAGGATCCACCACCAGCTTCGTCAGCCAGCTGCTGTTGCTGCTGCTGCCGCCGTTGCCACGGAGGGCGATAGCAGGGCGCTCGTAAGGTGTCGTCGTTTTACGGAAGGGTTTCTTGCGAAACTTTCCCCCAGCTCCCCCTCCTCCTCCGCCGCCGTAAGAAGCAGTAGGGGTGGTGGTGGCTCCGCCTTCTTTCGCCGTCGCCATTTGATTTCAAAAAAAGTTCGCCAAAAAGAGAGGGCGTAGGCGAATAATTAGGGTTTTAATTTGGCAAAGAGAGAAAGAAAAGGAAAAGGAAAAAGAAAAGAAAAAATTGAGTGCAGTAATATTAAATAGATATTCTTCTGTTTAGAAGCCTGCTACGCTGTCAACGTACACTTGGATTTTGAACTTAGACTCCAAAATTCAATATTTGTGAAATACTCATCCACCCATCTAAGATGGTCTGTTTCTTTTTTAAAAAATAATTAACTCTTTAAAAATTATAGATCCTATTTAATTTTTATCTTTTTAATCACTTTATTCATTCTTCTAAATAATTGTCGAAAAGAAATGAACCATCTTGGATGGGACGGAGGGAGTACCAAATTGGAAGTTTAAAAATATTTTTCAATAAATGGAGTAACTATTTTTTGAAGGAAAATAAAGGGACTGAACTTACAATATCCCTACATAATAATTGTATTTATAGTTCATAGCCAAAATAGTAAGAATGTAGTATTAATTGCTAAAAGATCAGGTTAAATTGTTGGTGGTGATTCAAAATTATGAATTTGAATCAATTAAAATCTTCTCTCTTTTTGACATTAAAAGCTTTTAGTGACTTTAAAGATGTGAATTATTTAAAGTAAGTTCATTAACTAGTAGCGCAGTTGTTGGTTAATAAACTTGGAAATAATTTCAAAAATCGAAATTTGATGAAAGTTAAAAGTTATAGAAAAATTGTGTGTGTGTTGGTCTAATGGTAGAGTAGTTAATGTCCAAGGCCAAAGGTCTCGGGTTCGAGTCCATCGTGACACAACCTTTAAAATTTATGTATTAATTGACCCCAAAAAAAATCACGAACTTTAAACTAATTTTTCTTACTATATGAATTTCTTATATTTTCTAGTTACCTACAAATTTATACGATTTATAATAATACTTGATAATTACCAGAATCTGTTTGAACTTATAAATATCACTTCTTATAATGATTGTTTACTCGTCGTAGTAACAATTCGAATATTACAAAGTAAACATAAATAATTAAAAATAATAACAAAAGATTTAAAAGTTAGAAAAATTTCACATATGCATATCGATTAGTGTTGGTACCTATTTAGAATTTATATATTTTCCAAACTCGATTTTAAAAATTGATTTTAAGGCATGAAATCGAGATTTTAGAAGAAGAAAATAAGAAAAATCCTCGTAGGGTAGAGAATCAATATGGTACCTTCAATCGTTAATCCTAATATATATTGATTTCATACAAACTTTAGACTAAATTTTAATTACAATATATTTTTTAATTTTCTTCTAAATATAGATCAACTTTCAAATTTATATAGGTCGCCAACTCAACTCGACAAGTGACGGACGCAGGTGGAGTCAAGGGTGAGTTGAAGCTCCCAAATTAAGTTTTTATTTCTATAGGTCGCCAATTTGTCGAAAAACTTGCATGGACCAAACAGTTTCTGCAACAAAAATTTCACTATGTCTAAATCTTGATTCTTGACATTGTTGAACAAATTTGCTCTTCATCATCAATCACAAGATTCTTAACATTGATGATAAAATGTTGGAAACGATTAGTATCACGAACAACAAGCTCGTGACAATCACCACATAAAGTCAACCTCTGCAACAATAAGACCAAATGCAAGAGCCATTGGCATACTTACAAAGTCAACTTTTCTCAATTTTCTATCTAACACAATGAGTTTAGCACATATCTCATCCGAGATGGCATGAGACGCGTCTCCAATGAGGAACTCATGAACAACTCCATTCGTCTCTATCCAACTACAGTCGTGCACTTTCTCAACGCCTTGCTCATGCATGACCGACCTAATTATCTATGAGTCGTCCCATTTTGGATTAGTCAAGTAAATATTTGACAAAAGCACATAGTTCCAAGTCTCTAATTCGACTAATCTCTCCACTAGACATTCAGCTAATCGAGTATTCTTGTGCAACCGACATCCAGCTAACAGAGCTCCCCCAGAGTTCACCTCCATTGGCATACTCAAGATCATGTCCCAAGCTTCGTCTAACAAACCCAACTCGAGCAAGAAGATCAACGTACTCATTCATCACCAACAGTCCACGAAACCACATTCTTTTTTCAACGTACCCACTCTTCTTTTTTCTACTCCAGGATAGTGAACATTTGTCTATTTCCTATTGATCATTTAGATGTGTTTAGATATATTGATAAAATCATTGATGTGTTTAGATGAATTGATAAAATCATTGACTATTTTACATAATGTATTACAAAAATAAAAATAAAAACCAAAATTTAACTTTCTCATTCTCTATGAATAAAACCGCCAAAGGTCACCAAAAAACTCCACGATGCGGCCGCCTCCTTTTGTAAATATCAAGTGCACCTCTCCAGCCTAAGATAGTCGTCTCAAGACACTAAGGGGTGTTTACTTTACATGATTAGTATTTTGAAGGATTGATTATTTGATAGATTAAATATATGATAAGATAATTTTTATCTATCAATCATTTGTTTACTACAAATGATTAGTGAATGATTAAAATTGGGATAAGCAATTCTCCATTTATTTGTAGGATTATTTCAATCCTACCTATATTGGTTGGATTATAATTAATAGAGAACAATTCAAATGATTAAAATAATCCCGAGCTTTGGGATATCCTCAAATGTTAATCCTTAAATGTAAACACTTGATTAGGTTGGATTAATTTTATCTATCCAACCTAATCATGGCAAGTAAACACCCCCTAAGGCTATACAAAGGCTGCTTCGAGGTGGTTAGGTTGATTTAGGGTATAATTAGGTGTTTTGGCAAAAAAATTTGGGCTCAAACAAAATTAATAATATCCCAATACAATTAAACCTTAAACCTAAGTTCTAATTATTGAAGATTTTTTTTTTTAAAAAAAAAAAGAGAGAGAAGAAAGGCAACATCACATCAGAATAAATTCTCTAATCCCAAGGACGGATTAAAGAGGACTATACTTGGAACAATAATCAAGGAATCTGAAAGACAATTAATCAAAGGCTTATGGGACATACATCAAGTAAATTAAGAACTCCACCCAATATATACATTACACACATAATTTACAAGTGAGACTTAAACCTAACAGATCCAAAACAATTTCCAATGATCCAAGGTATTCAACCGTCATCATCAAAACATAAACTTAATGTTCTATCGCAATGAAAACATGTGAATACACATACGACGATGTGTATTCAAGGTTTCTAACATGTCACCGCAAAAGGGTCCAACCGCCACAACACCTCCATCCACCATCACCAACTCGCACATTTAAAACAACATGCAGGTCGAGTACAAGAATGCACTCAGTGGACTCATGCCAAAACATTTTATCAAATTTAAATTACATCGCCTATCACAAGAATACACGAGGTTTTAATTAAAAGGGCTCGTGTTTACTAAATATTTTCCGGCATTTTCATAAACATCGCTCAGCAGTATTTTCTCCGTATGTATGATCCATATCCCGCCTCATATGATCGCCATAACTCATCCGGCGTCGAGAAGTAGGCCTCCTTCTACGGACGCCGCGACCGCCAAAGATGTTCCTTTCGCACACAAATACCCATCGGTGTACACGTTAATCCTAGCTGTATTACCGCATCCGGCATAGAATCCGATATCGATTTTCTGATAAGTTGGGAGCGACCCAACAACTGATTCATCATTCATTCATTCATGGATAGTCATTCATTCATGGATAGGCTACATACATAAAACATAAATATTTTGGACAGGTAATTTCATCATCATTTCTCAATAAAGACTGCTCATTTCAAGAAACCATCATAAATAAAAGCTGTTATTTTGAGTATAGTAAAGCCCACCGACTGCCGATTTCTCAAAATACGATTCCTTTCTACGCCGCTGATCACGCCCACGCCCAACCTTTACGTAAAAACTATTTTAGTACGTCGGTCACCGTTGAGATTTTCAAAGTTTAGAATAAACTTTGATAACTTACTCTAATATAATTTGAATTCCTTAACGAATTCAATACATCGCTCAATCACAGATTTTGAACTAAACATTTCTCATTTGAGATATGTTTACTTATTTCATTTTAACCTTTTGTGTTAAACGCTCAACGATTTACACCTTTTTTCGATATAAAGATTTCAATTTTGAAATCTTTTCTCACAAATGAGATTTTCTTATATAATTAATACGCTTTACACGTATTAGCAGATTTATCGAACGATTTCATACGTTGATTTCAAAAGTCAACATTTTGACTTTTCTTTATTAATCTTTTAATATCTCGTATTTTTAATATCTTATTTCCTTGTAAATCGATTCTCAATCGATTTCTTTTCATAGAGTCTTAATTTCGATTTTTCACGCAAATCGATAAACTTCATTAATATTTTCTTAAATATTAATTAACTTATTCCTTAAACATTATTTTTCATTTCTAACGTTATTTAATATAACGTTCGCCATAAACATAGTATACTATGTTTATAAAATTCCATAAACCTTAATATGTCTAAAATAATTTCTAGACATATAATGTATTATTATTCTCGATAAAAGGATTTAAAACCCTTAGAAATTTATTCCAAAACTCACGGCTATAAGGATTAAAATCCTTAAACATTTCCAAAAATTCCTCTAAATTCATATAGTGTACTATTTTATCATAGGATTACTAATATGTATTAATATTAACTATAGGAAAATTGGACATCACCCATTCTATCCTTATAGATCTCGGTTATTTCCAACAAATAGCCAAACAATTTTCTAAAATTCTAATTAAATTACACAATGTCTAAACATCACTTTATATCATTTATCTAGCATAAATTCCAACATGAACAATTTCTAAATCAATGTATCACTATATAAAGTTCACGGTTCCTAGCAAAGTTCAACCAAATATTTTTGTAAAATTCTACAATATTACACAATGCTCAAACATTATCATGTAACAATATAACATCATAATATTCAACAATACCAACTTACAAATCAACATTCTAATACATAGCATTTTCAAAATTTTGAAACTATGAACATACAATTTTCAAAATTCCTAGTAAATTCACATATCACTTAATCAATGCTATAGATCAACATTATGCTATAATATCACTTAAATAAAATTTGTACACCAACATGAAAATTTTTTATTCATTTCGGTAATTACTCAAACATATAGTATATGATTTTTTTTTAAAATTTCCAAATAATCACTATGAGTTCCCTTGCTAATATATATCATTAATCTATCAACAAATCAACTCTAGAAATTTTCGATCATTATGCTAAAATCCTAGCATAATTAGTTTGCACTTAAAACATAATATATGAAGCATTTACATTATACTTAGCATAATTAATGAACAACTAACATGCTAACATAATTTCTCCTCAAAACACATGCTTGTAAAATAAAAATCGAACCATTGGATAATTAAAATTTTAATGTACAATCGAAGCTCGTTCGATATCTAACCTCTTTAACGGTTTGGATTTAATGTGCAAGGATTAAGTAACAAGCTTTGGCCTTTGAAAATGAAGAACACACTTATTTCTTTTCTTTGGAAAGCTACTAAAGTGATGGGTTTTGGAAGCAAAAGTGTGTTGTTTAATTGTTGTTTTACTACTTATGCAAAAGAATCAATACATAGTCTATCTCTCTCTCTCTCTGTTCTAACACTCACACACACATGCAAGACAATTAATTTGTGACTCACCATGTATATGTCATCCACACTTACTATGTCTTACACAATTCATTCCTCGAACAAAACAATGAAATATCTATGAATTTGGGGAGCAATTGCCGTCGGTCATAAGGTTTACAAAGAGAAGGATTTTAATTCTTTTTGTCCTAATACATGTATTAGTCAAGATACACTTCCCCAAATGTAAGAGCACATCACATAAGAGTTCTAACTATTCTTCCTACCTCATTTGTCAAACCATGCGTCCACTTTATCAAAGCAATACTCATCCACTTGATCAATTCATTTACTATCTTGGTTAGTGTGTAAAATATCACACTAATGTATAACATGTGGATAAACACAAAATTTAACATTAACACTTGGAGCTCACGGCACTTTTACCCTTAAATAGCTAACATTTGATTTTTCTTGCAATTTATATATATATATCATAATATATGTCTTAGATGATAAATTATATCATAGGAAAAATTATTGGAATTAATCCATAGGTAGAAACCCTAATTTCGATTTAGGGCTTTCGAGAATCTCAATTAATCAAAATATCATTCCGTAAATTTTCTAGCATTATTTCAATGCTAAATAATATTCTAATTACATAAAATAATCATAGGAATTTAAATACTATAATTCCTTGATCGTTAGACTTGATTCTCAAGTCATCTCTAAACGTTAACGCTTGAAACGCTCCAAACATTAATTATCGACTCATCTCAAAATGGTCGTAATAAAGTTTTAGTCAATTTATTAAATTATTCCATTAATAATGGAATTAAATTCTAAGTCTTATTTGCTAGAAAATTTCTCGAAATTTTAACTATCGATACTCAATCGACGTTAAAATTATACTGCCGAAATACATTATAAACTTCTATTCCTTAATTCACAATCCTTTGTGAATATAAAATAGGAATTTATTACCTTGTAATTAATCGAAATCATTATTCGATATATTACTAATTCCATTATTTCGGCGAAACCCTAATTTACGAGTTTTTAATATCGTAATTAGGTATTTAAATCTTCGGGACATTACATTCTACCCCCCTTAAAAGAAATTTCGTCCCGAAATTTGCATATCTTAGAAAAATTTGGGGCATCGTTCCTTCATGGCATCCTCAAGCTCCCATGTGACTTCTTCTTGTCCATGACGTCTCTACAACACTTTCACTAGAGGGATGGACTGTCTCTTAACTGTTGAACCTTACGGTCTAGGATAGCCGTAGGTTCTTCTTCATAACTCATATCTGGGTTGAGGATCACGTCGTCTTGATGGATCACGTGTTTTGGATCGTACACGTATTTTCTTAATTGTGACACGTGAAAAAAAAAAAAAAAAAAAATATTGCGACATTACCAAACTCATGCGAAAAGCCAATCAGAGGCAATCGGTCTATTCTTTTAGAATCTCATGAAGTCCCAGAAACGCGATCTCAATTTTCCTTATATTTAAAACTTTATAATTCCTTTTGATGGAGAGACTTTATCTCCATATTCAAAAGTAGCTCGATCACGCCAGATCGTCAGTAAGACCTTTATCTATCTTGAGCTTCTTTTATTCTCTCGCTAAATCGACTTGACGATCTCAATCATCTTATTTACACGTGCCAAGCCCTAAAATTCTTCTCTCACCTAACTCATCCCAATAAAGCGTGATCGACTTTTCTTTACATATAAGTGCTCAGATGGGGCAATATTAATCGCCGCCCGATTGTCCATTGGTCTCGTGGATGAAACGTCGGTCGAAATTCAATTTTGTGCCCATTTAAGCTAATCCAAAATCAAGTGCCTTTGGAATCTCTTATCCGACGTGATAGGTTTTGGTACCCCATGCAGTGTATAATTTCTTTTACGTACTCATCGACTAATTTATCGTATCCATAAATAAATTGGATTTGCGTAAAATGCGACACGCACTTTGTAAGTCGATCCACTATTATCCATATAGCGTTGTTCTCTTTTCGATTTTGGCAACTCCGTAATAAAATCTATTGTTATATCATTTCATTCCCATTCGGTATTTACAAAGGTCAGAATTTCGTAGGTCTTGGTACAATGCTTTCACTTTCGACATACAAGACAACACTCTACAAAAGGGCTACGCCTCGCTTTATGCCTTCCTACCGACCCTTTTTCGTAAGTCTTGATACATTTAGTGCTTCCCGGTGGCGGTATAAGGAGTATCATGAGTTTCACTCATGACTTCATTTCAAGTTCAACATTGTTTGGAAATACACCATCTTTCTTCAAACAATAAGACATTTTTCGAATTGCTAGTCTGGTGCACTCACATCGATCGAATAAGTCAACTATCCTTCTAGGCAAAGGATACTTATTCTCGAGTGTCGCATTTATTCAAGGATCCTTTTTTTGTGAAAAAATAATACAGGCAGTGCTCCCTAAGGTGAAACGCTAGGTCTGATAAAACCTAGGTCCAAAAGCTCCCATGTTAATTCCATGAAAATACGTAGCTTCTTGTCCAGGAAAATGAAATTAAGTTTTCCCCTCCTTGCACAGAATCTTGGAATGGTTTTCTGCTAACCAATCCATTTCTAGGATTATATCTTCATCGCCCATAGGTATTAGGTTCAAGTTATTTGCTAGAACCTTAAGTGATCCTAGGTTCAACTCTAAGTTCGAGCAAACATGCATAACAATCATAATTCCTCCTATGGGTGGAGAGATTCTCATTTCCGGATTCGCTCATTCAGATCTAAGTTCCAACATATCGACACATGCTCTTACGATGAAAGAATGCTAAGCACCAGATCGAACAAAATGCATAATAGGTATGTTGAAAAGGGTTCCTATACCGCCAGTCGCTCGGTTTTGTTCGCTTTGTTGCCCATGTAGAGCATACGCCTACCGAGCCGGCCGTGGTCGGCGGGTGCTTGACGCCGCTGGTACCGCCGCCGCCGTGGTTCATTGCTGACGTTGTCGTTGTCGTTGCGCCGACATCGGGCTGATATTGTATAGCCCTCGGTGGTTGGGTGTGGCTCGGTTGGTTTTGCCTTCCCATGTTTCCGGCGAATCCGGCATTCATTTGCATAGTGGCCTTTAACGCCACATTTATAGAACCTCATTACCGCTAGACATACCCCCATGTGCCGTCTATTACACTTTGGGCAGGGAGGAATCCTCATTTGCTCTGGTGGTCCTTCCGTCGGTGTGGAAAATACGGGCTTTATCCATACTTGCCCTTGTGGAACCTCGTTTCCTTGCCATGGCTTTTTGTTGCTTGGGTTGCTGAAATTTCCTCGGTTGACATTGTTATTGTGGTTTCCTTCCCATTTTCTTTTACCTTTGTCCCCAACATTTTGCACATAAGTCGGTGTGTTTGTCTCCGGCATTGTCGCCTCAATATCTAGCGCCGACTAAGAGCTTCCAGATATGTCAAATCTCCATGACCGGCAAGAGACATCCTTATCTCGTGCCTTAGTCCCGATCTAAATTTTTCTCGACATTTTCATGTCAAGATTTACTGATCCGGCATACCTTGACATATCACAAAAGAGACGGTCGACTCACCACCGACATTTTCTCCCGCCTTGATTGAAAATTGCACTCTTCTTCTTCCTATAGTTTTGGGAATGTATTTTCATACATTGCCTTAAAGTCTTCCCAAGTGAAGAAATCCATTTGTTCGGGTTAATGTCTTTCTTCTCGCCTCCCACCGTAAATCGGCAGTCCGTTGAGTTGAAAGGCAACACAAGATAGTCGTTTTGTGTGTTGCAACAAGAAAATCGAAAATTCTCTCAATTGTCCTTACCCATTGTTCGGCTTCACGTGGCTTCCTTTCCATTGAACGAGGCGGATTCTCGCCTAAGGAAAAGTTCTTCAACCCTACGATTAGGTGGAGGTGGGGTGGCACGAGTATCTCCTCACTTTCCGCCTGTGGGATTCTTCCTCCTTCTACCTCTTCCTCTCATTCCCCGCCCGTTCACGCCTTGGTGGCATTTCGATATTGCAAAGATGTAATTAGCATCGTATAACGCTTATCGCAATTTATACTCACATAACATCTTTATGCAATCTTATCAAAACACGCCTTTAATAAACCATTATCCTTTTCGTACTCATTTGTCACAAAAGCCCATCTAGGTCATCATACATATATGGAGAAGATGTTTCAAAGAGAACTATTCGCATAAATCATCGCTAAAAAGGAAGTTAAGTACATAAACGATACTTTCTCTAACTTAAACCTTTCGACTATCTTACTTGGTTACAAGCATTACCAAAGTATTATGTTTCTATCTTTACTAAACATACTACTCAGATTTTACCGCACGATTCGTTATTCCATTATTGTTGTTCTTTGCTTCCTACCATTCGTCAAACCCGCCATCATCACCGCTTTCCATATCCTTATTTACGCCATCGCTCGTCCTCCTCCTTCCTCGTGGTTCTCATCCGAGTCTTCCTTTCGTGCACCATAAACCCTCATACGTGTCATTTGAGGATAGGGCTCCATCAAGGCATTTAAGGATAGGGCAAGGTGGCCGACATCGGTGGTAGAACCGGAAGTGGTATTCGCGCTGGGTGTCCAATTGATGAGAAGGAAAATCCAGCATTCCCAATGTTCTGGTCTCGATGCCCTTTCCACATGTGTTGGTCGTCCTTCATCCTCCAGATATCTTGGCATCACAAGATCGACTTTCCGTAGAACTTCCGCATACAACCATTCTGGTGACACATCACGCCCTGTATACTTTCATGGTGGGTGTACGGCCTCGGTGAAATTCTATATACTGTAGACATAGTTCAAGTGGTCGATAATTCGGTAGATCCGCAATCAAGTCGTAACTACCATTTGTTCGAGACGAGTCGCCCGATATCTCGCTGCATAATTCTCCCACCACAAGGCAATCGAGTCAATAGCGCTTATCTTGATCAAAGTCGGTCATGCCATGCCTGTGCATCCATCCGTGGACGGAGGTAGTGCATCAAAACTCTCCCAGCTATCGCCCCAAAGACATCTTATACGCACGTGATGATCGAATAATTTCTGTGTAACACGCGCGCTAATCTCCTCTTTGTCAGATATAGAGTCCTTGCCATCTAACACAAACAATACTATCATAAGTCAATCTAGTCATATCCGTAAGCGACAAGAAACTGAGTATATCTCATAGCAGATAGAACAAACATATCGATAAGCGGATAAATGTTTACAAAGAAGGGTCTTATGTTCAGCATGCATTATAGTACCACTTATGTTACTAGGAAGTCTTACTCGAACAACTTTCTAAATTCTTTTCCTTCTATAAAGTCCTTGTCCTAAGCAAATTTTCAAGTCTGACCTCAACTGTTTCTCATGAATTTTGGAGAAGGATTTAAGGACTTTATCCTTCATACGAAATAAATTTCGTTGTGATAGGGTACGAAGTTTAAAACCGTCGCAAAACGGAGTTCAAACGAAGAGAACGAGTTAATACAAAACACACAAGCAAAGCAGTTTTTTGTTTGCGCTCGCGCCGCATGCAGCCCATGCCGGTTGGGCATGCACGTATGTTCCGCCTCGTGTGTGCTTTGTTCAAATTCTTGTTTAGCTTTCTATGTTCCATATCACACCCATACATCTTGCTCCTTTGGTTCCTCTTTGATTTCATCATTCTTCCGTTGAAAACTCGAGTTGTTCTCTTTCGACTTTTTCGCTCAAAACACTACTGCTTTAATCTTGTAGTGAGATAAAGTTCCTCTAACTCATACTTCTATGTTCTTTGCAAAATGATCATACTACTTATAGCATCTACGTTCTTCTCGAATAGCATATCCATTATCAATACAAACTGTGAGACTTTAAACAAAAATTTCAAATAATCATAACATAACTCATTGTTTTCATGCTTTTAAAAAAAAAAAAAACTCAACAATCCATTTTGACATTTCAATGTCAACTGTTTCCCATTCTCTGCAAACTCTGTCTCATATCACTGTTAGCTAGTTCTCATATCTCCCTTGACATATAGATGCCAACTGTTCTCATATTACTAGGAAACTCTCTTTGAAATGCTGTTCATAACTTTCATTCTCAACTGCTCAAACTTTCTTCTCAAATAACAATTCTCATCTTTTATTACTTTTCAAAATATGAATTTAATCCTTTTCTCAAAACTTTCAAATTCAACTTTCTTTTCACTTTCAACTTTCACTTTCAAAACTTGAGAAGAAATCATTTACCTCATCTCGGTTGAGCTTGATGTGATGGAGTGTTGAGCATAGTCAGGTGATCTCTAGAAGTCTAGTGACTCAATCTAGACTTGACTTTGAAAGAAAGTTTTGGATACAAAGAGCGAACTGCTCTGATACCACTTTGTAACAGCCCTCTAATCCTAAGGACGGATTAAAGAGGACTATACTTGGAACAATAATCAAGGAATCTGAAAGACAATTAATCAAAGGCTTATGGGACATACATCAAGTAAATTAAGAAACTCCACCCAATATATACATTACACACATAATTTACAAGTGAGACTTAAACCTAACAGATCCAAAACAATTTCCAATGATCTCAAGGTATTCAACTGTCATCATCAAAAACATAAACTTAATGTTCCATCGCAATGAAAACATGTGAATACATATGACGATGTGTATTCAAGGTTTCTAACATGTCACCGCAAAAGGGTCCAACTGCCACAACACCTCCATCCACCATCACCAACTCGCACATTTAAAACAACATGCGGTCGAGTACAAGAATGCACTCGGTGAACTCATGCCAAAACATTTTATCAAATTTAAATTACATCGCCTTATCACAAGAATAACACGAGGTTTTAATTAAAAGGGCTCGTGTTTACTAAATATTTTCCGCATTTTCATAAACATCGTCAGCAGCATTTTCTCTCGTATGTATGATCCATATCCCGCCTCATATGATCGCTCATAACTCATCTCGGCGTCGAGAAGTAGGCCTCTTCTACGGACGCGATCGCCAAAGATGTTCCTTTCGCACACAAATACCCATCGTGTACACGTTAATCCTAGCTGTATTACCGCATCCGCATAGAATCCGATATCGATTTTCCGATAAGGGAGCGACCCAACAATCGATTCATCATTCATTCATTTGGATATTCATTCATGGATAGGATACATACATAAAACATAAATATTTTGGGCATGTAATTTCATCATCATTTCTCAATAAAGACTGCTCATTTCAAGAAACCATCATAAATAAAGCATTGCTATTTTGAGTATAGTAAAGCCCACCGACCGCCGATTTTCAAAATACGATTCCTTTCTACGCCGCTGATCACGCCCACGCCCAACCTTTACGTAAAAACTATTTTAGTACGTCGGTCACCGTTGAGATTTTCAAAGTTTAGAATAAACTTTGATAACTTACTCTAATATAATTTGAATTCCTTAACTAATTCAATACATCGCTCAATCACAGATTTTGAACTAAACATTTCGTATTTGAGATATGTTTACTTATTTCATTTTAACCTTTTAGGTTAAACGCTCAACGATTTACACCTTTTTCGATATAAAGATTTCAATTTTGAAATCTTTTCTCACAAATGAGATTTTCTTATATAATTAATCGTTTTACACGATTAGCGTGATTTATCGAACGTATTTCATACGTTGATTTTAAAAGTCAACATTTTGACTTTTCTTTATTAATCTTTTTAATATCTCGTATTTTTAATATCTTATTTCCTTGTAAATCGATTCTCAATCGATTTCTTTTCATAGAGTCTTAATTTCGATTTTCACGCAAATCGATAAACTTCATTAATATTTTCTTAAATATTAATTAACTTATTCCTTAAACATTATTTTTCATTTCTAACGTTATTTAATATAACGTTTCGCCATAAACATAGTATACTATGTTTATAAAATTCCATAAATTTTAATATGTCTAAAATAATTTCTGACATATAATGTATTATTATTCTTGATAAAAGGATTTAAAACCCTTAGAAATTTATTCCAAAACTCACGGCTATAAGGATTAAAATCCTTAAACATTTCCAAAAATTCCTCTAAATTCATATAGTGTACTATTTTATCATAGGATTACTAATATGTATTAATATTAACTATAGGAAAATTGGACATCACCCATTCTATCCTTATAGATCTCGGTTATTTCCAACAAATAGCCAAACAATTTTCTAAAATTCTAATTAAATTACACAATGTCTAAACATCACTTTATATCATTTATCTAGCATAAATTCCAACATGAACAATTTCTAAATCAATGTATCACTATATAAAGTTCACGGTTCCTAGCAAAGTTCAACCAAATATTTTTGTAAAAATTCTACAATATTACACAATGCTCAAACATTATCATGTAACAATATAACATCATAATATTCAACAATACCAACTTACAAATCAACATTCTAATACATAGGCATTTTCGAAAATTTTGAAACTATGAACATACAATTTTCAAAATTCCTAGTAAATTCACATATCACTTAATCAATGCTATAGATCAACATTATGCTATAATATCACTTAAATAAAATTTGTACACCAACATGAAAATTTTTATTCATTTCGGTAATTACTCAAACATATAGTATATGATTTTTTTTAAAATTTCCAAATAATCACTATGAGTTCCCTTGCTAATATATATCATTAATCTATCAACAAATCAACTCTAGAAATTTTCGATCATTATGCTAAAATCCTAGCATAATTAGTTTGCACTTAAAACATAATATATGAAGCATTTACATTATACTTAGCATAATTAATGAACAACTAACATGCTAACATAATTTCTCCTCAAAACACATGCTTGTAAAATAAAAATCGAACCATTGGATAATTAAAATTTTAATGTACAATCAAGCTCGCTCGATATCTAACCTCTTTAACGGTTTGGATTTAATGTGCAAGGATTAAGTAACAAGCTTTGGCCTTTGAAAATGAAGAACACACTTATTTCTTTTCTTTGGAAAGGCTACGGCAGTGATGGGTTTTTGGAAGCAAAAGTGTGTTGTTTAATTGTTGTTTTACTACTTATGCAAAAAGAATCAATACATAGTCTATCTCTCTCTCTCTCTCGGTTCTAACACTCACACACACATGCAAGACAATTAATTTGTGACTCACCATGTATATGTCATCCACACTTACTATGTCTTACACAATTCATTCCTTGAACAAAACAATGAAATATCTATGAATTTGGGGAGCAATTGCCGTCGGTCATAAGGTTTACAAAGAGAAGGATTTTAATTCTTTTTGTCCTAATACATGTATTAGTCAAGATACACTTCCCCAAATGTAAGAGCACATCACATAAGAGTTCTAACTATTCTTCCTACCTCATTTGTCAAACCATGCGTCCACTTTATCAAAGCAATACTCATCCACTTGATCAATTCATTTACTATCTTGGTTAGTGTGTAAAATATCACACTAATGTATAACATGTTGGATAAACACAAAATTTAACATTAACACTTGGAGCTCACGGCACTTTTACCCTTAAATAGCTAACATTTGATTTTTCTTGCAATTTATATATATATATCATAATATATGTCTTAGATGATAAATTATATCATAGGAAAAATTATTGGAATTAATCCATAGGTAGAAAACCCTAATTCTCGATTTAGGGCTTTCGAGAATCTCAATTAATCAAAATATCATTCCAGAAATTTTCTAGCATTATTTCAATGCTAAATAATATTCTAATTACATAAAATAATCATAGGAATTTAAATACTATAATTCCTTGATCGTTAGACTTGATTCTCAAGTCATCTCTAAACGTTAACGTTTGAAACGTCTCCAAACATTAATTATCGACTCATCTCAAAATGGTCGTAATAAAGTTTTAGTCAATTTATTAAATTATTCCATTAATAATGGAATTAAATTCTAAGCTCATTTGCTTAGAAAATTTCTCGAAATTTTAACTATCGATACTCAATCGACGTTAAAATTATACTGCCGAAATACATTATAAACTTCTATTCCTTAATTCACAATCCTTTGTGAATATAAAATAGGAATTTATTACCTTGTAATTAATCGAAATCATTATTCGATATATTACTAATTCCATTATTTCGGCGAAACCCTAATTTACGAGTTTTTAATATCGTAATTAGGTATTTAAATCTTCGGGACATTACATTGCCCCTCTGCCATATCTCTCTCCAACTATCTCCTCCCTCATCCCCTCATCATCGCCCAAGATCATCGCTGCTAGCTGTGGGTAACAGCCATCAACCTCATCAAGATCAATTTTTTCCTTTGTTTTCTTTTACCTTCTTTCTAAGTCGGTTTTTACCTTCTTTCCTTTCAATCTCTTACTTGCTCTACTTAAATACATGTATTCAATTCTTTAGTTGATTATTTAATATTTCAATGTTTGATTTGTTATCTATTATTATATATTTAATTTGTACTTTTTATGATTTTTTATTATCGAGGCTTAGGCTTAGGACCCCCTCGAGGTTTACCACCATGCAAAGGTAAAACATCTTAGTTCCACCTTAAACCTTAAGGTTTTCACAACATTGATGAATAGAGAATAAATTTACTATATGTTCACACGCAATTAAAATTCTCTCCTTTATATAGTAGATTTTCACAAATTAAAAATTCCATAACTTGTCTTTTAATTTGTCATTTTTGGTATTTTTACAATTTTTTGCAATGACAACATTTTATTCTAAATACTTTTATTAAAATCAATTATATTATATTTTTTTAATAAAATATTATAATAATATACAATAATGGATAGTCATTGATAATATCAAAAATAAATATGGCTAGATTGAGAGACAAATGGGGTATGAAGATAGAAATTAACTAAATGGTATGTTGATTGTGAGAATTAAGAGCGGAGGAGCAATATCAACCATAATGCATTTCATTTTGGGGGGTACGATACACAATTAAGTACTTGAAAAATTACATGACTAATCAAGCTCAAAATCATTCAATCCACCAAAATTGATGGTTAGCCTATATAAATTTCGTCTATCTAAATCATCAAATAATGTCAGGAGACTGATGTTTGATATGTTTCAATCAAAAATGAATCAGCAGATGTTTCAATAAACCTCAAAATTTATATGCAAAGCTGAACAAGAAAAAACAGAAATATTTCGTAGTTCATATGCTGCTACTTGACTAGATCGTTTCTAGTGTCTAACTACAAAAACAACAGTCAATAACTAACCAATCACTACTACTGCAAGCAAATCCACAGTTTTAACTGCTCAAAAAATAATGGGCCAAATTGTTTGGTATGTACCACGGTATCGGTATATACCGACATACCGGTATGTACCGATAAACGATATATATCGAAATTTTCGGTATATACCGTGGTACGGTATATATCGATATACCGCGATATCCAAAAAATTGATACCGTTACCATACCGAAAATAAACGGTACGGTATCATACCGTACCGAAAAATACGTTATACCAAAAATTCGGTATTTTTTCAGCATGGTAAATCCGATATACCGATTTTTCGATATTTTTTCCCACCCCTAGCCTCATGTTTGACAAATCAAGAAAACAAATACTAACATACAGCACCAAAAGTCAAGTGAAGAGTGTGCTAAAACTACCACAGCAAAATGTGATCCAAATATATGCAATCGTTTGTGAGTATCGTTACCACCATTAACGAAGAACAAAACAAGCATGAGCTTTGATTGGATTCCCAGCCACATTTGAAAATGGTTTACTCCTCTTAGCACTTCAAGCCATTCTCAAGCGACAAATAGACATATAAATACTTCGAAAATTCCATTACTCACATCTCAAAAGTAATCAAAAGGATTGTACTCCATGTTCAGTACTAAAGTTCCCAAGAGCCGAAACCCAGAAAATGATATGAAAAAGGCAAGAGTACAACACAATAAAATCGAGGTGCCAAACTCTGTCACCTATATAAACTACTGACTGCACCACTTTACTTCTCGGATGAGTTCGGTCCCTCTTCTTTCCAAAGCCAACAACTGCAAAAATTGAACAAATAGCATACAGCATAAACAACTGCTCTCTAATACTAAAACAGAAGTAAATCCAATTTCCATTAATACAATTTGCATCATTTATAATGACACAGAATTTGATAAAGAAACAAAAATCACCACTCCGAAAGTACAAACTGGGCATAATTAATTTAAATTCAAAAGACCTAGATCTATCATAAAACCAAAGCAAGCATCCTGAATTGCAAACGAAAATTAATTGGTTATTAGGCAGTTTGGCAGAAATCACAGTCATATCTGAGATTTACATACATTATGCAACTAACCCTAAAAAAGGAAAAGAAAAAACTGAAGGGGAAAATAGAGTTACCGGCTGTGACGAAACGGCGGTTGTACTGCATCCGCTTGTGAGCCCGGCCGCGGGGCTTCTTCTTCTTGTCTTGCTTGGCCACCTTGGGCGTCTGCCCTCTCACCTTTCCGGCGCGAGCAAGCGAACCGTGCACCTTACCTGCAAAATTTATTCAATTCACCCCAAAAGCATACCAAAATTCAAAGAGTATAGAATCATGAAGAAACATTGACTGAGATGAATTACCCATGGCTGACTGATTTCTTTGAGATTGCTAGTGAGAGAGAAAGATTTCGCCGGAGGGAGTTGGAGCTAGGTAGGGTTAGGGTTTTCGATTTTGTTATATATGGATTGTAAGGTATTATGTAATTGGGCCTTTGGGGTTTTTAATTTTTTCAGGATGGGCCTTTAGGGAATTAAAATCCCATTTGTAAGTGAGAAGAAACTACTTGTTATGTATGGATAATGTTGTTGTTGTTTTCATTATAGCCCTTTATATAATAAAATTTTAAAAATATTAACAACAAACTATTCTATTTTATTGATATTTTATCAATTTTGGGCTATAGTGAGTAAAAATAAGATTTATGTATTAAATTTGTGCATTCCATATTTTCATATTTGTTACTTTATTAAACGTAGTAATTATTAGAGATGTCAATCTAGTCCGAAATTTGTGGATTGACCTGAACAGACTGATGAACTTGTAAAGTCAAGATTGAAATTTTATAACTTGAAAAAATTATCAACCCAAATGACCCCAACCGAATAATCCAACAGGGTTGGTCCGAAAGTAGCCCAAACCCGAACAGGTTGACCCAAAAATCGAGTGGATTGATTGATTAATTTAAATTTTCATCATTATATGATTTTCAAACATGATTACTTGTTTCTATAATAAGATTTTTTGGTAAAAAAATACTTGTGAAATAAGTTTTGGTTTAATATTCGCAGTTATCATATTAGTTATGTTTTTTTACTCAAATGCTTAGTACAAAATATTTTATTATCAAGAAAAGTATAAATAAGTTATTTTTTTTCTTAAACTTTCTGACTTGAATAGTTTGACGGGTTAGCCCAGAACCCGAGGTTTAGGATTATGGTTGAAATTTTCTGAAGCGAAAAAATATCAACCCGAATGACCGAACTGACAACCGAATAGGTTGGCTCAAACTCGAATAAGTTGGTCCGATTGACATCCCTAGCAATTATACAACAATATATATAATTTGCTAATTCCTTTAGAAGATTTTTTTAGGTAGCTTTAGTAGAATTTTTTAAAAACAAAAGTCATTAGGTTAACAGGAATCGCGGAATCTTATTAACCAACAATGTTCTATCCACAATGCCTTTCTATTTTAATTCATAGGAATTTTAATTGACTTTGTTTTTCATGTTAACACAATAATTATATATATAAAAATTTATCTTTGTAAAATGTTTTAGTTTGCCTTAATGGGATTTAACACAAAATCATTTTAAAATAACTATAAATTTAAAATCTCCTTGGTAAATAGGATTAGGCGTGTTTAGCATTCGTGATGTTGATGAATCACAGTGCTTTGTCCCTGTAGATACAAAAAGTTGGAAAATCCGATTATTTTCTAAGTTCTAATTAAATGGCATTTTCCACGAGCAAAATGTCTTGCTTTATAATTCATATTTCAATCTGCAAGGAGATTGAACAAATGCGTGACAATGAACAAAAGCGTGGAACATTGGAAGGTCCAGAATATGGAATGAATGGACTTTCGAGAATAACTCTAATATCGGATTTTTTTTCTTTTGCTTGTTTTAGGCCCCCAACATCTCATAGTGTTGTATGAAATTCCAAGTGGTGGATATAATATTTTGTATAAAAGAATTCATCTTTTTAATAGATATTTTTCAAATCTATTTTGGAACCATTGGTTCTCGTGGGTGGACATATTAATGGGCGGGTTTTATTCGGATCAGAACTAATAAATAAGTATCGATTCTGGTTTTGAAATTGATCCATTTGATACCGGACTCAGACTAAATCAGGACCATCAAAATATGGGCCTGGATCGGGTAATTACCGAAATACTAAAATGATTACCAATTTATATTTTTTTTCATAACTTAATAAAAAAATATCAATTAATTAATAATATAATATCTAAACACATTAAACAAGCACATGATACACCAAAAAACAAAAACAAAAAAAATCGGACTGTTCGAACACAAAACAATCTGGTCGGATCTAGACTGATCCGTGTCTGGAATCAAAACCAAAACTATTGCTATTGAACTATGAACGGTTCTGGATCGGTTTAAATAAAACATGTCCATTAACGAGCCTACTCGGGAGACAGTTCGTGATTGTAATCGTTTTCACCAATTTGAGGGAGATGTGTGTTTTTATGGAGACTATTGGTGAAGTCTGAGATGTCGCAATCTATGAAATTGTCGAGGTGTGAAGCCGAAAATGAGCAGCAACAGTTTCGCTCAAAAATCGCTAGAAAACTTCACACTTACTTTTGCACTTCAAAAATTTGTAGTTTTGTAATCACAGATGTATTGTGGTGAAGATAAAGTGCACAAGATGAACTAATTAAATAATGCCATCCGATATATATTATTTATTTTCAACATATTTCGATTGAATAATTTACTAATTAATCAATTTCCCATGGTGGGATACATAATATAATTTTTTATTGTATGAGATATATATTTATTTAATAGATTAAACTATCATGATTTCATTCTCCTACCATAATTTATTTATATCATAACATATAATTAAATTTAACTAATTAAACATGATATTAGTACCTTATACAATATAAAACATCTCAGTCAAATAGATCAAATCTTATCTCATATTCTCAAGCAAACGAGAGAATTAGATTAAAGAGATCATAGCAAATATTAACCTCATGATAAAAATTTAGGACCAATTCTGGACATAAAATTGTAAGTAACCCTAAAAAAGTAAGTGATTTTGTCCTAATATTTTAAACTAACATAACAAAAAATTTCTCAGATGTTCTTTCAAAATTTAATACTTCATTCGTCCTCCAATTTACATTTTGTGAATCTTCGATACAAGTTCTAATAAAAATTATTGAGTGTATTATGAATAGAGTAAATGTCTCACATTAATATAGTGTTTAATTAATTAGTGGTTGACCTTGGACGGTGAAAAAAATACGTGATATTGTTGAGGACAAAAATGAGGGATAATAATGGGTCATGGATAATAAAGGTATAAATAAATAAAATTATTGAGGCTAATAAATAGGGAGTATTTTGTGAGATAGTTTCTAGAAATGGAATAGGAAAAAGTTTGGGAAGAAATAAGGGGAGAAAAGATTATAAGTTTAGACTCTAGATCAATTTTTTTTAATCCCACTAAAAAAATTATGTAAGAAGATATTATGTAAAAGATATTTGGTGAATTAAGGCATTACTTGTGTGCCTTTACCCAAATTAAGATTAATTAATTACAATCAAAATCTAATTAGACTAGCTGAATGCACCGAAACGTGCCTCGTGAACTAATTGCTTTGATCACAAGTTCACCCATTCCACAGTAACTATGGGCCCACAAGCCACCTCCAAAGCGGTTCTAGCACATATCAATTTATCTATAATAACGCGTGGGTAAAAAATATATTCATAATTTCATATTTTATTTTATGAAATTGTTCTGACAACCTCAACTCTTGTCCTAGCTCGTCGGAGAGCTAGATTTGAACGTCTCGAGATTCAAGGGATTGCGGATGATATAACTAGTAAATATATTCCTCCCCATGTCAATATATTTTATTGTTTAGGGGAATTACACTAACTTGTTACAAGCAATTTAATTATCCATTTTCATCCCAAATTCAATTAAACTATCAGCACCAAATAGTACTAAGGGGGGTGTTTGGCTGAGTTTATAAGCTCTTTAAAACAATTTATAAGTTGTTTAAGAGCTTATAAGCTCAATCAATGTGTTTGGCAAATTAAGTTGTTAGAGAGTTTATAATTTTTCAAAATAAGCTCTATTAAAAAAAGCTCCAAAACCCAACTTATTTTTTAATGATCTTATAAGTTACAACAAAACTACAAAAATAACCCTAATATATTTTCTTATTTCTATGTTTACCCTTGTTATCCAAACACTTTAGTATTTTATAAGTCCATAATACACCATATGTTACAAGTTCTTAAAACAACTTATGTTTGTTGGAGATTATAATTTGAGTCAAACACCCTCTAAATAAACCAAGAAACATCTTTTTAGAATAAAGAATTTGGATTCAGACAGAGGGGAAATGTTACTACTTGGCTATTCGATTGCCATATAATAATAAGTGGCCAACACAATAACTAATTTGTGCAACAAGTTTCCCAACATTACCAAAATAGAGGTATGCTATGTATTAATGTATCACCTAACACCTAACCTAAGCCCAACCGTAGCATAGGCCATTCCCAACTACTGTTGCCTAATTCCTTAATTCACAACACTACTAAAATAGGAAAGACAACAATGTGAGGCAATATGTAACAAATTGTATTTATTCTAGCAGCCACGATTTTCCAGTTGGATCTTCTTGGTAGGTATTAATTTCTTCTAGAGGATGATGGCTATAAAGTAACTTTGGTTTTGGGAAAAGTTTTTGATCGTTTTCATGGGTCAAAATTTTAACACAAATTTGTGGGAGCTCTCCTCGAAATGGGCTCTCCCTAGAATAAAAGTAATTATAGTTTATTAATTAATTTTGAATTATAATTTATTAGTCTTCCATTATAATCTATTAATTTTAAATTAGAGTTTATTAATTTAATCAGGCTTTGTTAAGTACCCGTCTTATTTAAAATATTTCACTTTCCTTTTTGGGTTATCCCATTATAAATATCTCATTCCATTTTAAGAAATAACCGTCCTTTCAAAAGGTGTGTGTCATGCCTAATTTTTATACCTTTAACTACTTTATACATTTATCTTAAATACTCGTACCCAAAAGAATTTAAACACTTTAAATAGGATGAAAAGAATATTATTTAGAATCAATTAATTAAATATATATTATAAATTAATTAACTAACCAATAACTTATTAGTGGATTGAGAAAGTTGACATTGTTAACCAAGCAAAAAAAAGTGGGAATGTTGATTTTTAGGCTCAAGAAACTGTCCTATCTGGAGTCGGTTGAGGGGATCTTGACATGCTACAAATACTTGGCCATCAAGGCTTTCGAGCTCTATAAATAGATGGAGGATTGATGGCTCCATTAATTCAGTTCATTAAGGCCCCATTTGGTAGCAAAGTTTCGATAGGATAGCAAAGTTATCATGGGTAATACGTCTGTTTGGTAGCTCATATTAATATCCTTACGGCCCGAGTTTTAATGATGGGCTTTGTGGATTTTCTCACTATTTCTTTAGGAAATGTATCCCACCACAGTGGTGGGTTACAATTAACTCACTGAACAAGACTTTTATCTCATCCTTCTAAGACTAACTGATTTAAACCTAACTAACCTACCAAACATGGCCTAAGTATGGAGGATTGATGGCTCCATTAATTCGGTTCATAAAGTATAAGGTCTATCATTGAAGCAACAACTTGTTGCTGAGCGTGTTGTGCAATATTTCTTTTAACACAGTCTAAAGAGGGATGCTTTGTTAGTCTAGATTCTATAGAGTGGATACTTGTAGTTCTAGAGTCTGATAGTGTAGGATATTATTATGGACATATTATAAGTCCTTTTCGTTGAATAACACCTTTTGAACAATAAGTATAGAATGAATTTCTATTTTTATTGTTTAGTTATAATAGTTCAAAGGAGAGATTCCTATTCTACTGTAATTGCTCACGAATCTCGAATTTAGTGGATTCAGTTTATAAGTTTAATTAATAACTCATAGACAAAATTTATTAGATTATTACATTTACTTTCTAAATTTGTTTTTTATAGTTCAACGTCTATTGGATCACTGTCTCTAATAATTTGTCCAACATACTTTGATTTTTGGGAAACAAAACTTTCAGCAAGATTTGCAACCATTAATTGGAAAAGTTCCAAATTTAATTTGGAGAGAGAGAGAGAGAGAGAGAGAGAGAGAGGAACTCACATTGAAACTAAACTCTAAATATATAGAAAGAGAGGAGAAGAACTCACATTGAAACTAAACTCTAAATATAGAGCTAAAATAAAATTTAATTAAAGCTCAAACTCTCACCTTTTTATTATGGTAGACGACTTTTTTCTTATCAATTTTCCAAATTTCTCGACATCTTTTCCCTATATATTTACCTATGTTGACCTAAACATTTTCCCCCTAAACATACATTTGCGTTAAACGTTCATCCCTTTTTTGGGTTAATTAATACAGAAATTTGTAAAGGCTACGTCACGGTGAACTCAAACCCGAGACCTTTAATCTCGGGTATTAACACTCTATCACTAGGCCAACACACACATATATGAGGTTTAACGTTAAACGTTCATCTTTAGGTATGGTATAAGGTCTATCATCTATTGTGCTCTCTTTACAATTAGGTGAACAAATTTTTGAAAATTTAGAATCAAGAAAAATGAGAAAAATCAAAAGGGCAGGAGAACATATATAGCTATACAGATAACGTAACTAGGTCTATTGGATTGAATACTTTCATGAATTAGGTTTAGTCCCTTTTGTCAATATCTTCAATAGCATTTCAACTAGAAAGAAAAAAAAAAGAGGGAGAGACTTTTTAGGTAAAAAAGAGAGAACGATATTCAATAGCTTTTGTATATTTAATCTTTTCATTTAAACTTATTTCATTGACGTGTAGCATATATACTTATACTTTATAGTATAGCTGTAATTTTTAATACATGTTATATTATACAATAGTAATTTGTTATGGCATTATTAAATTAAGTATGCAATAGTAATTTGTATTGCCTTAAATCATTTCAAATTTACATAAAATTTCTCCATTCCTCAGTGCATTTATATATTTTCCTAACAATATAAACATATATATTACTCCACAAATATGGTAAGCAGAAGACGACAAAATAGAGGTAGCTTTTTATCCAAAGAAACAGGGCATGTTTCATGCTTAAAAGGGGAAAGGTATGTGCTTTTCTTTCTTCGAGACTCCTTTTTGCAATCTCATATACGAACCAAACAAAGCATCAATAAAACTAGAGACTTTAATTTTCTTTTTCCCATTTTCATAAACATGATGTCGACCTTCTTTATCACTTGTTGTTCATCGCACCTCAATTTGTCTGTCTTAAGTTTCTTTAAGAAGATTTATCATAAGTTAATCTATATCTAATACTCCCTCCGTCCCGTTCAAAATGGTCAATTTATTTTCCATACGATTATTTAAGAGAAATGATAAAGTGGTTAAAGTAATAAAAAGTAAGTATAACCAATAGATTTTGAAGAATGAGTTTCTTAATTGGGTTACAAAAATCAATAAAATAAATTCCCCAAAAACAAAAGCGCTTTTGACTTTCTCCCTTGATTTCTGACACTGCACGGATTTATCCACATAAAAGAACGAGAAAACAAATATCAAGTTATCAACTATGTTGCATTTTTTTTGTTTTATCAGTATTAACATGACAAAACTCCCACGCTGCGACTGTTAGGATTCAATATTTGGTCCTTGTTCCAAATCTGCTAACTTTTAACCAACTAAGCTAAGCCCATGGGATAAAATTACTAATTTTCCTAAAAACATGACACCTCGAACAAATGATTTCCCCCCCTCCAATAGAAACTCTATACAATCATATTATTAGAATCGAGAGAAAATATAGTTTTACATAAAAAAGCATATTTTCTTAGAAAAAAAATCAATATAATATTTGATAGTGTATGACTATATTTAGCCAAGTCATGTACCTATTACTATAAATTTGGCTACAACAAATATTCCCTCCGTCCAAGAAAAGTTATCATATGTTTGACCGATACATATTTTAACAAAATAGTTGGTAAATGCTTTTTGAATGGATAAAGTGAGAATTTTAAGGGTAAAATAGAAGGAGATAAAGTAGAATGATATACTAAAATGGAAAGTGAGATACTTTTCGTGGACGCCTAAAATAGAAATTGTGGGATAGTTTTCATAAACGGAAGGAATATATGGAATTTGATAGTACATAAAAAATGCATATATGTACTGATCATGTGCCAACAGTTATTACTCGTACGTGTATATATGCCAATCTAATAAATTTATAGTTCATTACATTTTTTTTTTTATATCATGGGGAACCCACAGCCGCTACTAGAGGTGAGCAAAAACCGAATCGGACTGAAAAACCGAACCGGACCGAACCGAAATGGGCGGTTTGGTTCGATTTTGAACGAGAGTCGGTTTGGTTGGTTTCAAATTTTCAAAATCGAAATTAATTCGTTCGGGTTCGGTTTGTTAAAAAATTCGGTTTTAAACCGAACCACTGAATTAATTATTATTATATTATATTTTATTTTATTTTATATATATATATATATTATATATGTGTGTTATTTATATTATTAATATTTAAATTGGTTAATATTATATATATTTATATATATATATAATTATATTTATATATATATTATAATATTTATATTAATTTTAATTTTAATTTTAATTTTAATTGGTTAAAACCGAATCGAATCGAACCAAACCGAATATTTGGTTCGATTTGATTCGATTTTGTCTGATAATTCGGTTCGGTTTGGGTTTTTAAAAATTCGGTTTTTCGGTTTTTCGGTTTTTCGGGTTCGGTTCGGTTCGGTTCGGTTCGGTTCGGTTTTGAATCGAACCGCCCGAATGCTCACCCCTAGCCGCTACCTTAGGTGCGCACTGGTTAAACCCCACGGTCCTATGCAATAGCCTGAAAACCACACAGGACAGGTAAACCACACTTGGAAAACCAGGTGTGACAGGCTCAAACCCATAGAGGCGTTTGGTGGGGTTCGAAGGCGTTTGGTGGGGTTCATTACACTTCTTCATATATAGATATTTGTATATATATTAATGTCATTTATTCTTATATGGAGACATAAAAAATACGATTTATTACAATGTGAAGTTTATTCATAAATATAACTAGTTCTGAGTCGGTATCGTAATTTTTGTTACTATATAGAGTATTCCTATAAGAGTTGCTACTGTAATAAACAACTCCAATAATAATCAAATTCACAATTAACAATATTGTGTAACATTTTCCTCGTTTGACTGTTTGGACTGAAAACTATCTTAAATATGGCTTAGGGACATTGTCTCGTGTCGATCGAGAACATTGCAATTCACCATTGATTTCTCACTTAGCACAAGTGATGTTAATCACCTGCCTGAATTAACACTGTACAGACAAAACCATGCAAGAATTAACACCTACTACAACTGATGATGAGGAGAGAGAGGGGAAGATGGAGAAGAGAAAGAAGAAGACGCAGAAGAATACATCGTACTCGTCGAATCCGACGCAGACGTCTGCATCATCATCGTCTTCTTCGAATCCACGGCCGCAAAACCTACCAGCAAATCCACAAACGCACCCACGATAAACCCATGATTGATCTTCCCGTTCATCCTCAAATACCACAGCAGCAACTCCTCCAAGCAATCCCAATCCTTGAACAAACCCTGGCTCTCCACCATCTCCTCCATCGATCTCTTGAAGTCCACATACGGATCCTCCGATTCCAGCGCCATCGCCACGCTGTCCTTGAACGGCCACGAGGGCCACCGTTGCTTTCCGTTTTTAGAATCCTTCACGATCGAGCTCGTCTCCTCCGGCTCGAAGAACAGCCGCTCCGACAGCCTCACGCCGCTCATCGCCGCCTCCAACGGCGCCTCCTCGCTGGTCGAGGAGTGTGTTGCGGTCGGGGATTCATGGGGCCCGACGACCTTCGGGAAAAGATCATCGTGGCCGCGGAAGGAGAGGGTTTTCGGGTGGTTGCATGGTGAGGGCCATTGCCATGGGTGGTTTGCTTGCTTGTTCTTGAAGATTGAAGGGATCATTTTCATTTTCTTTGATATGTTATTTTTTGAGTGCATTGTGTTGTGAGAATTATATATTTGGAGAATTTTATGAGGTTTTTGTGAGGAGCTGGGGATATTAATAGTGAGGTGGGGTGGGGGTGGGGTGGGGTGGATAAAATGTGAGGGATAGGTGGTTGGACGGTAAAAGGAAATAAGAAGTGGTGGGGCATTTAATTTTGGTTTCCTATGAAAGAGATTAAATAAAAATATATTTTCATAAAAATTCAAAATTAATATATTTTATATATTAAATGATTGCATTATGAAATATTAATGAATAATATTATCTTTTACTATAATTCAAGGATACATTAGCTTTATACGTAAAATACATTAATTTTATATGTTAAGTTCTTACAAAAAGAATTGGTTTATTATATCTCAATCCGTGTTATATATATATAGGGGTTGGATCCAGTGAGAATTCATCTTTTTTTAGAACTTGAGAATTATGCACAAACGTATAAAATTGATGAATAAAACCTATAAAGTTGTGCATAACGAAAACATTCTAAAATAGTTACCCAATAAAATAATTTTAGAA
Organism: Salvia rosmarinus; assembly: GCA_036937905.1. Classification (NCBI taxonomy): domain Eukaryota; kingdom Viridiplantae; phylum Streptophyta; class Magnoliopsida; order Lamiales; family Lamiaceae; genus Salvia; species Salvia rosmarinus. Next base: position 89,510 of record CM072818.1, on the reverse strand, counting down.
AGTTTTCGTTATGCACAACTTTATACCGTCTTGTGCATCATCTTCAACATCTTAATTATGCATGTTTCATAGAGTTCGTAAAAAAGATGTGGTTTTCATTTGATCCGCTCTCTCTATATATATATATATATATATATGAGGATATTGCAGCTTAACAACTCAAGGAAATAAATAATACTTCTGATAAGTTGACAAATAGGAGTATATCCATTATTTGTCCTTTCCCCAAAAATAATAAAAGAATCTTGATGATTTGTCTTTTCTAACTTCAAAGGTTCGATCGTAAATATTGCCAAATGGAGCTTCCAAGGGTGTACGGTCGTTGGCGTAGCGTCATCACTCTCCAATTAATAATTAGATGTTCATTTTTGATTTGGAACTTTTTTTAGCGTTCCTAGTTGTCAAAAATTCTTTAATTTAGTCTCCAAACTATATTTATGCGTCTGGCACATACAACTTCCATTGTTTGATACATGATTTAATAATATTTTAATGATATATATATATATATATATATATATATATATATATAAAAGTGAGAATTAATTTTATCGTGAGAACGTGAGAACCAAAAAATGGTGAATTCACAGTGAAAGTTGATGAATCCGCTAGAAAAGTTACTGAATCCAAAAAAATAGAATTTTCGCCCCTCATGGGATTCGAACCCGGGTGAAAAACTCCGAATTTTTAAATTCATTAACTTTCTCAACGGATTCATCAACTTTTATAATGAATTCATTTGGTTCTTAGTTTTTAGGATAAGAATGGTTCTTATTTAAACTAAACTATATATATATATATATATATATATATATATGGAGTGATTATTGTAAAAGTCATCCTTAATCTATAAACAACGAACTTCTGAAATTATCTGAATTCACCATGAAAGCATTTGAATTTGCCGTGTAAGTATCTGAATTCAGAAAATTAAAAATTCGTCATTCATGGGATTTGAATCCAAACGTTTAAATCCATCATATATATTTTATATATATATATCTCATTGTGGTCAACTATATAGTATATATAATATGATGATTTATTTTATAAAAAAATTGGATTGTAACAAACCTGACTGCATTCTCGTAGACCTCTTACAGTTGCACAATTTATTGTTGGGTAATTTTCATTTTTTAAATTTATTAGTCGTTTATTTACATATCAATTCGAGTCGGACATGTAGAATGAATTTCAAGCGCCCAAACACAACTTCAGGATGTGTTCATTAAAACATTGATAGCTTGGGAATTATAATTTTTAAATGTCAAGAGTCTATTTGAAAAACGTTCAAATATTGGGATATAATACAATATTTATTCTAATTCTATTTTTCAGTATAAATCATGTACATACTTAACAAAAATAGTGATGATCACATTTATGATCATGAAACACAATATTCCTTCATCCGTTAATTTGACTCGTATACTATTTTTGGTTATCCCATTATTATTAGCTCATACCAAAAATGAAAAAATTTTAAACTAAAAAATATCTCGAATTTTGTGTCACATGATATTTTACACACAAAAACAACTATTCTTAATCCACATGTCCAAAAGTAATGAGTCAACATTAGCAGGACAAAATGAGTGTTTTTAATAGGTACAACATGGAACATAGTATGTTCGTATGAATTAAAAAATACTTTATTCATTTCTAACAAATATTTTGATGATTTGTTATATTTGGGAATAAGCTATTAATGCTCCCACCAACTAAATAACATTACTAGATAGGTTTTAAACCACTAAAGTCTAAAAAATTAAGAGGTGATATTTTTCTGCTGCCAATTTCCACAAAATATTATTCTATCTGTTCCATCCAATGTGATATATATTCTTTTTTGGACTGTCTCATTCAAGATGATCTGTTTCATTTTTAGGAAATAATTATCTCTTCAAAAGTTGTGAGACATACCTACTTTTTATTACTTTAATCACTTTATATCATTCTCCTATATAATCGCTCGAAAAGAAATAATCGTTTTGGATGGGGTGAAAAGAGTATATTATAAGCTGGCATTATTTTTAATTACTTTTTCAAAAAAAAAGAAGAAGAAATCATGTTTGTTGAAGCCATCATGTTTATTTATTATAAATGAGAAAATTTGATGTCTCAATTTTGCCATTTGGACTAAATTTCATTGGCTTCTAGAAGCATTTGTTGGCTATTATATTCATGTGGCAAACAATAGTGAGACTGTTATTGTCAAACGAATCAAAATCAAATTGAATCAATATTTTAATGGTGTATTCATAATTGTATCGGTAATTATCAACATATATTGTGTTCGTTCTTTTTTAAATGTCCATACCGTGAAATAGCACATATCAAGAAATTAGATAAATTTATATTTATAAACTCATTAATTATTTATAATAAATATATTTATACAACTAATTATCAAATTTCAAGATTATTAAATAAGAGTAAATAGAAAATATATCATAATTTTACTTTCAAATTGTGAATTATAACACTTATTAAAAAATAAAAAATAATATTAATAGGACATTTAAATAAGAAATGAGTAAATATATATTATGAGGTATAGGTTAGAGTTCAAATCTCGACTTCTTACGCATCACAACTAGGGGTGTTTAAACGGGTATCGATTTTCGGTTAATCGAGAACCGAAATCGAAAAAGTCGGTTATCGGTTAACCGATAACCGATTTTTCGCTTTTGATTATCAATATTATACACTTGATTGAATTTCGGTTATCGGGTATAACCGATTAACAACGTTATACCCGATAAACCGAAACTAATTTATTTATTAAAAATTATTTAATTTAATATTATAATTTATGTAATATTTGAAATAATCTCGGTTATTTTCGGTTAATCTCGGTTATTTTCGATTATTTCGGTTATTTTCGGTTAATTTTTGTATTTTTATATATTTTTATTTTTAAAAATTTAATTTTAATTTCGGTTAATCTGCTAATCAACCGACTAACCGAATTAATCGATTAACCGATTAACCGATTAGTATCGGTTTGGTTATTATTTCGGTTGATTTCGATTTCGGTTAATCGAAACCGAACCGAATCTCACCCCTAATCACAACGGTCTCACTCTCACACAATACTCGTTCTTAGTCCACGTTTGTCATTTGAATTTTCAATGAATTATTACCGATGTTAAAATAATATATAAATAGAAAAAAAAAAATTACTCAATGAAAGAGGAGAAAATGGTTAACTGAAGGGAACCAGAAAACCTAGAACCGTCCGCTAGTTTCTGTTTTTTCGCTCTTCACTCTTTTGATCTCTTTTTTCCTCAAACTATACTCCCATTTTGTCGTATCACTCCATAACTCTAAACAGATCAATTCATCTTCAAAAAAAGAAATGTCTTTGAGAGGTGTGTGGCAACTGCAAAAGCTAATTGTGAGCTTCTGCGATTGGGGTGGCAGTAGCAGAGGCATCAGGTGATTAAATAAGTTTTTCTCTTTTTTCTTTCCGACCTGAAATTTGATTTTACGGGCGTTATGTTTGTTTCAACTGGGTTTAATTTTGGCTGAGCTTTTCGTTTATTCTCGAGAAATATAGGTAGGGCTTTTTTTTTTTTTTTTTCAAGAAGAGGATTAGTGATTTTTTGAATAAATTGGATATGAGTTTCTTGTTGATTATGTGTTTTGATAGAAATATACTGGCAGATACAACTATCCCCAGCAATCTATTTTAAGCTTCAAGGAACCCCAAGTTTGAATTTATCAGTATTTGATGATGAAATTTTGTGAAATAGATGGAAATGAAATAAATGTTTAGGGTTTGGTTATTTGTTCTCACAAATTGATATTAATTGAAACACAGTAGCTCTGTTTTCAGAACTTGATTACTTTTTAGTTCTTCGCTTGTGATGTGAATTGATGCTCTGGTATTAGTATGAGTAGACTAGTTTGAGCTTGCTGCTGGTTGAAGTTTATAGTAATGTGACAGAGGGTGAACCAGATACCGGCAACCATACATTTCAATGTCATGTTATATGATATGAAAGGGACATCCCTAGTCATAGGTTTATCGACTTGATTATGAGAGTCATCTATGACTGCAAAGTTTTTCACTTTATTCGAGTAATTGACCATCTCCACGGTATATTAGTCTGCCATAACATTGAGATTTGTTTGTGCAATGTTTAAATCGTAACTTTTCTTATGATTCTTACAACTGGACTTGTTATACACTCCACTTCTCTCGTTGAATAATTCTGATTAGAAACTGAGAAACATTATAAAACAAATTGGTGGTTCGGCATTTTAGTAACAGTTGCATACTTGGATTTTCTTGAGCTTCTAAGCAAAATTGGAGAGTTCTAATCACCTAGAGAACTGAAGACATGGTTGAAAAGTGTACATGCTTTATTTTTATTTTTTGTTAAGGGATAATTAGATAGTTTGGAAGAAATGTCTTTTCTTATTGTCAAATATAGTGGTGGAATAAGAGTCCAAGTAGAATGACTTACTATTTTTATTTGAGGGAAAAACATCTTCTTATATAGTTCTTTCTTTTAGTAGAGAATTGACCGTTTCTGTATCTGATTTAGGGCATTTATGGAGTCTGATCTGCCAGCTTTTATGAAGAATAATCCTCAGCTTGAGGTGGTCACTGAACTAAATCGTGGTTATCATCCACTTTTGAAAGGATTCTATAGTAAGACCTCTCTCTTTATCCCTTGTTGTTTTTGGGTTTCTTAGTCTTGGTATGATACTTTCGGTGCATGCCAGTTCATGCACTTTCAAAATCATATCTGTTATTCTCTGTTCAATAGATGATTATTAAGATATTGTTTGCCTAGAAACTTAATGTGAGAGTCAACTGTGTTTAGAAACAGAAGAGAAGAATTAAAGTTAAGAACAGAATATCGGAGAAATAAAAAATTTATATCCTTCCTGTTGATCTTTTCATGCCTGGAATGCTAAGAAACCTGAAATTAGTCTATTCCTGAATGATGCTTGCCTTATTAGCACTCGAACAGAGGATTGATGATTATTTCTGCTCGAGCATTTCCACTTTCACCTTGTATGTATTCAGAAATATAGCCCCATGCATTGGGTTTGCTTTGTACTTCTTAATCTGTACATAGGTTAGACAGTATCAAAATTCAATCTTTTTCCATTTGCAACTAGCCTAATATTATTGCCTCAATCAGAGAAGAAATAACTCACTCTTGTTCCAGGATTGTTAGCAACTGGAGATATATGGTCTCTGTTAACGGTAAAAAGAGTCTCAAATCCTTTCATATGTCCTTGTGTATGGATATGTTCTCGGTGATGAGATTAACATGCAAGATATCACTACCTAATCACGGTTTTCATTTTTCTATAATGAGTATGTTCTGAGTATGTCTGGGCTGAAAATCGTTCGAGAAGAAGATGGTCTGAGAGACTGAAGATGGAAGAATAATGTTATACTAATCTGATTCGATGAAGTAGTGGAAGAATTAGTGTTATACTAATCTGATTCGATGCAGTAAAGACATCTTAACTTTTCGTGTAAATTCTAGCAAAACATTGTTTTATGTCAAATTAAGTAAATTGAAGCATAAACATCTGATCTTCGTTTTCCAACCCCTGCATTTAGTTTCGGAATTTTCATGTTCATGGCTGAAACATGAATGTTGTATTCATGCAGAAAACAAAAATGAGCGTGTTGTTTGCGTGAAGAATATGACTCCGGAGGATGTACTCCAGTGTGCTACCAGGCTTAGAAATTCTCAAGGAAGGAAAGTGTTGAAGCTGAAGACGAGGCACGTAACTAAGCATCCTAGTGTTCAAGGGACTTGGACAACAGACTTGAAGATTGCAAACTAAACAGGGGTTGCTTTTGGGATTTGACTCCATTTTCTGGACTTGTTGGAGACAAGTCGATGTCTTCTATCTTTAGCATATTACTCAGTTATTCAATCAAACTGAACCACTGATTTTCATAATTTTTTCAGGCTTCAACTTCTTGTGTTTGTTAGTTGAGATCCACATGAATCCAAGCAACAAACAACGTATTTGATACTATGCATATTAAACACATGCTTAAATCCTTCAACCAAAGGGAACATTATGCAATATTTGGACCTGAATCAACCAATTATATGAGACATCTTGATTTGTTATTAAAAAAAAAAATCTTATTCCGTGAAAGTCCTTGAATTTGATCATTTTAAATGCTTTATAATTCTTAAGCACTTTCAAACTCTAAATGTGTTGGATAAAGCCCTCTCAAAATAGATGTGTTATAAACTATTGTCCATCACAATGAAAAAGAGTATAAAAATGTGTAAACTGCTTGTACCATTATGCATTAGTTGTTTTTCCCAAATGGTTTGGTTTGAACAATTATATTATTGCTTATTATCATTTGATAATAATATGTCTAATGAGGAAAAGTATAAAAATACAAAATGACATTGTCTTTTGATAGCCAATTAAACTCAAGGAGAAAAAACAAAACAAACTAACAAATTAGATCTAAACATTGCTGCGACCAAAATTCCACAAAACATCCTTCAAATTCCTAAACTCAGATAAAGATACAAGAACATCACACTAATCATCTTTCACAGATTTGCTTGAATACGCCTGCAATGGTTTGAACAGTGGACAGAATACATGGCTACGAATAACACTGATCATAACAAAGGTATTGGCTGCCAAGAAGAGTAAACTTGCCATCCATAGTTGAAGGAAGACATTCTTGCCTCGAAACTCGAGCAAATAACCCCACATCAGCCAATGCATTTGCGCTCCAATCCACACTGATATGCAAGCCAGACCTCTCCATTTAAGCTTCATATTGCTCCACGGAAGTATTAGAGGTAGTAAGCAGAAATACCACACGAAGTACTGCGCTGTTATGACCTGTAAGGAAAGACAACAGGACGATGATATGCATTTAGCTAAGGAACTCAGTAGCATGGTGAAGATAGGAATGTGATATTACACAGTCACCAACCTTGTTAAATGCAACAAAAGCCACTGTCTGAAGAAATAAACAGAATGGCAAGTCCGGGGCGAAGCGGAGAATTAGAACCAGCTGGACTATGAACTGTGGCAGAAAGGAGATGAGTTTCTCCAGGATTGAGAACTCATGTTCGTAGTGGAGATATATGTGGTAGAAATATATCGAGAAGTTGTGGCGTGGGTCTGTACGTGTGAGATGGTATAGCAATGCCTCATGCAAGAAATCCCATCCGTATAGATAGAAACTCAATCCTGTCAAGATTAGGAAAGTGGATCCAGAAAGAATTCCAAACATGACTCTTCTCCGTGTTATCATGTTTCTGGAAAAGTTCCAAATATAATGAAAACAGGTTGTTTCTGCACTGCTTGAGTTACAGAATGACTTTGAGGATCTAGAACTCCAGTGCATGAGGGCAGGCTTTTTACCAGGTTGAAAGTATAGTGGATCAAGAAGTATGATGATCGGAAGTGCGTAGATTATGGGATATATTCTCAAGTGAACAACAAGCCCATACCAGAGTGCAGCCTGTAAGAGATTGTCTGTAGTCCATAGACCGATAAGACAAATTAAATCACAAATTTAACCACACATGACATAAAAATATACGAATGTCTTTGTTGTAGGAAGAACAGTAAGATCTGTGGCTCACAAACAATAAATATCTAAAAATATTTAGTTATCATGCATATGTTGGAAGTTCTCTTCAGATGTAGAATAATGATGAAGTTTCAATCACCATCATTCAAAACTGCCCGTTAACTAAATCCGCAAGATGATGAACTTAATTGATTAACAGTTCACCTCATTCATATTTCTAATAAATTTTTTAATAACAGTTGCTCCACTGGACCACTACTGTAAGTAGATACTTGCCTATTTGGACCAAGAGTTGGATAAGTTTGTCACAGTGCCCCAGTCAATGTATTTGAAACAAATTTTATATACTTAACATGATATCTTACAGTACTTCAGTAGCCAAAAGTACATGATGATTGTGAATTTGTGAATGGTACATTAAGCAAAGCTCAGATGGAGTGCTTTGTTGAGTTGAACATTACTGGAAACATGGATTCAGCACACAACTTCCGTTTAGTTTACTTAATGTTATCATCTTTATCAACATTGCTTCTGAATGTCAATGAGCAATTTTAGTAAATTTACTTATCAAGATCTCTATCTGCAGGTTGCCTTAATCGACATGGAGCCTAAAAACATAGGTTAACACTGACAAGAAAGAAATCACATGATTCACATGGACAATTAACGAACAATTAACAGTAAGGTGTAGAAGTTGTACCTTTCATCAGGCATATCAAAATCCACAGAATGATGGAGCAAACAACAGGCTCACAGTTTCCACGTGTTCCAATCGTGAAGGTGAATGGGTTGAAAAGCCATACCATTGCGGAGTAAGTACATAGTTTCTCAGGAACTCCTCTTAGCTTCAGAATTCTGTGGATAAGCAACCCCACAAGTAGATCTGTCAATTCAATTTAGTTATGATACTTCATCGTCTACATCATCAAGAATTTATGAGTACAGTACACCATCCAGTCCACATCAAGCAATTCATAACTTTTTAACCCATAATCAACCCAGCTGTATTTATTGGAAGTCAAAATATGTTCTACAAGATTCCCATGACGAAGAACTCTCCATATTTGTGCAGATATGTCATACATTTTATTAACAATCCAACTTTCTGTTAGCTAGATTAAATAAAAAGGAAATTCTGCAGAAATTAGTTTACCCTCTAAAATTTGGTAGCATGAGTTCATCAAATTCAACTAATTTGGTAGCATGTGTTCATATAATTCAACTAAACATTATGTGACAACCACATTTAAGAGGTTAACTACCAGAAACATCCAAATCAAGTAAATTCACGAAATCCTAATCCCACAGACCAACAAGATTTAAATTGAAATCATACTACATTACTAATCACGCAGTAAAATTTAAGTTCAAACTAATTTAATAGCAAACGCAGTACAAGTTTAAGTCCAAACTAATTTAAATTGCTATTACGAAACAAAAAAGCTTACTCTTAGTGAAGTAATACAAACATACCTGACGCAGAAAACATAAACTTTCCCCAAGACCGATGCAAAAATGAATTAGGCATCAGAAGAAAAGCTAGCAGCGGCGAATACCGATACGTCGATCTTTCATACGGCGATTTTCCAGAAGCCATCAGTGCCGCAGCATCGGAGAAAACGAAGTAGTCAATATCGGTGTATCTAACTTCCATGTGAGCATCTTGCCACTCGCCATACAGAATCAAAACCACGCGAAATACTGCTGAGAGAAGAAGCACAGATCGGAAACTTATTTCCGCCATTGCTCGATTTCTCGAAGCCAATTCACATCCGCCTTCCTTGATAATGACCTAAGCTTTCAAATGCTAGGAAATACAATTCGAGATGTGAGAAACAATCGAATTTTTAGCGCATATGCAAATAGCAGTCCAATCAGGAGGAGAAGTAGGAGTAGGAAGATGAATCCGCCATTGCTACCACGCGACGGTACCTCCCTTCCTTCCAGTTCTAGCCCGTGCGCGGCGGAGGGCGGTGGGGGATGTTGTGATGGGAAGAGGTGAAAGGGATCGAACGGCGGCGCGGCGGAAGGGGGTTACGACTGAGGGGTTACGGGGGGTTGGGAACTTGTAACCGGCTGTGGTGGAGGATTAGTAAATTTAAAATTATATAAGGTGCAAAATGTTTTAGTAGTTGACCACGATTACAATTTACAAGCGAATTAGTTTCATAATAGTTTTATTTTTTAGAAACAAAAATGGATAATCTTATTAAGAGCAAACACCAGAATTTCCATAAAACGACGTATTAAGCTCATTTTCATATTAAATTAATAAAATATTATCATATAAGAGATGATGTAGTACATCTACATGTTCTATAGATTTTTTCGAACAAACACAAGGGATATAAAGGGTTTCTACTTCTCCATATAAGATGGAGGCTCATTCCAATCATGCATGTTATGATGTTCTTTAAACATTCTAGTTTATTTGTATTTCATATTGACATCTCCTCTGATATGTTTGATTTTAAACCTGCTCAAGCCTACCAACCGTTTGCAACCTTCTACAATGACACCCAACTTCGATCCATCCTTTGAGAATTGAAAGCATCCACGACAATCTTACAATCCATCTCAACAACAACTCTTTGAAGACTTCTACTTTTGATCTAAGATAAAGCCTCTCGAAGACTCATGGCTTCTCCTTCATCCTCTCTCACACAACATGGTATAGTAATAACCCTAGCTACCACAAAAGAACCCTATGCATCTCTAATAACCATGCCAAACCCCATGATATTTAGCTCAATAAGGAAAGCCGCATCTACATTACACTTGAACCAACCAATGGATCGATCATGGCAACCTCTGCAAACGGACAGTTGACTTCTTCTCCTCTGAACTCCCCTTCCTGTGTAGACAACCACTCTTGTTGTCTTAAGAGAGCGTGGTTTTGAGTACGAAGAGAATTAGGCTGGATATTCTCCCAGACCACCCTATTCAAGTCGCTCCATCTCTGTCATAAAAGCATACAAAAATGTGCTACTGTCGATTCCTCACATAGATTAAATATAGAGAACACCGTATTATGGAAAGAAGTGCTTTTGTCGATTCCTCAATCCCTCGCCTTTGTAATTTCCTCGATACTATATTTTTTTTAGAATTATACTAAATACTATTGCTTAGCATGACAGCATCTAGGTTTTGTATCATCACAGAATTTCCTTTTTAAGGAAAGGATAAATTTTAGTAATCAGCAAACACATGTGTTATGAAGAAGACCATCTACAAACAACACAGGTTCGTACCAGATATGAGCATCCAGAAAATTCAACGACACTCTAGCTAATTTGTGAGCTGCCAGGTTATCCTCACGTTTAACATATTAGACAACTGCATCTCCATCCCATCTTCATTATATCAAGGTAACTTTTGATGATGCATCCAAACTCAGAATTATCTTCAAGCCCAGAATTGACAGCACCACTGTATAACGATAACTCCGGGCCATTTCTCAATATAATATACATACATATAGCATAGAAAACTGAAGAGATCGAGAGAGTATCGAGGCGAAAGCTCCTGAAGAAGTTGATGACAATGAGATCTGTCGTTCCGTGCGGTGGACTATTTGGAAGGCGGTGGCGGTCGTTTTTCAGCGAAAGCAAAGGGCGCGTACTCAGCGAAGAAGACAGAGACTTGTATTGTATTCAGGTGTTTTATTTTCTTGTTATTTCTCTGACTTTTGCTTTTTAATATAATTACGAGATCGAATTCCATTTTTTATCCACAAATTGAAAAAAATTAAAACAAAAAGCGCCGTTGCCGGGGATCGAACCCGGGTCACCCGCGTGACAGGCGGGAATACTTACCACTATACTACAACGACTTCATGTGAAGAATAATATAGAGACTTGTTTTTATTCATGTTTCTTTTTTCTTGTTATTTCTCTGTGACTTTTTGCTTTTTAATATAATTACGAGATCGAATTCCATTTTTTATCCACAAATTGAAAAAAATTAAAACAAAAAGCGCCGTTGCCGGGGATCGAACCGGGTCACCCGCGTGACAGGCGGAATACTTACCACTATACTACAACGACTTCATGTGAAGAATAATATAGAGACTTGTTTTTATTCATGTTTCTTTTTTCTTGTTATTTCTCTGACTTTTTGCTTTTTAATATAATTACGAGATCGAATTCCATTTTTTATCCACAAATTGAAAAAAATTAAAACAAAAAGCGCCGTTGCCGGGGATCGAACCCGGGTCACCCGCGTGACAGGCGGGAATACTTACCACTATACTACAACGACTTCATGTGTAGTATTTAATAAATCTATATTCATCACGATATGACGTTGACGGCAATGCAGAAAATGGAGTGAGAAAGGATGGAGAAGCTGAGGAAGAAAAGGTGGAGCAAGAGAAAGCTGACAAGGTGAACTCTTCTAGTTTATTTTTTCAAGTTGGTAATATTTGCTCAAACATTTTATTATTTATTTATTTATTTATTGCATTTGTTAATTTCTCGTTGTGGGTTTTGGTTCGATTCTTTCCTTTTTCTTTATCCTTTTTATTTTCTGGTTTAGTTGAATTTAAGACAGCGGCCACGGTTCTGGATTCATTCCGGTCAGTCTCCTAGAGAAAAGCTCTACCCGAAAAAAATAAAAATATATGTATTTGTATTAATTTGACACGAAAATTAGTGTCACTTGTGATGAATGATGATGATCTCCAATCATATAAATTTGGGGGAAATCTTGTTTATGAATTAGTATCAGCTCTTTCCAGGTGAATTTGTAATTTATGTCCTCTGTTGGCCATTGGTATTGATTATGGATTGCTATTAAGCAGTTGGTTTCTCCTAACTGCAAAATCTGTCTTGTTTGTATGGAAACTAGGATATACGAGCAGAAGGTTGAACGCTTCATCATTTGAAGTTGCATTCGTGATCATTTGTAGATAAATCAAGAACTCGTTGGTCATATTCTTGAACAAATTGAATACATTAATTAGTGCATCTTTCACTTCAAATTGATCCTGGAAATTGAAATGATTCCAAGATTCATTATATCCCAATTATTCATAACAGCATGTTTATGGATTGCCCCTTGTCTGTATCATGCGGTGAACTAAAGTGCTAACATAAGAGTTGCTTCTGCTCTCACTCCCAAACAACTCTCTCATCTTTCTTGCATTCTCTCTCACTGATGTTCCCTCTTCCCCTACCAATGCCACCCTCACTGTCTCGGCCACCGACTCACTCGTGAACGATCCATCGACCTCGTTTCTCGGCATTTCTACGCCCACCTTCTTCTCCTGCAGGAGTCTAGCATTCAGTCCCTGATCATTCATGAAAGGGAACAGGATCAGCACCCGTCCGAACCCGAGTGCCTCCGTGGCCGAGTTCCATCCGCAGTGAGTCAAGAATCCCCCAACTGCTGGATGACTAAGAATCTTGATCTGTGGTGCCCATTTAGAGTAAACAACACCCCTGTCTCTAACTCTGTCACAGAATCCTTCTGGAAGCTTCTCATAGCTTCTGTTCAGCACCCAAAAGAAAGGTAATCCACATTGCTCCAATCCAAGGGCTAAATCATGAACTTCTCTCTGTGTTAGTACAGCTTCAGTTCCAAGTGCAACATACACTAATGAGCCGTCCTTTTGCAGGTCAAGGAACTCTCTGATCCTTGTCCACTCCGCATCGCTCTCGCTCCCATCATTGTGTTCGTCTCCGGACGGCAGAAATCCGACCGGGAAGACCGGCCTCCGGTAGAGGCGGTGGACGATTTCAAACCACTCGGGCTCGAACTCGATGCATGATCTGAAGATGACTATGTCGCTACCGTCTATGGAGAGCGAGAACCGAGTCGTGTCGTTTGTGCCAGAGTCGTACTCATTCCCATCAGCATCTGTTTCCAATCAAGAAAAATATATGAATTGAGTCTTTCATCCCCTTAAAAGGCCTTATAAGGTGAAAAGGCACTCCGAGTTTACATATTAAAGCCGGGTCATTTATCAAGTGGATGTGGGAGAAAAGACTTGGCTTCAACAGAAAAGATCAAGAATTTTCAAGTCAATGCAAAGAAAAACTGCACTGCACCTTTTTCCATGTTCCTAGTCATTTCATGGAGGTGGAAAGCCATGCCGGAGGAGGAAGGGATCCACTCGGGAACGACAGTATAGTCCTCTGCGGTGGACCTGCCGTCCTCCTCACTCAACAGCACGGTCGGAGGCCCGAAAAATGCCATGGCCGCAGCTGTGAAGAGACAGAAGTAGGCCCTCTTGATGGCGAGTTCTTGCGCGAGTTGAGGCAGCCAGTGGGAGGCGTAGTCGTAGACGATCCAATCAGGTTTAGGCCTTGCGCTCTCGAGGAAAGAACGCAGCTCCGGCTCGAGCAGATCGAGGGCTACCTTGAGCAGCTGCTGCTAGACATGGGGCACGTCCATGGAGGACTCCGCGTCGGGCGGTAGGTGCTTGACCGGAGGCAGAGGGATGGCGATGAGGTTGATGAGATGGGAGATATTTTGAGGCACTTTGACTGTTTTTTGAAGGTTTCTTGGGCTTGAAATGAATGAGATTTTATGGCCTCTTCGAGCTAAGCATTTTGATAGCGCAAAGAATGGCCTATGGCCAGCCATGGAAACATCACTATGTGGAGATTATTGCCTTCTTCATCCATAGCAGAAAATGGAGGAATGGCAGAGTTTGGAATAGGTTGAAAAATGGTAGGTTTTCTCAATTTTGTTCAACATTTTTATATTTGGTTTGTAGTGGAATATGTTATCATCTTAATACTGATGTTAATGTGTTTTTTTCTGCATAGGAAGTCTTTGAGCCTCGAGTCTTGATGGCCCGTTGTCAGCAAGTTGCAATATTTTTTGGTTGCAAATCTTGAAATTCAATATTGATGATTGTGTGTGATTGGAACGTGTTGGTCCCATCCTAAATCTGGATATATTAATCGGACTAGGGTGTGTATCGGTCGGTTCGATCGACCGATCGAAATTTTTCAAACCGAAACCGAATCGAATATTTTTTTTGAATCGAACCGAACCAATTTATAGTTTCGCACAGACCGAAAATCGAACCGAAAAAACCGACCAGTTTCGGTCGGACCGAAAAACCGACCGAAACATATATTATATATATATTTTTAAATAAACATATTTTAATCCTAATTATTTAATTAAAATATTAATTAATTATTATATAAAATATATAAATATATAAAAATAATATTTTCGGTTCGATTTGGTTACCGATCGAACCTAAAATATAAAATCGAAAACCAAACCGAAAATCGATTTTAATTGAAAATTTGAAAAGAACAGAAAATCGATTTTCTCAAAAACCGAACCGAACCAATCAAAATCGATCGGTTCGGTCGGTTTTTTCGATTCGATTCGGTTCGATTCTTGTACACCCCTAATTAATCCTCTCTATCTAGATACTACTATTCTATTACATACTTCCTCCGTCCCCAAAATATAGTATTGAGAATCTTCTACACGAGTTTTAATAAAAGTTGTTGAATGTATTATAAGTGGAATAAGGGTCCCATAATAATGTAATATTAAATTAGCTAGTGATGTGTCATAGATGGTAAATTTGTAAATAAATAAGTTGTTGAGGGTAAAAAAGAGAAATAGTGATGGGCCATGAGTGGTAAAAGGTGTAAATAAAGAATATTATTGAGGATAATATTGGGAAGATAGTTTCCATAAATAGATAGGAAGGAAATTGGAGGACAGATGGAGTATAACTTATGTGTAAAGGTCTTTACACGTGAATTTTCAAACCCCCCCCTCCCCCACTCCGCTCAAGATTAAAAAAAGTATAAGTCATACGTGACGAGTGGCTCCACTAATTATTCTCATCGTTAGTCATTTTCATATTACACGATAAAAATTATCTACTAAATTACTATATATATATATATATATATATAGAGGATAGATCATATAACTCCAAGCCCCGAGATAGTATGTAATACTCAATCTCATCCATTCATCTCATAAATCCTATGGTTGAAATTTTTCGACTTTTTAAGCTTAATTTCACGATTTTCGCTTCATTAAGGGTAGATTAGTAATTTGATTTGTTATGTGATTGCGAAAACAAACTATGCATTTAGTTGAATCGAATAATGCATTCAAATGAACAAAAATGCATGCGATTGAACACAATAATGCATGCGATTGAAGCTCGCGTCCAGTAGCGGGCGTGCTAGCGTCGCTTCGCCCAGCGCCAGCGTGCGCTTCGTGCTCACGCGCTCCGGGCTCGCCCGGCGCCGTTGGCTCGCATTTTACGTTTTGTTCAATGCATCGACATGTTTTGATCAATGCATGGGCGTGCTTTGTTCAATGCATGAACGTGCTTTGTTCAATGCATGTTTGTGTTTTGATGCAACATGCAGTTTTATGTTTTATTCAATGCATTGTCATGTTTTGTTCAATGCAGTTTCATGTTTTGTTCAATGCATTTTTATGGTTTCGACAGAAAATCTCTAATTCATCATTCAATGTCAATTCCGTCGTCTCTTTCGTTGATTACCGCTAATCGCGCGTGAACCACCGCCATAGCCATCATATTTCTCGATTCTTCAATCATCTATCAAATTTATCTTCTATTTTTCTCAAAATCCATCAATTTTGTTTTCAATTTTTTTCTTCTTTTCTTTCTTTCAAAATCTATTGTTTGTTTATATTGTTGATGTTCGCCGATCTTGCCGCCGTCGCCGGCCGTCATTCACGCCGTTGCCGCCGCCGCCTCCCGCGCCCGCTGCCACCAAGGAGGAAGAGAAGAATGTTGATTTGATTTCTTCCCATTTTGCCCTGCGAAAATTAAAAGAAAAGAAAAGAAAAGGACGCCATGTGTCGACTTGTGGTGCGACCACGTGTTCAAAATGTGTGATCTAGATTGAGTACTACATACTATCTCGGGGATCAGTACTACGGAACCCAACCTATATATATATATATATATATATATATATATATATATATATAGGGTGGGATTATCCTAAGAACTATTCTTAGAATAAAACATAGAACTAAAGATAGCCATTGATCCATTTTATATCTATGGTAAATATAACTAAAGTAATTAGCAGCAAGAAACGTATCAGAAGGGTAAAATCATAAATAAATTATTTATGAAAAAATGAATCCCGTGAATCAAGAAAAAAATCATTCCAGCGGCTTTCTCTCCACCCGCTTGATCTTCCAAAAATAATTACTGATTTCGCATCTTTCCATTAACACTGCAACCGATGCAAAATAGAAACTAAAACATTAAAAATGAATAGGGTTATACAAAATTAAATTGTAATCTGCATATTCGTTTAGAATGGCGCCGAGAAGAACGCGTAAACCAGTTAAGAAAGGCGAAGGTAAGCTTGGATGTCTCATCGGTTGAACAACTCTGTTTTGTTGGTTTAGACACATATTCATAGTAGTTACTTAAAAAAATGTTGAATATGTGTCCGTTACTGCATTAGTTAATCAAATAAGAGCATGCTCTGTATTTGTTAAACCAAAATAAAATGAAGTATACTGATAACATTTTAAAACGAGATAAGGTTTGTTATGTTTTTATGGAGTATTCAGTTTGCATTGAAAAATGAATCACAAAAAGAGTTTGCCTGTTTCTATATGAAACTATACGCAAAAATTTTGCGGTCCCCAATTCTATTTTATAAATCTGCACTAGATGAAATGAATCATAGTTCCCTTTTATGTTAATGAAAACATATTTGAACGGTTTCTGATTCAGAATGAATATGTCGTTTTATGAGTTTGTAGGATTTTAATGAAGAATTTTTTGGTCCCAAACTAGATGAATTTTATTTAAAAAGTTTGTGTTGATGATGAAATTATTATAAAATTTTAAGTGGTCTCAAACTAGTTGTTGCTTTATGTTGAATTTTATTGTAAAAGTTTTAGTTTGCATAACCGGTTGTATAATTTATTCAAAAAGTTTTAGTTGGTTGTTGTTTATGATGAAAAGGAATCACATATGCCTTTTTTAGCAAGGAATAAATCTTTTAACGACATGTGTTAATTATGATAATGAAAATGATGTTTTCTATTTCTGTGTGATTTTCCCTTTTTCAAACCATGGGGTGGTTGTTGTATTTGGATCGTATGGTTCTGCATAAATATGTTGTTGTGATGAATAAGTTGGACAGTATAACTAAATGTTTAAGAATCATTAAACCACTTTAGACTCTAAATATATCACATTACACTTTAGACTTTAGTTGATTATGATGCAATTTGATTTATTGCCATTTTGTTACATAACACTTTAATTGATTTATTGTTTTGTGCAGGAGCAAATAGTAATAAAGCAACGACTTCAAAAGGCATGTTTCGAAAGAATAATAAACCAAGTAACATAAACAGCAATACAATTTCGTAGATTACGTAAAAAAATTTGTGTAGTTATGACTACACATATATAACACTAACATATATGACAGAACATTTTATGTGATGAACATGTAGTTGTCTTATATGTCATATTGCACATGATGAAGTTTATGTCCTATATGTTGATGAATTTCAAAATACATAAGTATGTAAATGGACGTGAGTTTTTCATGAATACACATATGGTATGACAAACTAAATCATTGAAATGGATATCCCATGATTTTTTCTACTGAATGGTTCAGTATATCGTTCAACAACATTAGTAAATGTATTTATAATATCTGATACATTATAGAAGAAAAAACAGAAACACTCATAGATTTCTTGTATATGTGTATCGTTTATATGTATGAATCTGTTGTGGTAAGCAAATGAATAGCATATATTTTGTTTATGCATTTGGTTGTACATTTCAATTATTAATTACAACTTTACCTTATATGGTAATTTTATGTAGGAATAGATTCTACTAAAGCATCGTCTTCAAAAGGCGTTGTTCGATCGAACAATAAACCGGGTATCAAATTCGAATATTAACTTCATAGCTTACATAGTTAAAATATATTTATGACATTAAACATATAACAGTAAACTATACGACAGACCCAATTATGTAGCATGGGTGTAATGAATCTTAATGGTTTTTTAAAATGAAGTTCGTGGATGCTGAATTTAATGTCCTTTATAATGCTGAATTTTTTTATCTACATGTTGAAGTTAATAGTATATAAATCTTATGATGAGTATGAAGTATTTTTATAATGACTTATATGCACAAGGTGTAGCTGTGACCAAGAGGAAGCTCATTCCGCAATCAAACAGGGCTTCAAAAGCTTCAAAGAAGCTGATACTATTGTGGAAAATAGTGACAGTGATTTTGATATACCGACTAACATTGCCTCAAAGAAGCCAAAGGTTGGACAACACAGGGACAATGAAGTTATGATTTCAAATTGCCAAGAAAAAAAGAAGAGATACACGAAGCTAAGGATGAACACAAGACAACGTGCAACAGTCGATTTGGGAATTTGCTTAGCTTGAATATCAAGAGGTTGCCAAATTTTCTAGGTTATTAGGTTGTTAATCAATTTGACTGGAGAAGTCGAGACTCTAGTTGGGAAATGGACGGAGTGTGACTGTTACAGAGGATGACGTACGTCGAGTGTATGGCTTCCCGAATGGAGACAGAAAGATAATTTTAATGGACCGTATAGAGTCAACAGACTTGTATGAAAAATGGAAGCTAATATTCGGGAAAAAAGAAAATTTTGTACATGAGATTGTTGATGCGATGATTGATTGTGCAGATGGTGGTTCATGGTTCAGAAGGCACTTCACAATACTAATATGCACTACTCTAATAGAGAGTCCGAAAAGTGGACAGATTGTACCACATATAATGAAATGCCTGGTGAACATGACATAAATACATGAATGGAATTGGGCTGATTATGTTATGCGGAGTTTGATAACGTGTTTGGTATAAGGACACTGTACAAATGTTCACCGGACCGGTGTTGTTCCTTATAGTTAGTTCATTAATATGTAATCTATGTTTTTGTATGAAATCTAAACTGAATGTGCTTTATTTTTTGGAATATTTAAGTTACTAAAATTCATAAATGTTGTTGATATTGCAGCTATTCTACTGTGACAGAGTTAGTATCACATATGATACTATGAACATGAGGTTCCCTATATACTGTAATTAGACAAGCTCGACACTATTGGTAAGGGAAAAAGAAGAGATCAATTACGGGGGCTTTGGTATAGGTCACATCAATGACCCTATAGAGATCTCGACTGATATGACTGCACAAGTTAGTCCAAATAAAGCAGGTGCTGAAAATCCAGAAAACAATGACTCGGAGGTGGAGAGTTGCGCGGTGCAAATAATAAAGCAACTAGAGCTATATCATGAAACTAGAGAAAGAATTATCTTTCTGATAGAGGTTGCACCAGACTTCGAGATAGCTACCGATGAGTACAAGGAAGCAGTTGCTGCAGCCGAGAAAGCTTCAATATTTGTTCGTCCTACATCCCCAAGATTGCCGGCATATGAGCCACACGTTCGGATGTTTCCGACATTTGAAGATAATGACGATGAATATTGGGGTGACGATTTGGTGCAGAAGAAAATCAACGAGGACATTCTAAAATAGTCGGTAGAAAAGACAAAGGAGGCACAAGCAACAGAAACATCCCATCTAGGTGTGATAAATATGGGAAATCTGGAAGGTAGAATCTTGGTTGATAAAGTAGAGGTGAGTGAAACTCTTATGAAGTCCATTCTAGTTATGAAAACATATGTTAGAAAAAAGAAGAAGTAAATTCGATATGGTTGTACAATTAATATTTTGAACTTCAGGTGGTTGAACTTGGGGTGATTGGGTCAGGTGAACAACAAGACATTTTGAGAACGATTACAGTGAAAGTATGTGTACAAGTACAATGTGATGTTATTGTTTTGTTTTGGGTGTTGTTACCAGAAATGAAATGTGCACGTGTTGGGTTTGTAAATATTTGAGTGTGCATCTGTTGGATTTATGATCGTGCATGTTTTGAATTTGAAAATAAATAAATGTGCAGCTGTTGGATTTATGATTGTGCATGAGTTGGATCAGTAAATATATAAATATGGGCGTGTTTGATTTATATGATTTCATATTAGTATCTCATTAGAAATGAATCCATAAGCATATTAAATTGCATTGTATTTTTGTGATTTTCAGCTTGTGTTTGTTTAATTTTTTTTTTGCACGTGAGTAATTAAATATTATCGTTTTCTAAAAGCATCAACACTGCTATTAAAATGAATAATATCCTTTGATAATGTTGTAAAAATTTATATGTTTCCATGATCCAAGAGATTTTCGGTGGATGTAAAGATGTTGTGCATTGCCATAATGTCCTAATAGTGAGTAAGGTGTGTAATATGTATGCTGTGATGTTTCAGCTTGTGTTTGTTCATTTGTTATGAAATATGATTAATTAAATAGATTCATTGTTCTAAATGCATCAGTGCAACAAGATTGCTAATACCTCTGTATAAAAATGGAATATTTTGACAGTGGTAACAATATAGAATGTGTGCAAGTACAGTTTAATGTTCTTTTTTTTTGATGTGCATGTCTTGGTTATGTATATACATAAATGTGAATAAGTTGGAGTTATTATTGTACTTATGTTGGGGTTGTGAAAAAAATCTGTGAATCCAAATTTTTGTGCAATGATTGCACAAAAATTCTTGGCCTCCATAGGTGCGATGATTGCCTCAATGGGAGTCATCTCGTCATCTGTCTGTGCAGCATGCACTCTTCAAAGAGTGCCTTCTGCAGCAAATTGTGCCGCCATAGCAGCTTTGTTCTCCTCATTTATTTTCTTGATTTCAAGATTCTGAAATTCACAAGGAATAATATAACCTTATATTCAAACATGCAGTAAAATGTATGAGCTAACAAACTAGAAAAAAATAGAAAAATAACTGAATGCTGTGAGTTTATGAACTTTTGCAATACCTTGCTTTCCAGTTGCAATTCTGCTGCTTTTAACCTTGCACCTACTTTCTTAAGATACAGAAACATAATAAATTTTTATTAGAAATGAATCCGTATGAATACTTAATGCATATTACAACATAATATGTGAAGATAATATGTGAACATACTTTGTGGATTCGTTTGTAATATTATCAAAATTTATACGCTGCCACGATCCAGGTAATTCAAGGGTATAAAAATACTGATCACACATCCATATAGCAGCAACAACAAAATACATATGGTAGTTTTCCCACATTGCGGATCGACAAAGAGAACATTCCATTTCAAAACATCATGGTAAAAATTTTCAAATATTTTACTGCTGAATGTAGATTTTACTGATAAACCACTATCTTGAAAAATATAAACTATCAGGTGGATCAAAATGGAGAGTTATCGGCAGGATGTAAAAATATTGTGCATAACAATAATGTACTAACAGTGAGTAAGGTGTGTAGCATGTATGTTGTGACATTTCAGCTTACGTTTGTTCATTTTGTATGACTGTGATTATTTAAATAGTGTCATTGTTCTAATGCATAAGTACTGCTTTTAGATGAATATAATCCAGTTATAATCTTGTCAAAAAATCATATGTTGCCATGATCCATTAGATTCAAGGTACACATCTCAAATTTCTAAATGCATCAACACTGATATTATAATGAATAATAACCTTTGATAATGTTGTAAAAAATTATATGTTGCCATGATCCAGGAGATTTTCGATGGATGTAAAGATGTTGTGCATCACAATAATGTCCTAACAGTGAGTAAGGTGTGTAACATGTATGTTGTGATGTTTCAACTTGTGTTTGTTATTTTTAATGAATATGATTAATTGAATAGTGTCATTGATCTTAATGCATCAGTACTTATGTTAAAATGAATACTATCCCGTTATAATCTTGGCAACAAGATTGTGAATATAATCTTAATATAGATGAATATTAAAATCGAATATTTTGAATATGTTGTCATGATCCAATAGATTCAGGGGGTGCAACAAGATTGGTAATACCTCTATATAAAAATTGAATATTTTGACAGTGGTAACAATATAGAATGTGTGCAAGTCCAATTTTTTTTTTTGCTTTTCTGTTGTTACCAGAATTGAGATGTGCATGTCTTGGTTTTGTATATACAATTTACTAAAAAGTTGGAGTTATGCTGGTGCTTGTGTTGGGGTTGTGGAAAAGATTTGTGAATATAATCCTATTGGAAATGAATCCATAAGAATTCGTTTAGAATATTATAACATTAAATGTGGACATAATTTGTGCATAAGTTTATGATATTAACAAAATTTAAATGTTGCCATTATCCAGAGATTTCAGGGGTGCAAAAAGATTGGTAACACATTTATAGAGCCTCAGCAACAAAACACCCCATTGGTTTTCCCATCTTGCGGGTCGACAAAGAGAACATTCACACACAAACAATCATGGTATAACTATGAAATATTTTACTACTGAGTATATATTTCATTGATAAAGCACTATCTTGAAAATATAAACTATCATTGATAAAGCATTATCTTGAAAATATAAACTGTTGAGTATATATTTCATTGATAAAGACTATCTTAAGTACATAAATGACGAATTAAGCACATGCAAAAAATAAAATCAATTGGAAGAAACATAACCAACTCTCTACTGAAGTGTCCATCATTAATCAATGTTGTGACTAATTTGCATAAAATGTTGAAGTGATGTTGAAGTTGATGAATAAAATAAACATATACACCAAATAATCCAATAAAATCGGTGTAGATTTGGCACGACATGAATAAAATCTTCATCATCCAAATAATGCCATATTTATAGCTTCTATAAACCATGAATTACGCAACAAAAACGGTTATCAATATGAATATGATTGTATACATAGTGAATATTAAGTACATAAATGACGAATTACGCATAGACAACATTTAAATAGATTTCGAAAAAACATAACCTTCTACCGGAATATGCATCATTAAACAATATTTTGTATAATTTGCATAATATGTTGAAGTGATGTTAGTGTTGATGAATAAAATATAGATCTAAACCAAATAAGGCAATAAAACCTGTAGAGATTTGGCATGCCATATATAAAATCATCATTATCCGATTAATGCCATAATTACAGCAGGCATAATCCCATAAATTATGCATCCAAAAACGGAAAACAGTTACCAACGTTTGTTAAAATTATTTTAATAACCTTTACATTACTAATAAAGTTTACCATTAACTCAATTAACAGAAAAATGATGGTATATTACTACCAATCACAACCGTGTATTGGTTGCAATCAACCATCATGATTGGTTCTATGTTTTATGATAATTTTGGTTCTTATTTGAACCAATATATATATATATATATATATATATATATATATATATATATATATATATATATATATATAGGAGATGGATCGGTAGGAATGGATAACTTTGTAGGAAATAGGAATGAATCTGTGCCTTTGATTCATTGGATCAATGGTTGAGATTTAATTTCATTGTACTACAGTTTTGTGTTGTGTGTGCTACGCGGATTATTGTGCAACACTAGAACTCTTCTTGTGCTACCGCAATGAAAGATGTGCTAAACTAATATATTGAGCATATGTGCTATGAAAAGATGAAATATGTGCAACACAGTAATTATGATTGTGCTACACAATATGAAAGATATGCTAGACTTACATATCTATTCCTATTTCCTACACTTATTTCCATTCTCACAGGAACCATCCCTATATATATATATATATGTTCAAATAAAAACCTTATGTAAAGTGTGTTGTGTATAACCTATGAAGCACCAATACGAATACGAATACGAATACACGATACGATACGATATGAAATACGTCAATCTTCTAAAAATTCAAATACGAATACGTTAATAATACGTTTATATTATTATATTTTTATATTATATTATTATTATTATTATTATTAAAATACATTTATATTTTATTATATTTTTATATTATATTAATATTATTATTATTATATATAGGAGCACACTTGTCATAAGCCTTCAATCAAAGCTAAGGCAAGCTCCACGGTGGAATAGTATTCTGCTCACTATAATGCTTTGTCATTGGGAGTCAAGATAATGATGCTACAGTGCATGTGATCGTTCAAAGAATGTTCACTGTTCATCAATAGTATTCTATTCACTGTTCAAACAATAGTTTGCCTACAACAACAAGAGGCATACAAGCGTACCACAGGAAGCACATGGGCAAACAGAGTAGCAGCAAAGAAGACATCAACATCTCTCCAAAGACAATACAAAAAAAGACGCAAAGAAGCAAACGGCAAAAAAAAAACAGAGCACAAAACGAAAGCAGAAAACTGTCAAATAGTTACCGAGGGAGCGACGTGAGCAGCGGCGAAGCAAACGGCGGTGGCGCAACAGGCTTCGAGCGGCGGCGACGGCACAAGGTACAACGAGATGAAAGTGGCGTCTCATCCTCCGTGAGGCAAAAGCATATTAAATAGTAAATGTATTCTTTATTTTTACTGTTTTTGGTATATAAAACCCTAATATGCGTATTTGACTTTTATAAAAACGTATTTGACCCTATTAAATACGTATTGCATTTATTAAAAAAACAAAAAACAAAAAAAACAAAAAAAATGTTTTTAATACGTATTTTGGACGTATTTAAAACGTATTCGTATTGAATACATATTTTTTAAATACTTGGTCTGTTTTCACGTATTGGTGCTACATAGTGTATAACAATACAATCCATGCAAATTTTTAAATAGAGGATTTGGCTGCTAAATCTTCAATTACGGAGGGATTTAGTTGCAATTGTTAAAGTCTTGAATCTCTATGGATGAGATTAGTTAGTTGTTTTGTTAAAGGTTTGTTGTAACAGCTAGCTTTGTTCAGTTTTCACGTAAAGAGTGTGAAGATAGGTAGCAGAAGGTTTGAGAGAGAATATTAGAGTTGTGTTCTTTATTTCTTGGTCTGTTTCGTCTTTGTAAAATCACTCAGTATCACATTGAATAAATCATCTCAATTTCTTTTTCCGTGAATGTAGATCTTACGATCGAACCACGTAATCTCGGTGTGTTCTTTTCTTCCTCGTTTTATTCTTTGGATTTTGATATTCTTCTTGATCGAATCAATAATTGTTCTTCATTTTCCTTACAAAGTGTATTGTTTTAGGCCCCGTTTGGTACGAGGGATAAGGCCGAGATAGGATACGTATCTTATGTTATATTGTTGTTTGGTATGGGGGATTTTAATCTTGGGAGCCCGCGTTAGTTTGAATGGCCCGGTTTTTTATACTGTAGCTCTTCAGTATGCATATCCCGTGTATTTGAGCAGTTGGGTAATCTATCTAGGTTGAAATTACAGTGGAAAGACTAATCTACCCTCATCCCTATGTTGCGGCTCCCCTTTTTCCTTCCAAACTGAATTCTGAATACAACCCTGTTAAGCACGCATCGGGTTTTCCTGCTTGCTTTGTCTCTCAAGTAGCCGCGCTTCCGATCGGAGATGACGTTAAATTCCGGCGACGCACGGTGGAGATCCTGATCTCCTCCGCGGGCTCTAAAGCACAGAAAATTATGACACGGAATTTAAGGAGGAATTCAAATTGTGAAACAGAGAAAAAGGGAAAATGTTAGAGAGAATAAAAATAGAGATCCGTTTTATGGAGGATTTGAAGAGCGATGGACATTGTGAGAAACGAAGAAGAAAAATAGAAAGAAATATAATTAGACTAGCGGAGAGCCAAATTCATTTTCCTTTTCCATTTTCTTTCTTTTTCCCTTTCCATTTTCTTTCTTTTTCCCTTCTTTTTCTTCTTACCCTATAAAAAATGTAAATATTTTATTTTTTAATTAATGTCTCACTGTTCGGATCAAACACATTATACGTAATTATATTGATTGTTAGGATCGATGATGTCAAAAAAGTATTAGATTTTGGTCATAAGGTTAAATTGGTCATTTTGTTTCTTAATCTATGTTTTTATCTAATGTACCAAACAAACAAGGTTTGTTATCTATATTTTATATCTTATCTACCAAACAACAACATACAATATCAATCTCACATTATCTACGATACACATCTATGTCTTATCTATCTTGATATATCTAAACATGTCTATCAAACGAGCCCTTAGTCTTTTACGAAAAAATGGTTTTTATTTGATCTCTAAAGGAAGAAATCAAATAAAAATCTATTTTTCATAAAAACCTAAAAGAGATAAAAAAAAATCTATTTTTCATAAAAACCTAAAACCAATACATGTTACTAATAAATTAATGCACTTTATATATGTATGTATGTGTGTGTGTGTTAAGGATCTATTTTGTCCTTATCCTATGTTTTAAGTTTTTTTCAGCCTTTTCATTAATTCCGAAAATAATTATTTATAATTATTAGTGTTATGTTTTTCTTCAACACAAAAAAAATCAGCATTTAACTGTTGTCCTTAAAATCAGATTCTCCTTGTCTGTTCTTGGTTTTATTGTGATGTGAGCATTGGCGGACCCAGACGGGGGGCAGTGGGGGCACTGGGCCCCCTGGGTCTTAAAAAATTACTAGGTATATATATGTATTTTTTCATATAATTATTAAAACATATTAATATTTTTTGTTGTGGTAGAGTTGTGTATTTTGTGTGATAGAGATATTGAGTTGATTTTCCTTTTGTCATTATTGGTGTTAAGTTTTTTAGTATCTTAGTGAAATATATTTACATCTAATTTTTGATGATATGCAAGTTATGAATAATACGACTTTTACTTGTATACAATTATTGCATATTTTATTCTTTAATTAAAAACTTGATATCCTATACCATTAAATATTTTTCTACTATTATATTATTCTATCATGTGATGCTTGTTTATAATGGTGCATGTATCAATAATTAGAAATATATTTTGCTTTTATACTATACTATCAAGAATCGAAGTTTAAATTTCTTCATAATTTAGAAGATTGTAAATTAGAGTTCATTTCAAATATTGAAGAATTTAGAAGATTGTAAATTAGAGTTCATTTAAAATATTATTATTATTTAGGTAGATGAAAGCATATATGTTTCATTTTCATCAGTTAACTGACCTATCCATCCAAACTAAAAAATAAAAGAAAAATATTGTGAGATGGTCATACTTAACCTTTTTTTATATAGTGATATAATTTAAATAGAGTTATAGTGGTATTAAAATTAGTATTTATTTCAAGTTTAATTTTAAAATTCTTCTTATAGATTTATAAATTATATACTCCCTCCATCCACAAAATTCATTTACTTATTTCCTCTTTGAGTCATCAACGAGAAACGTTTACTTTCCTCTTACGGACATGATCTCATATAACCCCATTATATGTTATGGGTCCCCTTCTCCACTAATTTTACATTCAATACAATTTATTAAATCTTGTACTACTAAAATTTGTAAACGAATTTGGTGGACGAAATGAGTAATTATTTGGACCCCCCTAAATAAAAAGTCTGGGTCCGCCACTGGATGTGAGGCTTGAATTTACGTCAACAGAGGTTCGTCCCAGATATGCGCATCCAGCAAATTCAACGACACACTAGCTAATTTGTGGGCTGCCAGGTTAGCCTCATATTAGACAACTGCATCTCCATCCCATCTTCATTATATCAGGTAACTTTTGATGATGCATCCAAACTCAGAATTATCTTCAAGCCCAGAATTGACAGCATCAATCCCAGCCTTGCAGCTTTGTATAACGATAACTCCGGGCCATTTCTCTACATAATATACATACATATATTGCATAGAAAACTGAAGAGATCGAGAGAGTATCGAGGCGAAAACTCCTGAAGAAGTTTGATGACGCTGAGATCTGTCGTTCCGTGCGGTAGACTATGTCGTTTATTGGAAGGCGGATGGCGGTCGTCGGCGGCGAGCCTTCGCTGTTTCAGCGAAAGCAAAGCGCGCGTGCTCAGCGAAGAAGATAGAGACTTGCTTATTATATTCTGTTTTTTTATTTTCTTGTTATTTCTCTGATTTTTTGCTTTTTGATATAATTACGAGATCGAATTCCATATTTTCTCCACAAATTGAAAAAAATAAAAACAAAAAACGCCGTTGCCGGGGATCGAACCCGGGTCACCCGCGTGACAGGCGGGAATACTTACCACTATACTACAACGACTTCATGTCTGTGTTTAAATAAACCAGCTTATTTATTACAGATGGGATGGGAATGAAGAAAATGGAGTGAGAGAGGACGGAGAAGCTGAGGAAGAAGAAGGCGGAGCAAGAGAAAGCTGACAAGGTGAACTCTTCTAGTTTATTTTCTCAAGTTGGTAATATTTGCTAAACATTTTATTATTTATTTATTTATTGCATTTGTTAATTTCTCGTTGTGGGTTTTGGGTCGACTCTTTCCTTTTTCTTTATCCATTTTATTTTCTGGTTTATTTGAACTTAATACAGCGGCCACGGTTCTGGATTCATTCTGGTCTGTCTCCTAGAGAAAAGCTCTACCCAAAAAAAAATAAAAAATATATGTATTTGTATTAATTTGACACGAAAATTAGTGTCACTTGTGACGAATGATGATGATCTCCAATCATATAAAATTGGGGGAAATCTTGTTTATGAATTATGATCAGCTATTTCCAGGTGAATTTGCAATTTATGTCCTCTGTTGGCCATTGTTATTGATTATGGACTGGTATTAAGCAGTTGGTTTCTCCTAACTGCAAAATCTGTCTTGTTTGTATGTAAACTAGGATATACGAGCAGAAGGTTGAACGCTTCATCATTTGTAGATAAATCAAGAACTTGTTGGTCATATTCTTGAACAAATTGAATACATTAATTAGTGCTTCTTTCACTTCAAAATAATCTGTTTTTTCCCTTCATTTTACTAGGAGGCTTAAGAGGGTCCTCATAAGATGTGAAGCCGGTTTGTCAGCGGTTGGATGATTTTCTTTTTTTTTTTTTTGACTTGTTTGGAGAATAAATGCAGTGTGCATCTCTTGTTTTAGGGTTGAACTTTGTATATAGTTTTTTTTTTGTGTGAAAATTTCAAGCTTGGTTGTACTTGTAAATCCAAGACCGTCTTTCTTTAACCTTCGTTTTCTTGTTGTTTTCCTTCTTTAGATTTGTTCATTGTATTTGTTCTGAACATTGTAAAGCATGTTCAATCAATTTCTGGGTAAAACTAGATAGCAAAATAACAATGTAAAAGAATTTATGTCAAATTGATCTTGGAAATTGAAAGGATTCCAAGATTCATGATATCCCAATTATTCATAACACCATGTTTATGGGTTGCCCCTTGTCTGTATCATGTGGTTAACTAAAGTGCTAACATAAGAGTTGCTTCTGCTCTCATTCCCAAACAACTCTCTCATCTTTCTTGCATTCTCTCTCACTGATGTTCCCTCTTCCCCTACCAATGCCACCCTCACTGCCTCGGCCACTGACTCACTCGTGAACGATCCATCGACCTTGTTTCTCGGTATTTCTACGCCCACTTTCTTCTCCTGCAGGAGTCTAGCATTCAGCCCCTGATCATTCATGACAGGGAACAGGATCAGCACCCGTCCGAACCCGAGTGCCTCCGTGGCCGAGTTCCATCCGCAGTGAGTCAAGAATCCCCCAACTGCTGGATGACTAAGAATCTTGATCTGTGGTGCCCATTTAGAGTAAACAACACCCCTGTCTCTAACTCTGTCACAGAATCCTTCTGGAAGCTTCTCATAGCTTCTGTTCAGCACCCAAAAGAAAGGTAATCCACATTGCTCCAATCCAAGGGCTAGATCATGAACTTCTCTCTGTGTTAGTACAGCTTCAGTTCCAAGTGCAACATACACTAATGACCCCTCCTTTTGCAGGTCAAGGAACTCTCTGATCCACGTCCACTCCGCATCGCCCTCACTCCCGTCATCGTGTTCGTCTCCGGATGGCAGAACTCCTACCGGGAAGACCGGCCTCTGGTAGAGGCGGTGGACAATTTCGAACCACTCAGGCTCGAACTCGATGCATGATCTGAAGATGACTATGTCGCTACCGTCTATGGAGAGCGCGAACCGAGTCGTGTCGTTTGTGCCGGAGTCGTACTCATTCCCATCAGCATCTGTTTCCAATCAAGAAAAACATAAGAATTGGGTCTTTTATCCCCTTAAAGGCCTTATAAGGTGAAAGGGTAACCCGGTTTTATATATTAAAGCCGGATCATTTATCCAGTTGATGTGGGACAAAAGACTTGGCTTCATCAGAAAAGATCAAGAATTTTCAAGTCAATGCAAAGAAAAACTACACTGCACCTTTTTCCATGTTCCTAGTCATTTCATGGAGGTGGAAAGCCATGCCGGAGGAGGAAGGGATCCACTCAGGAACAATGGTATAGTCCTCTGCGGTGGACCTGCCGTCCTCCTCGCTCAACAGCGCGGATGGAGGCCCAAAAAACGCCATGAATGCGGCCGTGAAGAGGCTGAAGTAGGCCCTCTTGATGGCGAGTTCTTGCGCGAGTTGAGGCAGCCAGTGGGAGGCGTAGTCGTAGACGATCCAATCGGGTTTAGGCCTTGCATTCTCAAGGAAAGAACGCAGCTCCGGCTTGAGCAGATCGATGGCTACCTTGAGCAGCTGCTGCTTGACATGGGGCACGTCCATGGAGGACTCCGCATCGGGCGGTAGGTGCTTGACCGGAGGCAGAGGGATGGCGATGAGGTCGATGAGATGGGAGAGATTTTGAGGCACTTTGACCGTTTTTTGAAGGTTTCTTGGGCTTGAAATGAATGAGATTTTATGGCCTCTTCGAGCTAAGTATTTTGATAGCGCAAAGAATGGCCTGAGATGGCCTATGGCCAACCATGGAAACATCACTATGTGGAGATTGTTGCCTACTTCTTCCATAGCAGAAAATCAAGGAATGACAGTGTTTGGAATGGGTTGAAAAATGGTAGGTTTTCTCAATATTATTCAAAAAATTTATATTTGGTTTGTAGTGGAAACTGTGGAATATGTTATCATCTTGATACTGATGTTAATGTGTTTTTTTCTGCATAGGAAGTCTTTGAGCCTTGAGTCTTGATGGGCCGTTGTCAGCAAGTTGTAATATTTTTTGGTTGCAAATCTTGAAATTCAATATTGATGATTGTGTGTGATTGGAACGTGTTGATCCCATCCTAAACCTGGATATATTAATCCTCTCTATCTAGAGACTACTATTCTATTACATATAATTTATGTGTAAAGGGCTTTAACACACGTTAATTTTCAAACCCAACCCCTCCAGCCCCCAACTCCACTCCAAGATTAAAAAATATAAGTCATACGTGACGAGTGGCTCCACTAATTATTCTCATGTTAGTCATTTTCATTTTCATATTACAAAAATAAAAATTATTTAAAAATTACTATATATATATATATATTATGTTCAAATAAAAACTTTATATAAAGTGTATTGATTTTAGGTTTTACTGAAAATTATATTTTTATTTGATCTCTAAAACATAATTTTCATAAAAGTCTAAAACCAATATATTTTACTAATGCACTTTATATATATATATATATATATATATAGGAGTGGATCAATGAAATAGCATCTTTTTATGGACTGCGAACCATGATAAGACGTTGAAGATGATGCACAAAACGTTATAAAGTTATGATAATGAAACTTTCTAAAATTATTTTGTTGTGCAACAATTTTAGAAAGTTTTCGTTATCACAACTTTATATTGTTTAATGCATCATCTTCAACGCCTTATCATTCGCTCTCAGTCTCAAAAAGATGAGCTCACCTGATCCAACCCCTATATATATATATATATATATAATGAATGTGTGTGTGTGTGTGTGTTAAGGATCTATTTTGTCCTTATCCTATGTTTTAAGTTTTTTCAGCCTTTTCATTAATTCCGAAAATAATTATTTATAATTATAGTGTTATGTTTTTCTTCAACAACAAAAAAAATCAGCATTTAACTGTTGTCCTCAGTATCAGATTCTCCTTGTTTGTTTGTGGTTTTATTGTGATGTGAGGCTTGATTTTACGTCAACTTACTATTTCAACCAATTCAACGTATACGAGTA
The DNA here is from genome assembly GCA_036937905.1 of Salvia rosmarinus. Classification (NCBI taxonomy): domain Eukaryota; kingdom Viridiplantae; phylum Streptophyta; class Magnoliopsida; order Lamiales; family Lamiaceae; genus Salvia; species Salvia rosmarinus. The sequence continues at coordinate 56,944 of CM072818.1, read as the reverse complement.
GTTTTCACCGGAAAATTGTAAGTTTATTTTCCGGCAATTGCATTTCGTCGAGGACTTCAACTACCAATACACGCGGTGAGTTAACGGTGTTTATGTGTTTACGTTGTTTGAAATTGAAGTTGAATATTAGAAAAAACACCCTTTTAATCCACGAACTTAAACGTTAGTGAGTTTTGCCTTTATTAATTGTGAAAAATAACCATTAAAATCAAGTATTTCATAAGTTAGATGAAGGTAACTTGTGAAATGTAGGCAAAAATTGAGCTATTTGAAGAGTTCCATCAAGTTAAGTCCTGAATAGTAAGGATAATATTTAAGAGTAACTATTTCTTATCCTTTTTATTTTACTAACTACTTTTATATCTTCATTATGTCAAATTGACTATTTTAATAGTTGTCTCTTATTGAGTTACTCATGTATAAATATTATATTGATATAATCCATATAATATATGATAACGATCATGTAGAAGTTTTGTTGGAAAGCAATTTTGATTTGAGTAAGAGAATGAGTTTCCAGAAATTAAAAAGACAAAAAATTTGGAAGGGTGGTCTCTTGTGTGCATTTGAGCGAGATCACCCTAATTATTTTAATAGTTAATGTAATTAATCAATTAATATTAAATTTATTATTATTAATTTTAACTTAAAAATTAATTAATTCTAAATAAGATTTAATAATTTGTTATTGAAATTAATAATTCTAATAAAAAATAATAAACCATAATATAAAAAAATAAATTCTAATTAGATTTAATAAAATCCTAATTAATTAATAAACTCTAATTGTGAATTAATAAAATCTAATTTTAAATTGATAGACCCTAATTGTAAATTAATAACTCTTAATTTGAATTAACAAAACCTAATTGGAATTATTGAACCCTAATTTCAAATTAATATATCCTAATTTGAATTAATAAAACCTAATTATGAATTAATAAATCTTAATTTTAAATTAATAAATTCTAATTAAAATCAATAGATTTTAAATAAAATTAGTAAACTTTAATTATCCTTAATCATCATAAATAGAGGTGCCAAAATAGACTTGACCCGATTTAGGGCTGGATTGGGCTTAATAAAAATAGGTCTGGTGAAATATTGGGCCGAACCGGATCTACCCATAACTAGTCAAAGTTCGACCCAAAAATATGTACTATAAAACATGTTTCGATTTGGTTGGGTCTCAATAATTTTGACCCAACGGAGTTTTGAATCGATGACTTTTTGGCGAAGCCTAGTGGGCTTGGGCCGACCCACCCGACTAGCCCATTTGCCACCTCTAACCCTAATTAATATCTAATCTCCTAATTAATAAACTATAATGGATGAGCGTGCATGGTTACACTCACCCAAGTTTTTGTCAATTTTGAATGATCAAATATATTTGAAAAATTCTCCTAGTTTTGTAACATGGATTCAAAAGTCAAAGTTCCAAAAACCTTTTTCAGATTAATTGAAACTTGAAAACAATTTTTACAGATATTTTGATAATTTTTAAATTATTGATAATAGTCATTAGATCAAAAATATTTTATTAAGATCTTAGATCACTAGTCTGACACATCCAACTATAAAATGATTTCATTTTTAGTTGAAAGATATGATATTAATTATATGTATTTTATATAACCTAAGCAACTCATATATTTTATCTCTGATAATTTTTCATATCCTTACCACAACCAAAGCAACAACTCCGTCTACAATATTCATGCTAGCGCCTTTTAGAGTTGTGTTAGCTAACAATATTCATGTTATTACCTTTTAGAGCTGTGCTAAGCTAACAAAACACAAAACACTCGATAAGTATTATACAAGAACGACGATCATACCAACTGAAACAAGAACAATCATATCAACATTGGCGACTAAGGTGGCAATTAGCCTATCCGAAAATATATCATACAAAATAACAATACTAAAAATCCAATAGTTGAGAAAATGTAAAGAGATATACAAGACAACATTACTAAAAATGCAATAAATTAGAAAATCTTGCCTATTTGCAATAATGTCATGTGCAATAGTGATTGAATTATGAGATCTTGACTTCTCAAAGACAAAGATACAAATAATATACCACTGACTTGTCAAGCTAATCATCCACCAAAAAGAGAGAAATTCTCTATTGCTTTTCCACTATCCAAGGTCAAGCTAATCATCCACCAAAAAGAGAGAAATTCTCTGTTGCTTTTCCGCTATCCAATAAACTAAATGGATAATGCTAATGATTGAAGTCAATTTATAACATAAAAAGGTCAAAACCTCTTTCATACTCTTTCACCCAATATTACACTCGTTCATATTACTTTAACACACTCTTTTCATAACTTGCTAAATACACTCGCTACAAATAGAGATGAATAATAAGACTTTCATGAGCAATAACATAAAAATCCACAAAGTTTAACCAAATTTCAACTAGATATGTGTGCGATCTCTTTTTACAACTAAATAACAAAAGACCTTGTAAGCTCTAAAACCTACCAAAATCTTCTCACCACGACTATCAACTATATCTTTCTGATCAGAAATACAATCGTACAAAAAACAACTTTACAAATTTTATCTGTTAGTCCTAAATGAAGCTGTCATATATATATTTACACAGAAAATATATAGTTTTCTAGTTTTCACCTCGGCTTGGAGAAATTAAAGTCTAGACTCGTGGGTGCAGGAGGAGGCACGGTCAAGCTATCCATGGCAGTTGTTATATCGTGAATGCTGGACCTTTTCCTCTCTTTCTTGCCTGATGTATGACGGAGAAAATATTTTTGGGCATGGCTAGCAACTTGTGTTGGAGTCCTCGTAACCACTACGTTCCTTGAAATGCTTCTCCAGTCACCTTTTCCGTACCTATCGAGCCCAATTAAGAACAACCTGGACAACATAAAAAGATATTAAGTATGCAAACAATATATTATACCCATCTATCAACTTATAGATGCATTCACTAAAACAAATGTTAGATAGTGGTTATTTTCTATCTACTAACTAATAAGTTTAAGTGCAGGTATGAATTTTGTCGTATGTTATAGACACAGAGTTATGATCTTGTAAATAGTTCGAGAAATCCGACGCCTAAATGCATCTTGAAGACAATCCAATTGTTGATCTAAGAACAACTTGATAAAATATCTACAACTAAAGCAGCCGGGATTGGAGAAGATCAACTAAAGTGAGATTTGATTCCATCACTATCTAGTGCAGCCAATACATTATAACCATATATCAACTCATTGATTATTTTCTATCTACTAAGTTTAAATGCATATGTGAATTTTGTCATACATCATAGAAATATAGAGTTTTGCTCTTGTAAATAGCTTGAGAAATCAGACATCTAAATGCATCTTCTGCAATTATTGATCTAAGAACAACTTGCAAAGATCTACAACTAAAGCAGCCTCGATTTGAGAATATCAACTAAAGACTTTTGATTCCTTCACTATCCACAAACAAAAACTCCAAAGATTTCTATTTACTATATATCTTTTAATGGGAAAGTTTTTAGATATCCATTTTGTTGATATTCTTTCTGTAAAGATGCACACACACACAAATACGATCATAAACCTACCAAAATTTCGTTCATTTATACAAACTATAATTATCATAGTCATTCTCCAATCTTTCCTTTAAACAAACTCACAGAGTTATTAAATTTACCAAGCCCTGTGTTAAAGCTTCGATCTCCATTAACCATTTCTCAATACCCTCCTCAACCAACAAATGAACTTAAAGTAAGGTAACGAACAAAACGAGAGGTTTATTTCTAATATCTCCCGACGGCAAATCCAAAGAAGAAACATTATAATATACACTGCAAAATGCTATAATTAGAGCAGAATCAGGATTTAAACAAATTAACGAGCCCCCAAAGAAGGCCAATCAATTAATGAACTCAGGACTACTGCCAACAAATGATCCCCCAAACAAAAGCGGAAAAGAAAATGGACACTTTTTTTTCTAGAAACGAGAATTGCATCATTTGATCTGCCAAACTTTCAATCTCAAACAAACATAATAACAATCAAAATTTGAAGAGAGAGCAGCAAATATCGCATTAAAATTAAGAAAATAAAAAAAGAATTCCTCTCCTCCACAAACACAAGCCTCAAAACAACGAATTCCTGCCAGTAAAAAAAAAACGCACATATTTTCAAACAAAAGCAGAAACAAACCTGTGTTCATCTTCAGTCCAAGGCGTGCCCTTCTTTCTCTCGACATCCAAGTGGCGGCTCCGACTCCCCGGCGAGCCGAACGAGATCTGACCTGGCGTCCTCGACCTAGCCCGCTCGCTCTCCCACCCAATCGCGCCGGACTCGTCCGAGTAACTCGGCAGCTCGACCCGCCCCGAGTCGATCTCCGCGATATCGTACAGCAGCGCCTCGTAATGCGCTTTTATCTCCTCCGGCGACTTACCCGGCAGATACTCCGCTATCATGCTCCACCGATCGCCGAAGCCCTCCGGGAATTCCACCAGCGCCTTCTCGAAGATCTTATCCTCCTGCCGGCTCCACGACGCCGTGTCGCAGCTCATCAGGTTGCTGTTCGCATCGATGCTGTACATGTTTCGGTAGAAATTCATGCAAATTTTTGACGAATTGGATGGGTTTTAGGAGGAATTGGTGTGTGTTGTGTGTTTGTATGCGGTGGGGTTTGTTTTTGGGGGAGAGTTTTTTTGTGGGAATTTAGGTGAAGTATTGTAGGGAATATATACCGGAGATGATTTTGGAGTTGAGCGAAAATTGTTAAAATTAGAAAGAAATTGAAGCACGTTTTTAGTTGCATTTTCTGGAACCGGAGCTTCATTCACTGTACTCACCTGGAAGCCAAGTTCGCTTTCACTTCTTTTAAAGTTCCTACCAAAAATTTACATTTAGTAATTAATAGATATAAAATAAATGGAGAATAAATCTCATATTATGATTATAATATATTAGTTTTATTATAGTAAGTGGATTGTTTGAAAGTAAAATTAAGAGATTTATGTAGTGACCATATCCAGAAGAAGAAAATATGAATCGAAAAAAAATTAAATACAAGTTTTTGATAAAAAGAGTGAATATTATATTATAAGATATATCTATTTTTTTAAAATTTAAATCTTAACATTCCTCTATTTTTCACAAAAGATAAGAGTATCATGAAGGTAACTACAACGTTCATTCACTTACTTTTGCCTGACCATCATGTGGATTTTTTTTGAAATCAAAAAACTGTTATTTATAAATCAAAATAATATCGTTTTAACTTATTTATAATTTTCCTTAAATTATTAGGTGAGTTGTCATAGCCCATGCAATCATTGAAAGAATTTTACGTTGGTGAACTTCTTTTCTTTTTCCATCGCAAAGGGAAAGCATATATATGTAAGTTGTTTAGTAGAAAATCGTCCATGAATAAGTGGATTTGTTTGCTTCACATTTTGTGCAAGGGAATGTTACTTTTACCTAATATGCACCAATGCATGAAACTCTCACATAAATCTATCTGATTATTAGTAAACAAAACTTCTAAACTTATATATACTCGAATATTAAGCTGAATTATTCACTCATTTATAAAGTCCACATCACTTATCTAGCAACATTATTGAACAAATTAAACTTGCTCCGCAACAGATCTGATGTTATCAGAGCTCGTCTATCAGAACTTATATGACGGAGATCATGCACTAGAAGAGACTTGACCTAGCTCATGAAGGACATAACTATCCCCTTGAACAACCTCGACATAACTGTGTGCCAGAACTATCCATGCATTAGTCTTTCGGACTCATACTTAAAGAAACCTCCAAGATCCTTCATTGCTCTGCCCACCCAAGACTAGAAGCATTCTTAGGGCAGAATGGACTCATCACTCCTACCCATAACTATCTAATATGTTCAAGTATGACGGGAGATCATTTCACGTGTCCTCTCTATAATGCTTCAAATATGAATATTCTAACAAACTTGCAGGTTACGATGTGCCTACCAAGCCGTAATGGCCCGTGCACCTAAAAGGTATATTCCCTACAAAAAGGCACACCTACCATTTTCTCAAGGTAAAATCCTAAATACCCTTTATGCAGGTTACTCTACAAATACAGAATACTTCACCACCACCTTCGTCCACAAGGGAGTAACACTCTTATGCTTTTACACTCTCACGCATATTGTTTTGCTCTCAATACTCACTAAAATGTTCTCCTTGATTTGACTACTGACTTTAGCATCAAAGATTCTTTCTGGATGACCCTTCGACTCTATTTTTCAGCTTTCGCTCCAGTCTAATTTGTTATACTCGTGCTCCTCACGCTTGAGGTCTCAACAATGCTCTTTTTTTCATGCTAGATCTCCAAATCAAATATGATATGATTTATCCATATCAGATAAATAAAGTCACGTGACTTTGATATTGGTAAAAGGGATGGGTTGTTCTTTTCCTAAAGTGATGGAATCAAAAAACATTAGCTTATTGAGTCTGAGCAAGGACAATAATTCAGAGATTCCCATGTTTCTTTTTCCCATATTTTAAATTTCTTTTAGTCTTTATAAGTAGATAACCTAAACTTAGTTATGCTAAAACAAAATAAACACACGCATGCGCGCAAAGGTACATGATTGATTAAAGTTTAATTTTATTGAATGAAGTTTTATTGACTTTCCGTATAATATTTATTATTCAAAAATGTTGTAAAACTTAATCAACTTAAATTATATTTTTTTACTAGTAAATTAGTTTTTGCTGATTGGGTTGGATTTTACTTGAAAAACAGTACTACCTTTACTCGGAAGTCGCAAAAGCCGTCACATATAAATCAACTCAGTTTATATATATATATATATATATATATATAAGAGAAGGATCAAATAGAAAATTTTCTCATATATTCTAGAAACTAGAAATCTGTTTACTCTGTCATTCTCGATTAATGGATGATCAAGATTGATATTTATAAATAAGATATAATTTCTTGCACATAAGATATATAATGCCTTCTCTATAGCTATGCTCCTTTTATGTATAAAATAACATTTTTTCTATTGTATGTTTTTATGTATAAAATAATATTTTTTATGCATAAAATAATACTTTTTATATTACAAATATGATTGGTTCATAGTTTTTAAAATAGTTACTAAAATAGAGAGGATTTTAACTATATATATAGGGAGGATTAACATGAGAACCAAAAAATGATGAATTCGCTGTGAAAGTTGATGAATTCATCGATAAAGTTACTGAATCCAAAAAAATTCAAAAAAAAATTGAAAAAAAAATTTGAATTTTCGTCCCTTATGGCGTTCGAACCCGGGTAAAAATTGTCGAATTTTTTGATACAGTAACTTTTCCAGCAGATACATCAACTTTCATAGCGAATTCATCGATAACTATTCTCTTTTTATGTATAAATAACGGTTTTTCTATTGTTTTTTTTTATGTATAAAATAATATTTCTTATGCATAAAATAATACTTTTTATTATTACAAATATGCTTGGTTCATAGTTTCTAAAATAGAGAGGTTTTTTACAATATATATAGGAGGGTTACCGTGAGAACTAAAAATTGATGAATTCGCTGTGAAAGTTGATGAATCCGTCAGGAAAGTTACTAAATCAAAAAAAATAAAAAAAATTCATCCCTCATGCCTCATGGCATTCGAACCCGGGTGAAAATTGTCGAATTTTTGGATACAGTAACTTTCCTAACGGATACATCAACTTTCATAGCAAATTCATTTTGTTCATAGCAAAATTTTGTAATTCTTAATTCTCATGCTAAAAATTATTTTTATTTGAACCTAACTCTATATTCGAACTACTAGATTATTTATTAATTGTGAAAACTAGTCGACCTAATTACTTATTGTGAAAACTAGTCGACCATGTAATTAGGTCACCAAAAGTATACCATACGTGATCAGTTTTATTTATTTATTTAATCGTGTTACCTGCCAGTCGTCGGTCTTTAACTCTCTGCTCCAGCTTACGACGACCTGTGTCCAAATCAAATTAATAATGAACTTTATTTCTAATAGTAAAATCAAGTGTGAGATTAGTTATAATCTATATATGCAAAGACTACTTTTTTCAGAAAAATTTATGTTTTGTAGAGAAATGTCAAATATATATATATATATATATATATATATATATATATATATATATATCACACGTATATGCTATAAACATTAAATCAAGTAAAATGTATGTGGTTGTTATTTATTAATTTTCAGTAATTACCATTTAGTGTACATATTGATAGTTAAATTTATAAGCAAAATAAAACATTTATTCAGTGAGTATTCTTTGTCGATACAAAATTTGCAGTTGGAGATAATATTGATACTAAATTTGCACCATTTTGGAGTGAGAAACCGGAGATGGCCTAATTAAGAAAGTTTTCTATTTAATATTAGATTTAACAATTGAAATAGTGAGTACGTGCAGAAAATAATGTTCTGTGGGTGTAAAAAATATTATAAAGTTTTGTAATATAATAATAAATTATAATGTTAGAAACACGTTAAACGAAACCTTTTAAATAGTCAACTTAGTCTCTAGTGTAAGCATCATCAAATGCATAGAACATTTAAAAAAGCAACATTTTTTACGTGGAATAATAGAATTATATAAATATCACTAAAATAAGTAAAGACTAAAAATTCAACAAATCACTCTTGTAGATTAATTAATAAACACAAAAACTCATGTATATTCGTCCGTATCGTATATATAGATAAAAATATCATTTATAATTAAGAAAATTATCGTTTACATTGAAGAAAATTATCAAATATTATTACACTAAAAAATTATCAAAGTCCGTATATATAAACGGATATACAAAAGACCACCTCAAAATAATTTCTTTATCTGTCTTGCTTTTTAACCTTCTTTAAGCTATGGTAGTATGGTACAGACAGCCGCGTACGTGGCACAAATTGGGTAGTACATATAATTATGCGTTAACTATTTTGGGAATTACGCACACCAATCTGTATAAAAAATGTAAGAAAAAGAATCGATGTAAATATAATTTTCTATGTCAAAATATTTTATATTTACTACGCAATATTATGGAATAATAAAGTTCGACTATCAATTTGTTATTTAGATTTTTTTTATCATAGAGAATCTACAATCGCTATTTACAATGTACACTGAATGAACCCATGTTATTTAGATATTCTTAATTGGTTGGTGAATGGATAATTCCTGATTAAAGGTACCTCCACAGCTCCACTGTGTAAATAATTATATACATATAAAATAAAAAGTCGGCAAAAACTTTGAACGTTCCAATCAGATAATAGCAAACGTGAACTTTGGAATCTTGTAGTTACCACTCTCATCTGGAATGCATGCCTTTAAAACCATGCATTTTATTTTAATTAATTGTGTTACATTGTTATTGGAATCCCTATCTAATACTTCTCCCTATCAATTATATAGGCTTTTTTAAATATCTCAAATATATAAGCTAGTTTTCATAAAAAATAACATTTTTTAACTTATTTACTGATATACTCATATTTAACTCTTTGATTGACTTATATATTAGGTGTCGTTAAAGTATAAATATGGAAATATTAGGAAGTTTACTTGTATAATTTTATTTTCTAAGAATTTTCTCTATTCTTTCAAAAATTTCAATTAATCTATATAATTGGAAGAACTAGGTCCTCTTAAAATCAAGTATGATATTAGCAACACTTGGTTATCTTACAAAAACAAATATAGATTAATTACTTTAAAAATATCGAAACGATGAGACTCCTTTATGTAAAGAGTAGGATACAAAGTTGGTACATAGAAAAATAATGATCTCTAATAAAATCCCAATAATATTATGTATGTGACTTGGCAAGATTTTTTTTTATACATAGAAAAAAAAGTTATGTTGGTGAAGATAGAGCCTACAATAATGAAACGATAATTAAATATAAAGTACCCTTTGACTCTCCTCCCCTGATCCTCACATAAAAATAAGAGTATACCATGATGAATTTATTTTGAGATAAATTTTTGTTAGTTTGAAAAGATAAATATTACTCTCTTCGTACCATTTAAGATGACTTATATTTTTTTTGGACTGCCCTATTTAAGATGTTCTGTTCCATTTTTAGGAAATAATTATCTCTTCAAAAGTTATGAGATCTACCTACTTTTTATCACTTTAATCACTTTATACCCTTCTTCTAAATAACTATACCGAAAAGAAATGGATCGTCTTTGATGAGACGGCGTATTATTCAATTAACTATTGACATTTTTGTGGAAAAAGTAATTATTGATATTTGTATCATGGAACTAACGCGCTAAGGGGGATTTAATTTGTTTTATATTAGTACTTGGTCCCAAATTAAAATTGCCATAGTGCTTGAAGACAAGCTTAGTGGGACATCTGTCAATCATGTATGGACACCGGAAAGTGAAAAGACTAAAAATTACTATTCATGTCACAATCAATTACTATGTTAATTTCACCTTAGCTTTGAGTAATTCCTCAAACACGTAACTGATATTATATAATTTATTTCACAATATTCAAGTTTCTACTTATGTAATCTTTTTTCACATAAAATATAAATAACTAGCGTGGCTGATTATTTTGCTTAGGGCATCTCCAAAGGATGCGGAGGAATTACGCTGAGCGCCAATATGAAGTTGGAATAGCTTCCAACGTTGCGCCGAATATCTATTGTATAATTGCTTCAACTACAGTGATGCGTAATATATAACGAAGCGCAGCTGTGCTATCTTTTTTTTATTGATATTTTTTGCATTAATATATTATTGAGTTTTAATATAATTATATATGATAATTATATTTTTTAAATTAATAAAATTGAATGATAAAAAGAATATTCTAAAATATTATTTTTTTTACTGTACAATAAAATAGATGATTGAAAATAAAATAATATTTCTTCAATAAAATGAAGATAATTTTTTTGTATTTTTATGCAAACCATTTAAAATGATCTCAATGTATTCATGTTTTGCAATATTGATGTAATCCTCCTCTAAAGATTTAAGTATAAAACCTCCAATAAGCTTCAGCCAAGTTTGGGCAACTAAAGGAGTCAAATCCAGCTTGCTTAAAATTATGGATTTAACAGCTTTGAAATATCCCAGCAAAGCTGCCACTTATCTGGAAAATGATTCAATCGTAACATCCATGAGTATTAGAGTAATATTCTATTTTTTCCTATATTCCTTAATTAGGTCAAACTCACACGTTTTCACTTTGTCGACCGCAAGCATTAACAAACATCTCTATAAATTTGAATCTATCATATTAATTTTTTAAATATGATTTATTTGTCTATATAGTTTGTAGATTATTACACAGGAACACAGGGTTTACCTAATGCATATCGTAGGTAGCGGATTGTAAGTTCCACATAATACCAAAAAAAAAAAAATATGGCAAGAGAAGGTGTACGTGTGTAAAGTGATTAATATCCGAGTCTAAAGATCTCGAGTTCGAGTCTACCGTGACGCGTCATTTGAAATTTATGTATTTAATTGATCCAAAAAAATATGGCAAGAGAATGTTTGTGTTAGTCTAGTTGTAAAGCGGTTAAAAGGTCAATGGTCTTAGGTTCGAATTCATCGTGATGTGATCTTTCAAAATTTCTATATTATTTATCAAAAAAAATATGGTAGGAGGATTATTCATAGGAACAGTAAGTGGTAAAATGAGTTTCTATCGTCAAAATATCATATGTTCGAACTTATATTGGTTACCGGTCTTGTGTGGTTTGCAGGTTATTGTACATGAACATAAAGTTTACTCAGTGTGCACCAAAAATAACGATCGTGAGTTCCTTATGAATAAAAAAAAAAAAGCAGGAGAAATATTGCCAACATTACAAATATGGCAGGAGAAAGTTCATTTGGGATGATCTAATGGTAAAAGTGAATTTCTTATGTCCAAATATTATAGATTCGAATCTCACTAACGTCCCTATAAGTTTGAGTCACACACCGATTTTCAAGTGAGTTTTACTGTCCCTGTAATTTGTAGACTATTACACAAGAACGGATTTTATCTAATGTGCACCAAGGTGGCAATTGAAAGTTTCTCATGTATAAATATAAGCGGGTGGGGTTTAACGATAAAATACTTTTATCATGAGAACAATAGCGTGAGAGCATGAGAACCAAAAATGATGAATTATTGTGAAGTTAATGAAGCTGTCCGAAAATTACTGAATCCAAAAAATAGAAATTTCGCCACTAAAGAGATTCGAAATTGGGCGAAAATTATGAATTTTTGGATTCGGTAACTTTCTCAATAGATGCATCAACTTTCATAGCGAATTCATTTTGTTTTTAGCGAAATCTTTTGGTTCCTCATTCTCATATTAAAAATGACTCTTATTTGAACCTCACTATGTATATTTATGGCACGAGAAATTGTGCTTGTATTAGTTTAGTGGTAAATTGGTTAATGTATGAGGTTAAAAGTCTCAGGTTCAAATCAATCGTTACATAACCTTTAAATTCCTTTATTAATTTACCAAAAAACATATGTCATGAGAAAGTCCATTTGGGATAACTTGGTGGTAAAGTGGATTTCATGTAGCCAAAAAATCATAGGTTCGAATCTCACTAACGCTTTTATAGGTTTTAGTCTATCACACTTGATTTTTCGAGTATGGCCAATTTTGTTACACTTTTTCTCCAAGTGTGATTAACTCATCATGTCTAGTTTATAGGTTATTGTACATGAGCATGAGTTTTACTCAATGCATAGAACAAATAATGGTGCAGATTCCACATGAATTGAAAAAAATATGGTATGAGAAAAAATGAATTGAAAAAAATACAATCACCGATGTTTCTAAGATCGAAAATTTTAGCACGTATTATTTCTACAAATTTTTGGAAGAATTGATTTTTTATTCTTTCATATTTTAAAGATCAACCTTTTTAACTCAATCCAAAAGTTAGACTATTGAGTTGAATTAATAAATTAACTAATATTAGGATCATTTGTTAGTATCCGAACGAAGGCATTATTTCTATGTGTAAGGTCAAATCTTAATGTCAATAAATTAAAGTGTAAGATTAGTCAAATATTGTATTTACAAAAAATAGTCAAAATTATAATTAGTATTGTCTACAGGTTTATAGGCTATAATATACATAACATGTTTGACTTTATAGAAGAATTGTTCGATTAAGCAATTATGACTATACAATCATATCCCTAAAGTTCACAGTAAATTACACATACATTAATAATATAAGAACCATAAAAATTATAAATTCAAAAAGTTATAAATAATAAATTTTATAAGTAGTATTTTATGCTTTATTTTACTTTTAAAATAGTAATTTATCCTTTCAACATTGGTTCGATATCATTAAGTTACTATATATCATATAGTTATAAATTTGTCGGAGTTTTAATATTCAGAGACTCCATCTATGATTGGACTTGGTCGAAGTGTAAAGACATATTTTGTTCGTTCATTTTTAAATGTCATTTGTCATCAAATTGCACAAATCAAGAAATTAAAGAGATTTACTTTTACAACCTTATTAATTATCATAATAAATATATATAAAATAAAATTTCAAATTCCAACAATATCAAATAAGGGTAAAATAATAAATTAATCAAAGTTTTACTCTTAAATTATGAATTATGACACTTAATAAAAAATAAAAAATAAGAAATAAAGGTCGATGGAACACTTAAAAAAACGAAGAGAGTATGTCCGACATTAAAAAAAAATTTAGTCAATTTAATACAGAAATTTAAAGACCACGTCACGGTGGACTCGAACCCGAGATCTTTGACCTCGGACATTAACCACTCTACCACTAGACCAACACACATACAAGTCCGACATTAATTTTTTGTGTGTATCTATGTGTTAAAGTGATCCTTTTAAACTATCAATTTGTTTTCTTGACTCTTTAGTCTTTACTACATTAACTTTATTAAAGGGAGCGGAATCTATAGGTCTGCATTAGTTCGACTTTTAAATTATTTTTTCTATTCTATCATTGGAGTAAGCCTCCAGCGTTGCAGACATGAAACAAAAAAAAGTGTGAATTTACCTTTTTCGATTAATATTCGAGTCGATATGGTTGTTGAGTTTGTAACTCTTGTGATTACTTCAATCAAAATTCAGCATCTCAAGCTATATTTTTGAGGTCGGAGGCTTGATTTATTATAGAGTTAGAAAAATACAAGCGTACAACAATATTTATAATAAATGCTTATCAATAATCTGCAACTTATTGATCCCCTATATAGCATAATCAAATCGAAATGAATTGAGTTTTGGTCGGTTTAAAGTGAAATTCGGTTTTGATTTTTGAGTTTCGATTAGATTAAAAAATCAAGAATCGAAATCTATTTCTATCAGCGATTTAGACAATGTGAGTTTCGATTCGATTAGAACCGAATAAAATATGTATAATATGAATACTATATATATTTCGATTGATCGAATGTTTGAATTACAAATTTCGATGGATTTCGATTCTATTAAAATTACAAGATCAATTTGATTCGATCAAAATTTTCAATACAATTCGATCGATCAATGTAATTGTTTCGATTCTATTTTCAATGAAAACCCATATATTTTAAATGGTAATAGTAATGTAAGAGAAGCAAGAAGTGGCAAAGGCGTGGGGTGTCGGCAACGGCTGGCGTTTAACGTTTTAGTGTTTGGTGAAAGCTGTCAACCTCAGAAAAGCCGCCCTCACAACACCTGGGTAAGTAACACGCTACGTGGCCTAGTGCAGTGCTGACGCGTGTGATTGATGAGTCAAAGTTACACAATGACAAAATCTTTTGGATAAGATGGTTTGCCACGTCACCTTCTTAGCCCCCCCAAAACAAAAGTACAAATTCCCCCACGTTTTTCAGCCTCACTTATGCGTGGAATTGGAAAAGATAAAAAAATATTGACGGGGCAGGGCTATTTTGGTCCATTAATTACTCCTTTTTAGGCCGTTGGTTTTGGATAATTTGATCTCGTGGAATGGGGCCCGCGGTCAATAATAAGTCGGCCGCTTTGGAATTAACAAGTGTGGGTGTGGCGATTGGCGAAGATTAGATAATGTGGAGTAAAATGAAAAGATTAAATTTTAAATTCGTTAATTTTAATATTAATTCAAGCTCGAATCTGATTAATTGTCACAGTAGAAATGCGATTTTGAGTTTTCTTTTTATTTTTTCTGCCCGATCCCATGGTGTTTTTGTGATTAGGTGAATTCCACCTTGCTTCTAAAAAATTTAATTCAACATTATATCATAATTATCAATAATGCAATTTCTAGACCCATGTTGTCTATATACATTACACGTGATTATTATTTAACAATTATGTAAGATGATTTTTGAAAGATCTTACATTAAGTTAATAAATTTACAACTAATAATTAATAATAAATAACTACATGCTTAAAGAGTATCCATATGCACATTCGCAACACACTATTATTTGAATTTGGTTTAAATATCGTGTTATCAAATCCACTTTTGACCTTTGTCTTTGCTGCAAAAATTTAAATCAAAATCATTTAGTTCTAAATTAGCTTAATCAAAATATAATTTTTAACAATAAAGTGGATAAATGAATAATTGGGCTTCAAAAGTATTTTTTTATCAGAACAACCCTAATTCCAAATCTTTACATTTCTAAAAAACCATTCATAATTAGCCCTCAAACCCACACTTGTGCTTTGTCTCAAATGGAGGAGATGGGCTAACATTTTAATTCAAGGCCCTTAAAAGATAATTTGGGCTAAGCTAACTAGATATGCAATATATTGGTCTAGATATGGATTTTGGGCTTAAATTCCGACAATAAACACATT
Organism: Salvia rosmarinus; assembly: GCA_036937905.1. Classification (NCBI taxonomy): domain Eukaryota; kingdom Viridiplantae; phylum Streptophyta; class Magnoliopsida; order Lamiales; family Lamiaceae; genus Salvia; species Salvia rosmarinus. The sequence goes on along the minus strand of CM072818.1, from coordinate 41,088 downwards.
TTCTTTTATATTTTGATTCTTTTACATTAATGTGATACATCTTCGATCTATTACGTCATTTAAATTAGTTCAGATAACAATTTACTAAACTTGACTGAATTATTGCAACCAGCCACTTATAATTTCATGTGGTAAAAAAGAATAACTATATTGGCTCAAATACCTAAATAAATGTTGTGTTTTGATCGAAAGCTTCAAATGATAATTTTCAATTAATCAATAATTTTATGTGTGTGTTGGTGGCCTCACGGCGGAGCCAGACCATTGGCTCAAGGGGATCCAATTTTCACAATTTAATAAATTCATAAAAATAATTAGAAAATGAACAATAATTTTAATGAAATCATAATTTCATTTAAATTACATCGTAATATTAAAGAAATAAAAGTTAAATACAATAGCATTCATTGTGTTTCTCTTCTGTTCTTTGTATTTAAAATCATGCATAATCGTTTTATTAGTAACATTTATAAATATATCATTTTCGATGTAAGGTACTAAACAATTAAATTTAAACAAATGGCTGAAATCTAAAAATATTACAAGTGACCATATATTAAAATATTTCAAACGAAAAAGTATCAATCATCCAAATCAACCTAGATTTATTGAAGCAATGTCTTTAGGAAAAGTAAGTGCAAAAGAATTAAATTAATGTATAATAACATACAAACTGCACATAACGGATAAATCACAATTGAAAAATGGGTAAACCTCATGTGTAATAGCATGCAAACCACACTTGAAAAATAAGTAAATCTCACATTCATGTACAATAGTCCACAAACCAAGCAAGACGAGTAAACCGCATTTGTAAAACGCAATGTGACAAACTCAGACTCATAGAGACATTAATGAGTTCGAATTTGTAACCTTTTGGCCACATAAACCCACATTACCAACGAACTATCACATTTCTATGAATTATATAATCTACTCATGTGTCTTTTTTTTATCTAACACAAACCCTATAACTTTTTTAGGATTTATTAATTGGGTGCCCAACTTATATACCCAACTTTTAAAAATTAAGTACACCTCATATCCAACCTAAAAATTAACTACACCTCATACCCAAACCTATTAAAAAACTATATTTTTGTTCAAAAACAGTCAAAATTTGCAGAACAAAACAGTCAAAATTTGCAGAAATTTGCAGACGTCTTCGACGTCTTCTCACATGGAATCTGATTCCCTTTTTTTCTGTGCTAACATTAACGCCTCTTGACAACTGACAACCCACATTCACGCATTCACAACCATTTCACATTTTTCTTCTTCAAAAAATTTGAAACACTCTTGTGAATTTCGATTTCCAGATTTCAGATTTCTTCTCGCAATTTTCTTCATTTCCATTCTCATTCCCATTCCCGTGAATTTCGATTTCTATTTCCATTCCCATTCCCATCCACATTCCGTGAATTTCGAAAGATAAGACACCGTGAAGAACAAGAGGTAATTCTCTCATTTTAGGCCAAAATCATACATGTTTATTGTTGTTTCAAAAAATTGAAGTTTTCGATCGGAGATTCGTTGTTTCGGTCGACCGGAGACAACAATTTCGATCGAGCTTCAATTTCGACGAAACAACAAATTAATTTAAGAAATTGAATTAATTTGTTGTTTCCGGTCGAAAATTGAAGTTTTCGGTCGAGGAAGGCATCGTTGTTTCCGGTCGACCGGAAAGAAGCCTTCCTTGACCGAAACTTCAATTGGTCGACCGGAAACAACAAATTAATTTAATTTCTTGAATTAATTTGTTGTTTCCGGTCAAAAATTTATGTTTCCGGTCAATGATTTATGTTTCCGGTCAAAAATTTATGTTTCCGGTCAATGATTAATTAATTTATTTATGTTTCCTGTCAAAATTTATTTATGTTTCCGTCAAAATTTAATTAATTTAATAAAACTCCGCAAACATATTAAATTCCATCAATTGATTTATGTTTCCAGTCAAGGAAAATTAATTAAATTTTGACCAGAAACATATTAAATGAATTGAGATTTCCGGAAACATATCATTTCCGGAATCATGCGACCGGAAACATATTAAATAAATGAATGGAGATTGACCGGAAACATATTAAATGAATGGAGATTGACTGGAAACATATTAAATAAATGAATGGAAACATATTAAATTCTATTTCCGGAATCATGCGACCGAAATTAAACATGTCATTCATTTATGTTTCCGGTCAAAATTTAATTAATTTTCCTTGACTAGATGAATGGATGGAATTTAAAATGTTTCCGGATTTTATTAGTACCATTCATTTCGCAATCATTTATCGATTCTGTGTTGTTAACAAACAAAATATTCTTGTTTTGTCGTTGGCATGTCACAATTCAAATCGAAACTAAACGAATGCAATGTAGATATATATTAAAAAAGAAATGGATATACAATGTATCAATTTTTCAAAATAGTTATGTCCTATACACACTTTTACAAAAGTGTGTACTTGTATATATTTCGCGTTATTAATTTAGCTACTATTACTAATATAGAATTGAACTAATTGTTGGACAAGTGAATACACTCACGACAAAGTAGGCGAGCAACTGTAGGTGGGAATAGGTGTGTACTTCAAAATAACTTACCAACCCCCTCGAAAATATAATGTTAATAGTAATAAAATAAAACTAAACTATTATAGCATGATTATCATCTAAAACAGCGATGATATCCAAATATTTAAATGATTATTTTCGACCTCATATCTACGAATCATTACTCATCTACAAATCCAAATGCCTATTCAATATGATTTGTCTATAGCCAATAAAATAGTTTATAGGAATATTATCATAAAGGCATACCTAAGAACTAGGTTTATTAGGGTCAAGTCCAAAGTAATTGTGGACTCATGGTCTATCAAATAGTTTATAGGAATATTATCATAAAGGTAAATATCAGCATGCATGCGGTTTCTCATTTCTTTGATATAATATTTTTTAATCTTTTGTGCTTCTTCAAGAATGGACTAGTTAATTTATTTATTTCTCTCTCTCGAGAAGATAAGGAGTATATATAGATTGCAAAGTGTTTAGCCACTATCAAGTTGATAATTATTGGAGGGCTAGAGATTAAATTAAATAAAATTACACTATTAAGATGAAGACCTTACATTATTAAATTCAAGATCATGGTATTATATAAAAATCTAATGTAGTTTGACTAGGCAACATTGTCCGCTCAAAAACGTAGTCAAAAGATGTTTGAATTCCAATGACTCTTTTCCTCCTACCATTATCAATAAAAGAATTATCATTACTTTGGAAAGGAATCTTTTCATACTTTCAAAATAAAGGATCTTTACATTATATATTTTAGTTATTTACAATTTAATATCCAACCTTCAGGGTCATTTACAATTTAGACCTAACCATTGACACTTAGCAATACAGATCCAACTTCAACGTTCTTCCAATTTAGATCCACCCAATTTCTTGTGTGAGATTAGAGATATTGACGTTCATTCAACATCAAAACTCAAAACTGATTGAGGCCATTTGAAGGACGTCCATTGTTTTGACTGTCGTGGCATCAATTTATATTTGAATATCTGAAATTACAACTCGTAACGCTGTGAAGCTTTAACTTTAGGTCGGGTACCCCGATGCCAATGCTCAGGTTCACAAGTATATATTTTCCCAATAATATAGTTCAAGTTAGGTCGAGTAGTCTCAAAACTAGTGACTTTTACCAATGATGATCGGTTGAAGATTGCATCAAATTTATCGTTAAGGGTGACATGAGGGTCTCCAGAGACTGCATGGAATTGATGAGGACTAAAAATATGTTGAGTGGAAGCGTCAAAATCTGGTTTAGTGTCACCTCCAAATGGGTGAGTAGTTCTGCATTCTCCAACTGAGCCTGCTATCCCATTCTTAGATCATTTGCTTAGTCAGAGCAGCGACCTTCATGCTTATCTCCATTTAGGCAAGCAACTCTGATTGAAATATCGAATCAACCATGGTAGGACTCCTAAATAGTTTGTTGGTTCGCTTGATCTCTAGGCCCCACGGTGATCCCCAAATTGTTGAGATATATTCAACAATGGGTAAGCTGTCATAGTAGCAGGCTGGGTCGGCCAGCCCGAGCCCATCGAGCTAAAGGTAAAAATCAAGCCGGGTTGGGCCAGCTTGAAACATATCAGAACCTAAAATGTTCTACTCGAACTAGCCCTATATGGACCACCGAGCTATCAGGCTAAATCAGCCCAATTCATTTGAACTTATTTTTAACATTATGTGTTAAAAGATATTGCTTATAGGTTTTGAACTCATTACCTCACATTTAAAGACTAAAAGCTCTAACAACTACACCAAAATATACTTTATGACACATGTTCAAAAAAATTTGGACTGGGTTGTTGGTTCTCAGACTTTTTTGGTCCGAAGCTTGATCGGCCCAATGACGTACGATGCGGGCTTTTTAAGCCATATTTGGTAGGCACTAGCCCTTTTTGACGATTCTAAGAATGGGTACGTCCAGTTCGGCAGACACAAGCAACCAAAGTCTCACGTAATACTCCTATTGCAACCATGAGTATCGAACTCATGAACTTTGCCCCACTCGCCAACATAAATAGGGTTATGGCTCTCTTAAAGTACACTATAATCTAGAAGGTCCCAACTCCATAGCCAGAATAAAAACAAAAGCATACCACCCACTACCAATTGACATCTAGCTGACCAAGTTATTCGTAATAAATCGGGGACACATGAACAAGGATACCACTCCAATAGTCATGAAAGAAATTGGTTTGGGCTCTGTCGTTCATTTCATTTGCCCAGGGTTTGATCCCTTTTAAGACTTATCTTTCCATTATTTTCACCTCTTTTTCCTACTTTGTTTTCTTTTTTTTTTCTCCACTTTATTCACTTTCTTTTCTTTTCTTTTTCTATAATTTATTTTATGTTGATAAAATATATATGCAAATAATAAAATTTTATATATAAATTAATAAAATCAATTCAATTTCTAAAAATATTATGATGAATTTATTATAATAGTTATAGGTAATATTTGTTTAAATTATTTTAATAAGTTATATATGTGAGCTAATTCTATATTTCATTATATATTTGTAGTGGGTACAAGAAAATCAAGATTTGAGTTTTGTAAGATAATACAATTTACAATATTAATATTTATAATTTTCTAATTATTTTAATTTTGTAGATATTATTCATTGGTTGTTTAGTTATTTATAAGTTAATCTTATTATTTTATTTTTGGAAGATATTAAAACATAATGAAAAAGAAATTTAATATAAAGAATTACCTCTATTCAAATAATATTATGCTATTATTTAAATTATTATTATTATTTAATTATTTTTAAAATTATATTTTATTATCTTTTAAAATTATAAATAGTTGGACCCCCCAATTAAATTTTCCTGGCTCCGTCACTGCCCACCACCCTTCTCCACCTCATTCTGGAACATTCCGTCATGCTCTGATCGAGCTCATATCCCTCTATTTTTTCAAAATAAGATGATTTTTATTTATCAGTCATTTGTTTACTTTTAAAGATTAGTGAAAGATTAAAATTAGGATATATAACTTTCCTTTTGTTTGAACGATTACTCCAATCCCAACTGTATTGGTTGGATTAAAATCAATGGAGAGCAACCCAAATAATTAAAATAATCATGGGCTTTGGGATATCCTTAAATATTAATCCTCAAGGGGGTGTTTACTTTACATTATTAGACTGAATAGATAAAGTTAATTCAACCTAATCCAATATTTATTTTTAAATATTAACATTTGAAGATATCCCAAAATCCAAAATTATTTTAATCCTTTTGGTTGATTTTCATTGATTTTAATCCAACCAATATAGGTAGTATTGGAGTAATCCTCCAAATAAAGGGAAATTTATTTATCCCAATTTTAATCTTTCACTAATCTCTTATAGTAAACAAATGATTGATAAATAAAAATTATCTTATCATACATTTAATCTACCAAATACTCAATCCTTCAAAATGCTAATCACAAAAAGTAAACACTATCTAAAAATAAACGTTAGGTTAGGATGGATTAATTTAGGGGAATTATATCAAACCACACACTTTTGAAAAAAGTGTGTACCCTGTGCGCGTTCTTCAAATTTGTTGCCTTGTATACCCAATATATTATTTTAATGAGTTTTAGTCAAGTAAAGCTGATAAGGTGTCAGCCTTCCGCCATAATTTCTATTTTCACAAAATTAGCACATTTGATTCAATATTTCTCGAAATGATCGCTTATTGTTTCAATATAAAAAGAATATCATATAATATTGTTTTCAGTCAGCTTTAGGAAACAGTGTAATAATCGAGTAGAACCAGCCAAAATTATAGTATTGAATTTAAAATATCCAAAAGCAATTAAAGTCATTGTTTCCAGTGAGAAACACTCTCTCTCCGGTTGATAATATTATGTATGTGATCGACCAAAGACAATACTTAAATATTTATTTGATATTCGATATTGAAATGTAAGAATAATTAAATGATATCTCCTCTCAATCGGAGACACAAATGACCGACCGGAGACAGTTTGTTTTCGATCAGAAACAATGATTTTTAAGATGAAAATTAATTATAAATTAATGTATGATATTTAAATTAATATTTAAACCATTTGAAACTGAAATTTCCGTCCAGAAAGTGTCTCCGGTCGGAAAAACATTGTATCCAGTCGAAAATTCGTTGTCTTCAGTCGACTAGAGACTGTCTTCGGTCGGCCGGGGACAACGGATTTTTGACCGGAGACAACGTTTTTTTGACCGGAGACACCTCGACGAAAATTTCAATTTTGTAAGATTCCTTCCCTAAATTCAAAATACACTAATTCACTTAAAAATATAATTATTACTCCATTCAAATCAAGTTTTTTTCCATCAACAAAACATGGGTATGAGATGTATAATTTCGAAAAATAGTTATGGGATGAACACATGTTTTGAAAATTGGGTAATAAAGCCTTAACCCCATTAATTTATTTATTCAATCTAATCATATAAAATAAACACCCTTATATGAATAAATTTCTTGCTCTTGTGCAATATTATGTGAGCTAACAAAATGTAAACCGTATTATAAAAATCCTGTGCAAAAAGATCAATAAGGTTTTAAAATTTGAACTTGCCAGCTTTTTTGTCCGCAAGGCCCCGACAGAGTTAGTCATGCCATGGGAATATTTTGATCATGTAATGTATATTAGAAGCCAAGTTCAATGAAAATACAACGTTAAATCATAAATGTGTATAAGTGTTTGATGGATTGTATTTCGAGGGTTTGGACAAATTTGGAAATATGGTATTAGTCCATTATAACTCACGTGTTCGACAATTCGACAATTGAATCTAGTCTTGAATATTTTGGAAATAATTTAAAACAGATTGATTTTATGTCAGTACAATTTAGGGAATAAGACAAATAATATTTGAATAAAGTTATATAAGCTCATGCTAGCTAGTTTTTTATTTTGAAAATAGCAGTCTGTTACTCCCAAAAGGGTCTTTCACCACGACGTTTGTTGATAAATTTCTATTATTAGTTCATGCAGATTTAACATTGGGCCTAAAACTAATGCTCAATGGTTGTGAAATTTGGGCTCCTAAAATATGGTGCCACGGACTAAGAGGATGTATATGTATGGTTAAGTTTATAGGTTTTTAAAACAGTTTATAAACCGAAACGAAATATTTGACAAAATAAGTTTACTAAACAACATTATGTTGTGAAATAGTTTCCAACAACTTATAAGTTACATTAAAAATAAATTGCCCAACTTCAACTTATTTTTTCATAAGTTTATAAACAACCATGAATTTACCAAAATAACCTTATTATAGCTAGTTATTTTTACATATATATTACCAACTTCGACTCTCATCAATTTTATTTCTCTAACTAAGATTTTATCTCTCTAATTCGTGATTTTTTCTCTAGCTTATAAGATCAATTATCAAAACACTTTAATAATTTATAAACTCTTAAGATATTATCTCTTATAAGCTCTTGAAATATCTTATAAGCTCTCTAAATAAGCTTAGCCAAACACCCCTATATAAATTGACATTAATTTCTGTGAAACCATGAGTCACAACTCACATGGAATCAAATTTTAATTTCACCTAAATTTTCTAAATGACGTAGAATCGACAGCCCATTTTCAGTATTTTCATTATTTAAAGATTTGGGCATGTGGTTGTTTTCATCCCTTTTTGACACAAATACAATTCATTTGCATTTTGAATTAATTTATAGTTATTATTAGTTAAGTCTTTTATGCATTCTCAATATTTCTCATATTATGAAATCAATGTGCACTATTCTTACAGAAGTATCGTAAAATTAAATGCATTTTATTTCTAGATAGAAGTATTATTAATTCAAACATAATACTCCTATGTCCATCAAAAGTTTACATTTAATTTCTTTTTGGTCTGTCCATTAAAAGCTTCAACGTTAATATGAAACCTCTTTTCCATTCACTATAATTTATTAAAACTCGTGCCACCAAAAATAATGCAAGCTTTTGGTGGATGGATAGAGTATATCTTTTACGAAAAAATTCATCCATCCATCAAAAGCTTGTAGTTAATTTCTTTTTAGTCCGTCCACCAAAGGCTTGCACTTTCCTCTTTTGGACATCTTTTACTTTTACAATATGGAATCCCTTTTTTCACTCATTAAAATTTATTAAAATCTGTATCACAAAAAATAATACAAACTTTTGGTAGAAGGATGTAATATATCTTTTACAAAGAAAAATATCAATGACATTCTCAATCTTGAAAATGCTCAAAATTTAACTTAAATCAAATTTGTTTTATGAGATAGAAATGATTGGAGACAATATTCGGAAAATGTGCATGCATGTAACAAACAATTAAGTTGCTGTCAATTCTTGTTCCAAATCTTACCTCCACTTGGATGTGTATAAAATCAGCTCATTTCAGCTTTTATCAAGATAGATTTTTATTGTACATATACAATGCGATACTATTTTTGATTGCTTGGTCAACACCATGAATATATAATGCCTAACATCTTATAAATATCTGAAGTCTACTGATTATGTGTACCAACAATAATGTCGTGCATCCCTAGAAAAAGGGAAATAAATATATAGTGCACTAATTTATTTAGGTAAGATAGCAAATTGAAAAACTTTCTCGAGTACCTAATTTTGAGATCTCTTGAATATTATTTGAAAAGTGCGTGCATTGATCTTGTTTTAGGTGAAAAGAATCTGCATTTTGTCATTGATTTCCCTTTTTGCTGTTTTTTTTGAGGTAGATGAACTTAGTGGATTTGAAAATTTTGTTTTTTTGGTCAAGTCATAATTTTATTGGGCGTCTTATATGTTATACCCGAATTTGCTTTTTTAAAAGTACAATAAAGCTATGCGGTCACATTATGATTGATCACATGAGAATACTTTAGTAATTACCAATATATTTAATTAATAAAATAATAATATTAAATTAATATGTTAATCATTTTTAAATAAATACCATTTTTCCACCTATTCTGAAAAATATTAAATTTATTAATTTTAAATTTAAATTTAAATTTTTCATTCGATAGGGGCAAAAATGTAATTCCATAAGATGATTTTAATGTAAAATTAATTTTTTAATAGATCAAATATTAAATAAATAATTTTTACATTTAATAAAGCTAATTATGGTGACAACATTATGACCGAATAGCATCACTCTTTCTAGTAATGTAAACATATCTAGCTAAACTAAATAAGTGATGCAATGTTTTCAATCCCTCTATGGATTTAAAAACTGCATTTGAATTTTGATAGGAAACCAATTTTAGTTTTTAATCACAGCCTCCCTACCCAAATTACAAATTAATTAGTAAGTCGAACTAGATGCATATAGGAAAATACTATTTAGACATATATGTTTCAAGACATAGATAGATATTTATGTAAAAATACATTATATATGGAAATTAATTATTTATATGTATTAATAAAAAAATATTAATAGACTCATATACCATTACATCTATTTTTGTAATAGTTGATTTTTTCAATTCAAATCTCTTTTTCATGTCTTTTCAAATAATTAAATATATATATTCCATAATTTAAGTGGATTAATACTATTGTTAAGAATCAATTATGATAATTTACCATTACGTTATACTATTATTAATAATAAATTTTGATAAATAGTATTAATACACTACGCTTTACTTCACACATGAAAGCACAAATTGATATGCAAGTTTTTATAAAAAATCAATAGTCTATTATTTTATTCTTACTAGTTTATAAGTTGTGCATTATTTATTTAATATTTTGATAATTTATATATATATATATATATATATATATATATATATATATATATATATATATATATATAAACGTGAGAACAAAAAAATGATGAATTCACTTGAAAGTTGATGAATCCATCGAAAAGGTAACGAATTCAAAAATAGAATTTTGTCCCTCATAGGATTCGAACCGGGTAAAATTTTGAATTTTTGAATTAATAACTTTCCAAATGAATTCATCAATTTTCATAGCGAATTCATTTGGTTCTTAGTTTTAGGATAAAATGGTTCTCATTTGAACCTATTGAAATTTAAAAAGAAGTTCAACTTTGCATTGATCTACCTTTGCTCTTTATATAGAGCACGTACACTTTACATTGCATGCGTAAATGCATGTATCTACAATAACTGAAACTATAACAAACAAACAGAATTTTAATCGACTAACAATTACATTGTAACAACCTAACTAATTCTGCATGTATCTATGTATCTATCTAATATTCAAATACAACCCGAAATGAAGATGAACTACCATTGATCAAGAGGAAAGCGAGAGACTAGTGACTGAAATCGAGGCACAGATAACGGCTTGGTGAAGATATCTGCCACCTGAGCTTCAGAGGGAACATAACGAACATCCAAGTCTTTGCTAAGAACCTTGTCACGAACAAAATGTGTATCAATTTCAATGTGTTTAGTGCGAGCATGCAGCACCGGATTTGAAGCAATGGCAGCGGCGCTCTTGTTGTCACACCACAGGACCGGAGCTGAGATGAGAAAACAAAGCTCAGCAAGAAGCGACTTGATCCAAATGGCTTCAACAAAGAAGATTCGTAAGCGCTTGGTACTCGATTCATGAGAGCTTCACAACCACATTTTGCTTCTTCAACTCTGAGAGAAGATTATGGCCAAGAAAACACAGAGCTATCGGTAGATTTTTCGTCATCCAAAGAGCCGACCTAATCCGCATCCGAGAAGATTTTCGAGATGGAGATGGGCGAGGATGAAACCTGATCGTAGTGTAGTGTGCCCTTGAGATATCGAAGGAGCCTTTTGCAAGCTTGCCAATGTAACACAGTAGGAGAATGAAGAAACTGACTCAATTTGTTGACCATGAAAGAGATATCAAGACGCGAAAGGGTGAGGTATTGAAGGGCACCCACTGTGCTACGAAATAACGTTGGATCGGAGAAAGAGGGACTATCAGACCTATGAAGTTTAACACTAACATTGTATGGAGATGATTGAGGAGTGCAATTGCTAAGATTGGTCTTGGCAAGGAGAGTACGAATGTATTGAGACTGATTAAGAAGAAAGGATTGGGATGGAGATTTAGATCTAGAAACCTGAATGCCAAGAAAATATGTGACAGGACCTAAGTGTTTTAACGCAAATACTGAGGAGAGATTTTGAATGAGATGAGAGATGAGAGAAGAGTCTTCCCCAGTAATGAGAATATCATCCACGTAAACAAGAACAAGTAACAACTTTCCATTTTTGCGAGCATAGAATAACGAGTGATCCGAAGTCGAGTGTTTGAAACCATATGAGAAAAGATAATGCTTGAGTTTTTCGTACCATGCTCGAGGAGCTTGCTTCAACCCATAAAGAGATTTCCGTAGCCTGCAGACATAATTGGGACGAAGAGGATCCACAAAGCCCTCAGGTTGATGCATGTATACAGGTTTGTCGAGAGGGTCATTGAGGAAGGCGTTGTTTATATCTATGTGCTGTAAATCCCAATCAAATGTAGCCGCGAGAGAGAACATAATCCTAACAGAGACAGGCTTAACAACAGGGCTAAAGGTTTCTAAGAAATCAACACCTGGCTGTTGTTGGAAGCCCTTGGCAACCAACCTTGCCTTGAGTCGTTCAACAGAGCCATCCGCATGAGTTTTAACCCGAAACACCCATTTACATTGAATGAGATTCATGTCAGGGGAGTAAGGTATAATTTCCCACGTGGCTTTGTCAATAGTAGCACTGAATTCAGTCTCCATAGCTTTGTACCATTCGGGATGTGCTAAAGCTTCGGCGGCAGAAAGAGGTTCCGTGATGGTAACAGTGGTAACACCAGTTTCATCAGTGTATGCAGTGAACACCTTGGTTTTAAAGATGCCATGTTTAGACCTGGTGTTCATGGGATGTGTATTGGAAGTTGATAAGGGATGATCAATATTTGGTGAAGGCGAGGCGGAAGAAGACCGAGGCACTCAGGAAGAGTTAGACATAACAGAATTGAACTGAGAGGAGGAGGATGATGAAGATGGAGCTGTACTTATATGAGGAGAGATTGCTGCAGATGAAGAAGGACTTATGGGGTATTGGAATGACTGCAAGAAGGGAGGAATAGGTATATGAGATGGGGTAATGAGAGGAGGAGATTTTGGAGAAGCAGTGGGAACAGACTACAGTAAGGAAATTCTTGCTCATTAAACATGACCGTGCGAGCAATGTAGATTCTACCGGAGGGGTGCAGGCATTTGTAACCCTTGTGGTTGGAGCTATATCCTAGGAAAACACACTTAGATGAACGGAATTGCAGCTTGGATTTGTTATAAGGCCGAAGTAAAAGAAAACAACTACATCCAAACACCTTAAGAAATTTATAATCTGGAATAAGTTTGTATAGTGTTTGATAAGGGGAAATATTTCCTAACACTGGAGTGGGAAGCCTATTTATGAGACGTATGGCAGTGGCAAACGCGTCCCACCAGAAGGAAGTTGGTAAAGAAGCTGAAGCTAGAAGAGTAAGATCGAGCTCCGTGATATGTCTATGCTTACGCTCAGCTCTGCCGTTTTGTTGGTGAGTGTGAGGACATGGGTGTCGAAATTGGATACCTAGATTTTGAAGTAATGTTTGAAGGGGTAGATATTCCCCACCCCAATCAGACTGAAGAGCTTTTATCTTTTTATGAAACTGCCTTTTAATGAAGGTATTGAACTTTATAAAGGTGTTAACAGTTTCAGATTTAACATGAAGATGGTACACCCATGTGAACCTGTTGTAGTCATCTAAGAAGTGTATATAGTATCTATATCCATCAATGGAAGGAAGAGGACTAGGCCCCCAGAGATCAGAATGTACCAATTGAAAAGGAGCAAACGTTTTTATTTCAGTAGAAGGAAAATGCATGCAGTGGATTTTACCCATTGCACAGCCATTACAAAAGGAAACCTCTCACTGTTTATTCTTAATATTCATGAGCTTAAGAGTAGTGTCTAGTACACTTTTACAAGGGTGACCTAATCTAGAGTGCCATAGGTCGACTGCATTAGTTGAAGATATACTAGGATGAGAGTCTGGCTTAGCTTCCTGAGTAGATGAACTGGAGTGGATGACTAGTGTAGATTTGGAAGCTAAATCCATGTGATAGAGTCCATCTTTAAGAATGCCCTCCAAGAGTATCTTGTGAGTAGTCTTGTCCTTAACATAACAAGAAGATGTATGAAATTCCAAGTAAACATTATTATCAAGTGTAAACTTCGAAATACTGAGCAAGTTCTAAGTTATGTTTGGAACTACAAGAATATTACTGAGTAACAAAGGAAAGGAAGAAGCACGATTTGATAATGCAGTAGATCCAACATGAGTAATTTTGAGTTAAGAGTCATTACCTACTGTGAGAGAGTCATGCCCGTGATAAGGAGTGGCTGAGTGTATATTGCTGAGATCGGATGTGACATGGGCAGATGCACCGGAGTCAAAGTACCACTCAGAGTTTGGACTAGAAACTGGAACTTCTACCTGAGGAAATGGATTGAGCAGTAGGAGTAGGGTTTATAGGTGCTGATATTTGCAGGTGATGTAGAGGAGGAGTGGACTGTGTCTTGATTTGGTTATTTGAACTGATAACGTTGGCTTGAGGTATGGAGTGAGATTGAGTTTCAAAACCAGTGAAGCTAACATCAAAGCGACGAAAACATTTTAGAGCAACATGATTCAATTTTCCACACAATTGACAAACCACTTTGTTACCACTGTTACCACTATTGAATCTGCCGCCTCGACCTCTGTAACTAGATCCTCCACGATAGCCAACTCTGCCACGGCCACGAAATCCTTGAGTTTGATGTGACAATGGATAGGCCACATGAGCTTGTTGTGAGTAGTTGCTTGCTGAAGATACATGATTTTGAACACGCATTTCATGCGTTTGGAGAAAGAATTGCACCTCATGAATATTAAGATCTTCACATCTGGATTGAAGAAGAACACTGATGCTCTCATATTCTGGACCGAATCCAGTGAGAACATGATTGATTAAATCTGCCTCGGTGATAGACTGACCAATGCTGCTCAATTGGTCTGAGATATTTCTGAATTTCAGAATATATTCATCCACAAATTGATCGCCTTTCTTCATGGTCTGGAGCTGGAATTTTAGTTGCATAGCTCTGGCTTTGGATTGAGATTGAAAGAGAGTCTCAAAAGCGGCCGGACTTGAGTGAAGAAGAACACCGACCTATATATCCAATCATAGGCGAGGAGATTGAAGTTAGCAACCCTAAAGATGAATCGATCACGCCGCCATAGCCGATAAGTTGGATTTGATGTAGGAATTTCATGTGAGGAAGACGAATTGAATTGTGGTGGAGCGTAATCCGAATGAAGAACATCTTCAAACCGAAAGCTCTAGCGAGAGCAAACACATCGTCTTCCAAAATTGTAGTTGTTACGATCAAGCTTCACACTAATTGGATGAATAGTGGAAATGGGCAAGAAATGGTGAGGAATCCATAGCGAATTTCAAGGTAGATCGAGATAGAAAAAAATTAGGGAGAAAAGGAAATGGGCTCGATACCATATTGAAATTTAAAAAGAAGTTCAACTTTGCATTGATCTACCTTCGCTCTTTATATAGAGCACGTACACTTTACATTGCATGCGTAAATGCATGTATCTACAATAACTGAAACTATAACAAACAAACAGAATTTTAACTGACTAACAATTACATTGTAACGACCTAACTAATTCTGCATGTATCTATGTATCTATCTAATATTCAAATAGAACCTATATATATATATATATGTCTTGCAGATATTTTCAGTAAACAAAATTCATGAAATATTATATTCGATATTGTATATAAAACACGTATATGTAGATGATCAATTAATAAATTAATAAAACTAGATTATAAACTACAGGTATATGTAGATGATCATTTATAGAGTATGTATATGAATTATATGAATGATTTGTTGGATGATTTGGTGAAAGATTTGATATCTATTAATTGATTAATTTCTTTATATTGATTTTGCATATAATTTCCATATAAAATATCTAAAGGATTGATTAGTCCAGATATTAAAACGCATAAATTAAGAAAAATTGATTTAGTTAATTACGGTTCAAATCAATCTATTTAATTAAATTATAAAATATTATATCTAGACATATATATTTAAATAGTATTATTCATTCAAATAATAGTAATTTATTGACTAACAAAGTCGGTCCAAACAAATATGTATACTATAAATTCTAAAAGGAAAGAATCCCAATTACCTAGGAGTATATATGCAAAAAATCAAAAAGCTATAAAAAGAAACATGAAAATTGCCGTGGGTTGAATTTGGACGAAGGCCAAGACATACTGCGTCAGCGTCGCCATCAAAATACTATTAAACGATTTTCCTGAATATATACAGTATAACGTCATTTTCAAGGGTTGCTTGTGCTTAATGCTTATCCACATAAAAAATGAATCGTGCTTCATTAGAATTTTCATTGAAAAAATCTTAAAGTCGGTCTATTTTTTCCCCGTAATTTAAAAGTGTTCTGTTAAATTTACTATATAGGTAAATGATTATGATTTGGAACAAAATAAAATCAATAATATTTGAAGGGTTATTGGCCCATAAATATATCAATTTTGAATCAATTTTGTTTTTTCCCACGAACTTTAAAACTTATCACAAA
Source organism: Salvia rosmarinus (assembly GCA_036937905.1). NCBI lineage: Eukaryota > Viridiplantae > Streptophyta > Magnoliopsida > Lamiales > Lamiaceae > Salvia > Salvia rosmarinus. The sequence goes on along the minus strand of CM072818.1, from coordinate 24,836 downwards.
ATACATAAACTTAATGACTTTATTGTTTTTACCACGATTTCAAATACAGGCTAAATTATATCTGATTTGTCATCTCAATAATTTACTATGAACGATATCGTATAAAGCATCGTTGTTCCATCAAAATAAATAAGATTTTTTTATTTTTAGGATTCATCGCGTCAACCCTCATTACAAAAATCAAGTCTTCTTTTTGTTTGTTTCATCGTCTGGTTCTAGTCGGGATCAAAACAATCGTTATCCTCTCTCCACGATGTCGTTTATATCACTGACCGTTTTATCTATGATAAATTTTCAAAATATCAAGTCAGATTTAATTTGACTTAAATATAAAATCACGGTAAAATCACTAAAGTCATTAAGTCTGTATATTTTGTGATAATTTATAAACTTCATGAAAAAATCAAAATTGATCCAAAATTGGTGTATTTATGCACCAATAACACATATTTGAATATCTAGATAAACAATCAATATCTTGATTTCCTTTCGATTCTTTTTATTCATTTTCTTTAGATCGCTGGGTTGCTTTTATTTTATTCTCATTCTTATTCTTATTCATAGGAACTTAATAATCCTGACAAAATACAAACAACTTGCTAAATTTTTCGTATTGATAAGCATTGGATATATATTGGAAAAATGATTGTAAGTCCAATAATGTCACCATCAATTTTTTGATTTGATATAGGTACGTAATTGGTAATGACTCTTTAATTGGTAATGACTCTTGATCAATCGCTAATTGTCAACATATGTACGGATATAATATTGAATCACCGTAACTAAACATACACATGGCCACACACACACATACAATAAATAAATTTCGATATGGCTCAAATTCATCAAACAAAAGCTTAGTTTAATTTAAATCATAATATTAATTCTATTGATATTATAGTTTAATTACCACAAGATATCAAAATCATAATCAAAGCTCAAACTAGAGAGTTTTTAGACTTTGAACGAAACAATCTATTTTCACTTGAATGTTAGTGATTCAAAGAAAAAATGAAAAATAAAACGTATAAAATGCCTTTCTTTGCAATTTTTGAAACATTCAATTAAATTTGCAATATCAAGAAAAAGTTATACTCTCCGTCCCAATATTCACGACACTTTTTTTTTGTTGTCCCATTAAATTGACACGTTTTCAAAAAAAAAAAACATTTTTTTCATACTAAAAAGTATATCGAATTTCGTGATACCTACTACTTTATATATAAAATATAACTCTCTTTAATTTATATATAAAAAATAAACATGTTATAAATATTGAGACGGATGGAGTATTTCAAATTTCAGATAGCACTGAAAAAAATTCAACATGTAATGCGTTTTGCCAACGTATCTTATATAGCACGAACGTATCTGATCAGTCCACCTCAATAAACACCAAATTCCTCAAACACTATGATTAACAGCTTTAGCATAAAAGGAGTCAACGTAGATCTATTTAATTTGTAATTATTACTTTTAAAAATAACATGAAGCAAAATGTCCACTAAAATTGCCTAGAAATAGGCTAAATGGGAGAATTTGACCTACATAAAATAAGTCCTTAAATAGGCATAATGATGATGATTATGTAAACTTGAGATGAGCTATATGTTCAACTCTACTGCACATAGAGTCAACTTTGGAATGGGATAGTCCCATTTACCCAATTTCCTTTATAGTTTTTTTTAATACAATTTCTTTTATAGTTTTTCTTTGGTACGTCCATCATTTTTCTTTCTATCCATTTATAGTAATTATTTTTTTAATTTATTACTCTTAATAATATATTTTATTTATATTTTTTATCACCCATGATCCATCACTATTTCTCTTTTCTACCATCAACAATCTATTTATTTACATATTTTACCATATATGGTCCATTACTAACTAATTTAATATTTCATCCATCCCAATATTCATGGCTCGTTTTTCTTTTTGGACTGTCCCATTAAGTTGGTCCGTTTTCAGAAAATGAAACACTTTTTACACTAAAAAATACTTTGAATTTCGTGTCATCCATTACTTTACACACAAAACACAATTCTCCTTAATATACATGTAAAAAGAAGCGTGTCATGAATATTGGAATGGATGGAGTATTATACTATTATGAGACTCTTACTCCACTCATAATATATTCAATAACTTTTATTAAAAATTTGTGTTGAAGATTCTCAAAATATATTTGGTAGACGAAGGAGTACATTTATTGTTTCTTTTGATGAATCACTTCTTGGATTGGATTATAGTGATATCTTTGTAAAGTGAATTACCGTAAACTTGAGGGGGGTCTTCTTAATTGAATTGTATCATCAAGCTATTTTGATAATGGTGTCATTTTATTCTAAATCAATTTGTACATGTAAATAAATTAGGATTATGGATAATAACAAAGTCCGTAAGTGCTATCGATTAGGAGGCACATTGTCCCCATGTCTTGTATGTTTGATTTTATAACAATTTTATAGAAATTTTGGGGCACAAGGACTATATGAATATTTGTCGATAGCGTTACTTAGACAAAAAAAAAACATTTTTCATTAATCAATATATATAATACCTAAATATCATAGACATACTCCTAAGACATAAATTAGAAATGTAGAAGATGACTTCTCAACAATTCCAATGGATCAGATCATTTACTCATGTTCGTAAAAATACTAATCGGGTTACACGTGTTATTACTGTCTTCGTGAATTATTAATTATGAGCTGGCTAATTCTGTGGTCACAAAATTCCAAATTAATCCATTAATTGCGGAAGGATATAGAGAATATTTTTTTGTTTGGATATTGTTTATTGTTTAATGGAATCTATTTGTCACTGGTTTTATATTTTAATTTTTTTACTAAAGTTTTGCAAACTTTCTATTTATGTAGTTGTACATTTATGTGGTTATATATGCATATGCAAAACTAATAATCTAATGTCAGATGGCAGCAGAGGTACCACAACCATTGAATGGCGGTCTGATCGTCGCAGATTTGCAGAGTAATAACCCATTGGAAGAGGGAAAGATCAGAGTAGATAACGTTATATAATCCCATATTTATAACCAAATAATATTTTTTCTTATTTTTGAATATAAATAAAAATACATAAATTGATATTTGATTCTCTTTTTTTTATCAATTAAATACAAAAATTTTAAAAAACGTATCATGATAAACTCGAACTCGAGACTTTTATTTTCGAATATTAATCACTTTATTCCTATGCCAACACACGCACTTTTGGTATTTGACTCTTGAAATCTGCTGGGACGTCAAAGTGAAATGCAAGTTGGGAGGGAATTTAGGAGTGGAAGACTTGGCAGAATCGTGTCCTTAGAGATGGGACATCAAATCAACTCATCAATTTTAGTCATCAATTATGGAAGCTCTGCGGTTGGGGTTGCCCCTAACTCTTGGGACTTTCCTACTTTTATGACTCCGTGTTATGCTCATGTACTTAAAATTCAAATGTAATCAAATATTAATAAAATTAAATATATCACTAAACATTAATTTAATTTGATGCTTGATTCTTTTATTAGGGGTTGGGGTCTTGTGTGAGACTGTCAAGATTTTAGGTATCTCTAATGATAGTTTTTTCATTTTAAGAAGTTGATAATTAACTTTTTATCATTGGAATGAAGATGATTAGGTTAAAATTAAGAGTCAAGTCCTCATATAGTATCTTTTTTAAAAAAATATTGGAGAAACCAACTTTACCATTATGCTTACTAGACAGTTTCTACAAAATAAACTTCTCAAGATAAAAGCTAATTTTTTTTTATTTTTTTTGGTTTCCACAATAATATTTTTCTTTTTCTTTTTTCATGGGTCCCACAATAGTCTTACACATATAGTTATATGTATATTATAGTGGTAATCATATAAAATTGATATTGATATATATGATTGTAGAAAATATGAAAAAATAGGTAAACTTTTAAAAGCGATGCAACATCAAAAACTGAAGCCAATTTTACCATCGGAGGCACCATTGTACAAAATCTATATTGGGGTGTTTGTAAACTTGTTGGTATATATATCTAATCATAATTTCCATCAAATAGAAACAACGACTTCTGAAGAATCTTATAATAAGGTTTAACGAAATCGATTTAAACTATTTGGGATAGAAAAAATAAAAATTGTATGACCATGTTGAGATCATATGAGCTAATAATAATAATTACAAGAATTCTAATGGCGTCAATAACACGTACACGCTGGAATGGAATAACGGCGATTCAACGAGAAATGTATTTTTTCGAGATAAAACATTCTATCGTACTTAAAATTCTTGGCATTGCGTGCAAAGGAAGACTCAGATGTGGATATAATAAAAGTACGTGAATAATTACATTATATAAATTGGAAATGAGAGGAAATGAGAATGATTTATAGACATTTTATACGATCGGTTGTAGAAAGAGATAATGCCGAAAATTCCAGCCAATTTGAAGCGGATTCGTCTTAATTAAGAAGAAGAAATTCTAGAAACTATTGATCGAGAACTTAATTAATTTGGTGGTACTTAGGCAATATCGACAAGAAGAATTTTGATTGAAGATGAATTTATCTCCTTTATATTTTTTTTATGAAAATGTAGATGTTGAATATTTCCTTGATTTGGCCGGTAGCGCAAGTGGAAAGATGTTTAGGAATACGCATTAATTATGTATATCTGTTAATTGTGTGGAACTGAGTGGAATTATGTTGAAGAAGATGATAAATGACTTGGGGAAAGATTTGCATATTATTCCCTCCGTCCCATCAAATACGGTCCATTTCTTTTTGACATGATTATTCGATCCTTAGATAGTATGTAGTATCATTTCTTTTTGACATGATTATTCGATCCTTAGATAGTATGTAGTATCCAATATACACCACACATTTTGAACATGTGGCCGGACTCGTGGCAACTCTTTTTTTTTTCATTATTAAAATTTATCAAGAGGTAAAATGGAAAGAAAACAAATCAACTTTTTTCTTCTCTTCTCCTCCTCCTATCTTCTTCTTCCATTTTTTTTACAATAGTGGTAGTGACGGCGACGGCAGACATCAGCAATAAAACATACTAACAGCAAAAAACAACAGATTTTGAAAGGAAAAAAAGAATAAGAAAATTTTGAGAACAAAATTGATGAGTTTTGAGAAAAAAATAGAAGATGAATTTGATAGAGGATTGAAGAATCGAGAGAGATGGTGACTATGTCAGTGGTTTACTGGTAAATTAAATCGATTAATCGGGGAAAGAGATGATAGAATTGACGAAGACTGATGAATGAAAGATTTGCTGTAAAAAAAAGAGATGATAGAATTGACGGAGAATGATGAATGAAAGATTGTAAAAAAAGAGATGATAGAATTGACGGAGAATGATGAATGAAAGATTTGCTGTCAAAAAAATATAAAACTGCATTTAACAAAACATAAAACTGCATGTTGACAAAAAACACAAACATGTATTTAACAAAACACATTCATGCATTTAATAAAACATGTTCATGCATCTTACAAAATGTAAAATACATTGTTAGCCAACGAGCGCTATAGGCGGCGCAAAAAGCACTTGGGTGACACATAAACACGAAAAGCACTTCCAAACTACATGCATTATTGTATTCGACTACATGTATTTTTTTGTTCATTTAAATGCATTATTCAGTTCAACTAAATGCATTGTTTGTTTTTCACAATCATCACATAACAAATCAAATTACTAATCTACCCTTATTGTAATAAAATCAACGGAATTAAGCTTACAAAATCTGGAAAAATCTCCACCATATGATCTATGAGATGAGTGGATGAAATTCATTAATAAAACTACCTCAGCTAGAGTATATATATATATATATATATATATATATATATATATATATATATGAGATGGATCTGTAGGAAATAATAATTTGGTAGGAAATATAAATGAATCTGGACATTTGATTTGCTATATCGATGGTTGAGATTTAATTTTCGAGTGTGCTATAGTTTTATGTTTTGTATGCTACACGGATTATTGTGCAACACTATAACTCTTCTTGTGCTATCAGAATGAAAGATGTGCTAAACTAATATATTTAGTATATGTGCTACGAATGGATGAAATATGTGCTAAACTAACATGTGCAATATAGTAATTTGATTGTGCTACACAAATATGAAAGATGTGCTACTATTCATATTTTCGACATTAAGGAGCTTTTCACCATAACCAATCCATATATATATATATATATATATATATATATATATATATATATATATATAAGAATTGGTTTGTAACATGCAATCCTTTTAACATACTTAAATAAGAACAAATCATGTTCATTAGATTCAAAATCAAATGATTATTTTAAAGTGTGTATATGAATTAGTTATATGCACATTTCGCATATAATTATGCATATGCGTTATAATTTGTGTATTGAATATGAAACGTCCATATTTATTTATCAATTTTTATATTTTTTCCATGTTTATATTATAAGGAGTGTCCACACGATAGTCAATATATATATATATATATATATATATATATATATATATATATATAAACCTTCTTAACGATAAACTACAAATTCATGAAATCGTATGAATTCAAGTGAAAATATATAAATCCACCGTGAAAGTATATGAATTCAAAAAATAAAAATTGCCAATTATGAGATTCGAACCCAAGTATTTGAATTCATCAAGTAAAGTGATGAATCGACGGTAGATTTTCACAAATCAAGGACTAAAATAATTCATATTTTATACTTTAATATTGATTTATATTTGGTTCAATTCCTATATATACGTGATTAAATTTTATTTTCCTATAAAACTATTCACCATTCTTTTATATATATATATATATATATTAATATTTTTATAAATATACAGTACCACTTCTTCTATGTCAATTATTTTTTATAAATAATGCTTTGTTTATATAAACAAATTATTATTATAAGACAAAGCATTACTTTGTATGTAAAGAATAATTGACATAAAATAAATGCTACCATATGTAAAAAGAAAAATTAATGTATATATAAAAAGAATGACTTTGACTGTCTATATCTATAAAAGAATGGCTCTCACGGTATGTATATAAAAGAAGTGCTATTGTATGTATGAATAAACATAAAGAAATATTTTGAGATGAGAAGATAAAAAATGGGTCCTTAAAGAAATAAAGCTCTAGAATCTTATTGTCAATTAGAGATATGATAGTCTTACATATTTGTGTGATTGTATCACTTTAATATACTATAAAGTGCAATAAACCATAAAATAAAAGGATCAAATAATTATTGGAATAATTTAGAGTATTTTGAGAAGCAAAATCATCAATAACTTTTTTAAAATCAAGTTTTTCCAATACCATATTTTCATTGAATAAAATTGCTACCTCATGTAATTTTTCTTGAGACATAGTACAACACATAAATGATTTTATCAATTTTAATTTTAAAATCATAGTCAACACTATTCAAAATGCAATAAAACATTATGAAAATGATTTGAAGTTTTGACAAATTCAATAACTTCACCAATCAACTTTATTTTTATGGCACACACATTTTAGCACTTGCAAGTTGCAATTGCAAAGCTTAGATCATGAGAGCGATAGCCCATTGGAAGTTATTATTATTATTATTATTATTATTATTATTATTATTATTATTATTATTATTATTATTATTATTATTATTAGTGGGCTTATTTTAAAATTTAAAATTTGAGGCTCCTCAAATTTGGGGCTCTAGACCTTTGCCCTTTAGTTATACATAAGGATAGGAATGAAAATCTGTTCGGTTTTGATTAACCAAATCAAATTACATGAAATATTAATAATCGAAGTCAAATCGATCGGTTATTTCAGCTAACCGAATCAGTGTAACCGATCGATTAATCGCTTGATCGATTCAATAAAATTAATTAATTTTAAAAAAGGCAAAATATGCTCTAAAGTAGAATTAAACACAAGACCTCTTGCAACTTTTAGGAATACTCCCAAACCAACAAAGCTGCAATAAGAACTTGATAAACCAATAAATGTAAAATTTATGTAGTATTTTTCGGTTATTCGGTATACATATTTAGTTATCGGATATATCGATAACCAATTGTTCTAAAATTATTATACCGAACCGAATCCATTCAAATCGGTTATTCGATTAACCGACTACCGAATTTTTGGTTCGGTTATGTAGTTATCCAATTAACCGTATCCAAATTTTCACCCCTATATAAGGAACGACTCCGGTCTGGTTTATGTTAATTCTTTAAATATATTACAATAAATATTTTTTTCGTAACAATCATAAATCACATCGATAATAATTGTAAATAACATTTTTGAGCACTTATTCAACATATACTACGTGAAGGGGAATTCGCATATTTTTTCTAAGAGTGTTGGTTGAAAAAGAATAACAGTGAAATAATACATTTAATTTTATGTGAAATATGCACGATATTCTATTAATGCGCAATTTGTTTGAAAATTAAATAGAGATAAACATAATATTCTTCCTAGTGAGCAATTCCTTTTGCCTTCAGTCTTCCCTCTATTTGGGAATTCTTTGATTCATAATATAGTATTAGTTGTTAAATTGGTATTTCTCAATTCTCATTACGTAATATAAGTAATTAGATTAAGTTGTACTTGAAAAATCTCTTGGATTAAATTAATCTGTAAACTTTTGGTACTTCCATAGGTTAAAGTGACATTTAAAAAAAAGCAACTTAGAACTTTTCTATTTCACTGTATTGAATTTATAAGTGCCGCCCAAAACTTATATTTATAGTGGACCTTTTAATTTAGTAATTTAATTTAGAACATCCAAAAATTATATGGCTTATATAATGAGGTTGTGCCCTTTTCCCTTCTAAAAAGTACGTTGGCTTCACAATCCATCAAGTATTACTTTCTTCGTCCCCCAATTTCCTTCATATTTTTTATTTTTGGGACGTTCCCAATTTTTTTCCTATATATTTATAAACTATCTTCCCAACTTTACCCTCAATAATATTCTTTATTTACACCTTTCATCACCCATGACTCACCACTATTTCTCTTTTTTATCTTCAACAACTTTTATTAGAATCCATGCCGAAGATTTCTATGACTATATTTGGGGATGGAGGGAGTATAACGGATCTCACTCTTATCCCTATCAATATTTAATTTTTCATCTATTAGCGATCTGAACTAATTAAACTCCCCTCCAAAAAGACTAGTTAAGCTCTTTTTTCTAATTAAAAAATCTAAAAATAATAATAATAATAATAATAATAATAATAATAATAATAATAATAATAATAATAATAATAATAATAATAATAATAATAAACAACTTTGAAATGTAGAGAACAAATATTGAAATTGAAAGTTCAGCTTGCAGTGGGATTCTCACAATAAAAAAAATAAAAAATTTAAAAACTCTCACTACAAAATTAAAATAATAATAAAGTAAAATGAGATAAAGAATCTTCTTATTCAGTTTTGATGGGCAAAAGGATATATATAATGTCGTGTTCGTGAATGATTATAGACATTTTAGGTGGCTGTAAACAAATTAAAACCACAAATTTATGCATTAGTCGAACAATGAAGATAAGGATGATTAAACAGTTCAATTTTTCTATTGGAAAAAAAGCACTAATTCTGATTATGTGTGAATTTTGAATTTGTGATCACGAAACAGTCCAACGCATTATTCGACTCTAATGTCGAACTCACTATTTCTATTTCTATTTTTATATTTTTCAGATTATTCAACTCTTATATCAAATTTGATGCGTTATAAAATGTGAAAATTTTAAATTTGTGTTAAATATTTAGTATTATAAATTTACATTTGTAATAATTTCTCACGTTAGGTATTAGTTCGATACCTAGTTATTTGTAGTAAATCATTTATGTTAAAATAGTTATGCTATTACATCTTGGTTTAGTCTATAGCTAAAATTTACGGATTTAAATCCTACTAATATCTACAAAATCATCCCACAATTTTTTTTATCGATGTGCTATATTGTATAAAAATGGGACAATATTACGATTACATGAGTTTGGGAGGAGCTTATGTAATCGTATTATTGTCTCATTTTATGTGAATCATTGTGTACAACTCCCACCATCAAATCGAATCGAACCGACTTTTAAATTTCAAACTCAAAATATAGAAAACACATTCACCTCTAATGATCTTTTTGCCTACGTCCATGCTTAGAATATACTCACAAAACAGTGAATTGCATAATTTTTTGTAAATCATACTTGCTAAAAATTTAATTTTGCATTATTCAGAATTTGTGACGTCCGGGATAGAAGTACAGAGTGATCGCCGGTGCGGAGGCATGGACAAGGAGCGACTCCGATTAAGGCTTCAAAGCGGAGGGGTACATGAATAAACTGAAATGCACCGGAATGAGAGGAATTTCGAGAATATGTAGGTGACTGCATATTTGAGAAGATGTTAAAGGATTTGATATGTGCTACTCATATCAACAAGATGCATCTTCTTTTCAGGAGTCTATCTCATAAAAACTCTAAAGTTAATCATTCTTGGCTTTGAGTAATTATGGGATGAATGACTCATTGGGAAGTTTTCTCAGAGAGTTTGTGTGTGAGGATAAATTTTTATTATAGGTAAGTTTTCGTATAGGGTGACTCACTGCAAAAGTTTGTATTGGATTGGTGCATGGCCACCACAATCCGAAGCCACTGTAAAATTTGTATTGGATTGATCTGTAGGGTCAGCATCAATCCGGAAGACGTTACAGAATTCAAACACATTATTTTCCATTTTTGTTGTATTTATAAGCAATCTTTTATTTCTTCACGTAATTGACTCGTATATCAAACTTAGATTTTATGGACCTCACATAATTATCAAATAAAGTACTTTCTTAGCGACGTGCATTACTCGACACTCGAATCAAACTAATTTGTATTTTTCTTCCTATTCGCAAAAGTTGCGAATATTTTTTTCTCACTAATCCAATAAGTTATTAATTACATTGAAGATGGACAATAGAACAAGAATGAGTTGGATGGATATAATAAACCAGTAATATGTAAACTTGGTGCTCAACTTTTCATTTTGTCTTCTCATAATTAGAGTTGTTAAAATGGAATTGCCCCATTCACCGAGTCATTTGTTGCAAGTGGATCTTTACATGCTCTAACTGTATGTTGATGTAATAATACACACACACACATAAAGTTGAAAATTTATTAATTATATAATTCGTAAAAATTTGTAAGTGTTCGGTTTTTCTATAAATTGGCATTTAGTTTCTTCTTCTAACATGTTGACATACACATGTCAACTGGTAGAATCTAGAGTGAGCAAAAGAATAAACTAATGTACACATGATCCGATGTGCATCAACAATTTGAAGTTTGAGACAAGAAGTTAATAACATTAAATAAAAATTTAAAAGATAGTTTAATCAAGTGGACACTTTGAATTATTTATATCAATTTTATTATTATCTTGTGATTTATAATAAAATAATATTCATCCAACACAAAACTCTTGCACATCCGTCCGCATTTATACGGACGGACGGACAAAAATATCATTTACATTAAAGAAAAGATCATTTACTTAAATATTATTTACATTGAAAAAGAATCAAATTTCAATTCTGTTCAAGAAAAATATCAAATTTAAGACGTGCAGAGACGGATGTATGCGAGACCACCTCTTCATCCAAATGCAAACCACACTATATGTGTCCAAATTTGAAAAAGCTTTTTCATAATTTCTTCATCACACATTCTTACTAGTAGGCTAGTAGCATTCATTTTCAAGATTTCTTGAAATTCTCGTTCAAAATTCATAGCCATAATCAATTTATATTCAAAGAATTCAGAAATGTAACACAAGAAACTTATTTTACTTTATCTGTATATTATATCTCATATTTTACTTCTTCTTTTTTGAACATATCTCATATTTTACTTTAAAATATACATTTTTTGTACATTTGTAATATATAATAATTGATGCAAGTAACATATATTAATTACAAGTCATAAAACATGAGAAATGATTATTCTTAGCATCCTGAATCTGTAAACATATTTTTGATTTATGATAAAATCTAAGAGAAAAAATAAACAGATGAAAGGCATACAAATATTGCACATAATTTCTGAGGGGAATTTTCAAGTAAAGCTTTTAGACAACATAAGTGTTTTAGTTATTATAATTCAAATTTAATTACTTCTTTAGTTAAATTTACACATATACTTATAATAAACTATCCATAATCTTTTTTGTCAATTAAATATAGAAACTTAAAGACCACGTCACGGTTGACTCGAACCCAGAAATTTGACCTCGATATTAACTATTCTCGTCACTGCACCAACACACACGCACATTATCCATTATCTTTACTTTTATACCGGTAGTGGCCGCATAACTCACATGACTATATATCACGAGATCGTGTTATGGCATTACACAATCATGCGACGTTCTTGCGCATAATATGATTGATGCACGGATTGTGTCGCGATCTAACTATATAATAATGGTATGCGGTGCATGACCCAATTGTATTACCATCATTTTCTTCTCTTTTGATAATACGATTCTATTTTATAACTAAAAGTATCATAACATTACACAATCATGTCAACATAAACCTAAAGTAGTTCGTGAGTAATAAATCGTCGCCATCAAGTTAAATGTATCGGATAGAACTCTCAAAAATCTTCTTCAACAAACTTTTGATGAATCTTGTATTCATATTTGAATCCAAACACTACCAAATACAAGTACTCTTTCCGTCTCCAAAATTTATTCATAATTTTTCTTTTGGTACGTCCCCTATATTTATTTCATTTCCATTTATGAAAACTACCTTACAAGATATTCTCTACTTATTAGCCTCAATAACACCATTTATTTATATTTTTTACACTCTATAACCCACCATTATCCTTACTTATTATCTTCATCAATATTACTTATTTATATATTTTATCACTCATGACTCATTATTAATTAATTTAACATTACAATAATATGAAACTTTTATTCCAGTCTCAAAACACTTAACAACTTTTGTTAAAATCCGCACTGAAGATCCTCATGAACATATTTTGAGGACAAAGAGAATGCAAGTTAAAATGTGCAAACAATGTTTATGTTAAAATGGAAAGGGGAAAAGAGAGAAGAATTTTGGACTTATAAGCATTAAATATTTTTTTTAAAATTCTAATTTCGGATCTTAATGGCAAAACGGAAATGCTTATATCATGTTTAATAGCTATAAAGTATAAACCCATCGTTCCACTGATTCATTATGTCAAATGCAAAAGAAAACAATATATGAAATGCGTTACTTTCACAATCACGCCCCATACGGTATAACCGTATAAGGCTATAAGCCTATTAACCCCCCTCCCTCCACCACCACAACCCACCACCCCATCTACAGTGGCTATACATACACGTATATATATACACTTCACCCTCACTCGCCATCTTCATCCGCATTCCTTCCACAACCAACACACACACACACAAACACCAGAGCCCATAGTTGAAAGAGAGAGAAAGAAGAGAGATAATGGAAACCCATCCCTCCTCTTTCTCCACCTTCAATTCCTACCTCCGCGCCCTCTCTGACACCCCCCGCCGCCTCTCCCGCCGCGCCTGCTCCATCTCCACCTCCTTCGAGGAGACCGCCGAGGCCCGCGCCCGCTCCGGCTCTGACATGCGCCGTAGCCTCCGCTGGTACGACCTCATCGGCTTCGGAGTTGGCGGCATGGTCGGCGCCGGCGTCTTCGTCACCTCCGGCCGCGCCAGCAGCCTCCGCGCCGGCCCCGCGGTTGTCCTCTCCTACGCCATTGCTGGCCTCTGCGCCCTCCTCTCCGCCTTCTGCTACACGGAGTTCGCCGTAGAGATGCCCGTCGCCGGAGGCGCGTTCAGCTACATCCGCGTCACCTTCGGCGAGTTTATGGCCTTCGTCACCGGCGCCAACCTCATCATAGACTACGTCCTCTCCAATGCCGCCGTCGCCCGCGGCTTCACCGCCTACCTCGGCACCGCCCTCGGCCTCCCCGCGCACGCCAAGCTCAGATTCACCGTCCACGCCCTGCCCGAGGGCTACAACGAGATGGACCTCATCGCCGTCGCAGTCGTCCTCCTCCTCACCATCGTCATCTGCTACAGGTTCGATCACATTATAATTTTTTTATCTGCAGTACCTATTGACTATATATATATATATATATGTATATTGTTTAAATGAAAATTATATATTATATACATGCTACACCTGTTGAAATATACTCGAATGCTTGTGTTTTGCAGTACGAGGGAGAGCTCGTGGCTGAACATGGTGCTAACGGTCCTGCACATTTTATTCATAGTGTTTGTGATAGTGGTGGGGTTTTGGAGAGGAGATTTGAAGAATTTTACCCAACCCGGTAACCCGGAAAATGCGGGCGGGTTCTTCCCGTTCGGAGCTTCAGGAGTTTTTAACGGGGCGGCGATGGTGTACCTTAGCTACATCGGATACGATGCCGTTTCGACCATGGCGGAAGAAGTCAAGAATCCCGCCAAAATATTCCCATCGGTGTGTCGGGCTCCGTGATTCTCGTAACAGTCCTCTACTGCTTGATGGCCGCTTCAATGTCCGCACTCCTCCCTTATGACATGGTAACGTACATCTCTCAATGCACGTGGTACAACTCCCCAAAGGGTCACGTGTTACATATTTCACTAAGTATAGCATCTATTTGCGTTGATTAATCAATTAGGTACAAAATTTGTTGGTGTCAGATTGATGCGGAAGCCCCGTTCTCGGGGGCGTTCGAGGTGGGGGCAGCTGGGTGGCGGTGGGCGGCCAACATGATCGGGGCGGGGGCGAGCATGGGGATCGTGACATCGCTACTGGTGGCGATGCTGGGGCAGGCGCGGTACATGTGCGTCATCGGGCGGTCTTGCGTGGTTCCCGCATGGTTCGCACGGGTCCACCCGGCCACATCAACACCAGTCAACGCCTCGGCATTCCTTGGTATGTCCGTATCTCATCATTTTTAGTCTTCCCCACCACCACTCGGCTTAGCCACTTTTGGCAACTTTTGCAATTTTATTCTATTTTTCGAGCAATATATGGTATGTAGCCCAGGTTTTGAAGTCACATCAATTAGATTCGAGGGGGCTAATAGTGCTTGAGGTGACATGTGTCCTTATCATTTCAAACGAGCGTAATTTTTAAAGTCGGGATATAACTTTATAGATGTATTGGTCATTCGATATGAGTCGCTCCAAGCTATAGTTATCTATATAGTTCTTGATATTTTTAAAAATAATAATCGGATTATATACTCTCTCCGTCCACCAAAAACGTGCATCGATTTTGGTAGCACGGGTTTTAAGAAAACTGTAATGAGTGTAAAGTAAATGTGTATAAAAAGATGTGTCATTGGGATAATAAATGAATATATTAATGGATTGTGAGTGTAAAAATGTGGGTCATGAGTGTTTTTTTGTAAATAATTGGATAAGTTGAGGATAAAAATATAAAGTTGGCACTTTCTAAAAAAGAAAAGTGCACATTTTTGGTGGACGAATCGAAAAGGAATTAAATGCACGTTTTTGGTGGACGGATGGAGTATAATTTATGATGGCACAAATATGTTTACGTAGCAGGACATGTGATAACATAACAACTCTTGTTTGTTTATGAGAATTGATCAATTATTTTCTTGGTTAGAAAGGGTATGATTTATCATCAGAGCTCTGTTTTTTGGTCTGTGGGTCCTCTGTTTGATGCAAGAATTTGATCATTTGTGTGATTAGTTGGAGAGATTTGACGATTTTGCGTAGCTATTTTGGTCTAGCTATATCTTAGGCCAAACTCTAGATTGTTCCAACATCATCTTGTTTCAAATAATTTTCTGTTACGCAGCAAAAAGAACTATTGTTTTGGCTATGGAATCAAGAAAAAAGATGCTTCATTTCTTTATTAATTATTGGTTTACCTTGTTTTCAATCTTTCTATTGGTTTTCAATGTTAGGTATCTTCACTGCAGCAATAGCGCTTTTCACAGACCTAAACATACTACTAAACCTCGTCTCAATCGGCTCCCTCTTCGTGTTCTACATGGTGGCGAATGCAGTGATCTCACGGGCGCCACGCGCCTCATGGAACGAGCAACCCGTGGCCGACTCTCTCCTTCCTGTTCTGTTTCTCGCTCACCTCTCTAATCTTCACCCTGCTGTGGCAGTTTGCACCAGCAGGCAGACCTAAGGCCTTCATGCTGGGCTCATGCATTGCGCTAGCTTTAGGAGTTGTACTCTTGTTCCATTTGATGGTGCCCCAAGCCCGAAAGCCGAGTTCTGGGGTGTCCTTTCATGCCATGGATCCCATCCATCTCAGTATTCCTCAACATTTTCTTGTTGGGATCTCTTGATAGGCCGTCCTACGTGAGGTTCGGGTTTTTTTCGGGCATCGTTGTTCTTGTCTATGTCCTCTATAGCGTGCACTCGAGCTTTGATGCAGAGAGGGATGGGATTCTTACTCGAAAGGCCGTTGAAAGCGCTGTTGATGGCGGAGATGATGCTCAGAAAGTGTGAACCATTTTTCTTTTCTTGATTGCTTCACTTTTGTTATCTTGTAATAACTTTAGAGAAAAAAAGAAGAGCAAAGTGTATAGTCTTTTTTTGACGTAGGGATTTCTAGGTTTGAGATCCCTTTTGTGCATATATATTTTAGTCATTTGATCAAAATCAATTCTTATGCAACTTAAACTGAAAAGGAGTCAAAAAGTCAAACAAATTTATGTGATTCATATCTCTATATTAGTTTGAATGACTCTATCTCTCTGCCGAACCCGAGGATAGATCGTGACAAAAGTAGCGGGCTGACCCGGCTCGACCCATCGGTCTTTTACAACTTTTTGGGTCGAGCCGAGCCATGTTGAAAAAATTTTGGGCTACTAAATATGAAGCTCGGTCTCGGATGGGTTAAGCCTGTTTAATTTTTCTAATTTTTTTAACCTATAATTACATATTTAATTATAAAAAAATCAATAATTATGTAAAATAACAAGAAACTAGTAATTTAACATCAACAGTTAGAAAATTAAAAGTTAAAAATTATATGTTAATACCCAAAATAAAATAAAGTTAGAGCACCAGAGTCATGATCTAAAATTGTAAATAATCCAAAATAAAACTATAAAGAGCTTAAAAAGAGAATTAAAGATAAAGATAAGAAGAAGACAAAGAAATAAAGAGACCCAAAAAATTAATAGGTAATAAAAATATATATTATCGGGAGGGCTTTTTAGCTCGAAAACTCTGGGTTTTTTTGCCCGAAGCCCGATTGGCCTTTTTTTTCTGGCGAGCTTTTTAGGCCTTTTCAAGCCTCTAATTTTAAGTGAAGTCCAAAATTTTATATATAAAGGACCCCAAATCCAATTCAATCATTATATTTAGAGTTATTTTTATGATTAACAAGATTCTTATTATATTTTTATATGAGTGTCACTTTACGTTTTTATGATGCTAGAAAGAGAATCCATTTTTCAGTATTTTTCTACTGGCCTTCTTTTTCGTCAGGACCAGCCCTCACTTTCTCTCTCACATCTGCCTCTCGTCTCTCTCTTGTTTACATTATCTGGTGAGATTTGAAGGAGGAATAATTTGCTCTTTTCTTTCGGCTTTGGAGTATTTGTTAAGTCCAAGGTTCCAAGTGAGCGTGAAGAATCTGGTGTAAAAGCCGCGATTCTTGGAATTAAAGGAAATCAAATGTGGCTGAAAAGTGAGAAGAAGATTTTACTAAAATTAAAATTATTTATTTCACTTTCAATCTAAAATCAAATGAGTATTCCATGATCTATCACGAATAAAAAGTTGGTTCTCGATCCATTATCGGCGAACTTATTGGCTCTAGGACTGGAATATACAATGTTTAAGTCATTGAATGTGTCTAAACAATTGAAGCGTGACATGAAATGGTGATATGACTTGTCTTGTTATATTTGGTAATGAACTATCGAATATGGTATCTATTATATCTTTTCGTACATACGATTGCCATTAGTCATGTGATGAGTGGTAGACTATTGAGCATGAGAAGTGATCAAAGATAGAAAGGTTTGAGAGAAATTATTGTGGAGAATTTGGTGTGAGATGGTCAAGATCTCTATTCAAATCTATATTTGTAATCACAAATATTAGTTGAATTATAAATGTGCTACTGAAATATAAGTTTGGATTTGAATTTTAATCCGTCTCATAGTGAGAAATGTCACACGCATGTTTTTCTGATTGTTATGATCATCTAGTTTGAGCTTAACACTACTCAACTTGTTAGCTTATTATGACACGGAACGATAAACATAGAAGATAAACGCACTTTAATGAGAAAAAATTATTGAAAACTTGAAAATAATATAAAAGTCTTATTATCAAAACACGAAAACAATTATTTAAAGACCTAAAAACAAACCCTAACTTGAAAAGGAATCAAAATCTTAAAAGAAAATTAAATATGAAAATTAACTAAAATACTAAAAAGGACTAGAAATGCTTTTAAAAAAAATAGAATTTGGACTTAAAAGCTATACGTCACATCATGATAAATCGACGTTATGCTTTCGAAAACATATTACAAAAATGGTTCTGAGTTTGACGCTGAGAATGGTGCATATTTTTTATCTTGCCGACAAGCGAAGTTCGTTATATCTCCAATCATCATAAACGCATCAACTACTTATTCCACATCACATTCACGAATTCATTAAGTGAGTTAACTTGAAAATATAGAATTATTAATTTGATACAACTTATAATTTGTTTAGTTTTGATAATTGAATAAATTTCAAAATATTTTGTAAATAAAACTCGATTCAAACTTGATAATTACGTTTCAAAATTAAGTGTGATAATAGTCGACTCAAGTTAGCTTAAAGGACTCAATGATAAAGTGAGGAATAAGTTGTATGGCCTTTAATATTGCACGTTCTTCGATGCCAATTGAAACCTTTTTGTTTCTGTCCTGTATTTACTAATAGGACCCTTTTTTGATAGAATCAGCATTTTGTGGATTATCTGATCCCGTTTATATATATGTTGGATTTATGGGGCCATCTAATATTTATGTCACATCGATTTATTTTACTTGTAATTATTTTGTGAGCATGACGTTTCTGTAGTTTGAAATTCAGTTAAATTTGTTAGTTTCTTCGTAGTTTAGGAATACTCTCGAGTATGAGAGATACACAATATTTAAAATAAAATAAAATTGTGTAATAAAAATTAATTTACTATTACTTCGTTTTATTTTGTCAGTTTACCTAAAATTGTATTGAATTACTAGTGTGTTAGTAAAAACTTAACCAAATCAAACTCATCCAAGTAGAAGTACTTGGTATAATAGTAGTGTATCAAGCTTTCTATTCAATTTGATATGTTTGGTATAATACTAATATCACATTGATACTCGGAACAACGATGTAGGTGGTCTCTCATGGACGTCCGTATATTTAACAACGATACTTTTCTTCAAGTCAAATGATACTTTTCTTCAATATAAATTATACTC
Organism: Salvia rosmarinus; assembly: GCA_036937905.1. NCBI lineage: Eukaryota > Viridiplantae > Streptophyta > Magnoliopsida > Lamiales > Lamiaceae > Salvia > Salvia rosmarinus. Next base: position 5,250 of record CM072818.1, on the reverse strand, counting down.
TCAAATTACAGTGTAAACGATAAATGATATTTTTGTCTGTTCGTACCTTACAGATGGATGTACAAGAGTTTTTGTATAATAATAAGTTACTTAACGATGTGATTATGCGACGGATTACCACGTGATAAAAGATTTTATTTTCATATTTTTATGTATGAATAATATATTTGTAACGATTTATATGATCGATCACCTCATAATTAATGGAGACCTTACATGAGTAGGTAATCATTGTTTGATGTTATTATAATAATGCTTTATTTTATTGATTTGGCATGGAACCAAATGAAGGGTCATATTTAGCTTATCTCTAGCATAGCATAGCATAGATTCTAGTGATTGATGCTAATAATTCACTTTTAGCTTTTCTAAAATAATCTTCCTTTCCATTAATGAGTCTAAATACCACCACCCAACAAGGATATCTATTTTAAATACCTATTATATTTAATCTTCGATCACTCAGAAATACTTTTTGAGTATTCTGGCTCCAAACACTGAAAATCAATTTGTGGTCACCTGCAAAAAATAAAAAAATAATTAAAAAAATATATCATTATAATGAAGATGACTACCTACACTATGCTGATGTAGTAACATTATGATATATTATTTTAATATGCAATATAACATCCAATTGACACATTATATGATCATTATCCACAATGTATAATTTTTAATTACCATGGTTTTCAATGTATTTATACCTCCTTAAAGAAGACATGCTACATAGTAAAATGAGATGAGGTCGTTATTTAGCAGCCAAATGTCAAGTTAAGATGTCTTTCTTGCCTAAGAATTCGATACTATTCTTCTTATCCAAAATTTCCACTTAATTAGGATGTATTCTCTTCGATTGCGAATTTATCATATGAAAATGAGGGATAAGAAAATGTAAAAAAAAAAAAATTGTTATATTTTAGTGGTCTCCATTTTTTCTGTCTAATTTTCTCTAGGGTGGAATCGTCACATGATAATGTTATCACACCAACCTCCCCCTGACAGGCTGATAATATTATCCACAATTAGAGTGATAATGAGAGAAAACATATGCCCTAGGAAGAAAATTTATCTTGACCATGAAAAATTATCTACTTTAAACAAGTAATTCTAAACGAAGACGAAATCATAGTATTAATTTGAGCATTGTGTTTCTATGATCACTTACGAAGTTACTAATTCAACGCTTAAGCTCCCCCGGTTTAGGGGATTAATTGATTGGATGCCCGAGAACCACACAGAACAAAATGAATTAAATACGTTCGTATCGCCGGAAAAGCCAAAGGGTCAACAGGTCAGGTTTTACTACAATTACTTGAATTTGGATAACATCTTCGATTGGGTATGGCTTCGACTATAGTTAATTAGGTGAAGTTACGGAAAGAGAGGGCTTATAGTAGCCTATATAGAGCAAGAGTTTAATTGTTTCATGACTTCTCTAATAGATTGCAAAACATTTTGTGTATAAAATATTTTATCTATGAAATGAAATTTGAAATTAATTTATAATATTGACCCAATTCTCATAGTCCCACTCTGGATCACCACTTAAACAAACAACTATTATATGCGATTAATTATTTCATATAAGCCCATGATTCATGTGAACTATTAATAATATTAATTTGTGATTATCTTTAGATCAAACCCTCATGATGGCTGATCACACACTATGACTCCCGCGAGCTAATTAATTAATTAGCATAATTATGCCTTTTACGGTTTAACAATGCTAATTAATTATGTACATATCATGGGCCATTAACTACACATAAAATTGTCGGAAATAAACTACTTATAATCGGGAATTTGAAGTCACGCGATTAATAAACTGAAAAATTGAAATCACGATCTAGTTCTTTTTTCCCTAAATCCAAATTCTCAAGTTGCAAATGGGGTTCCCAAAAATCACTGTCTCCCACTAATGTTAACACAAGTGGTTAAAAATGCATACGATCCCACGATGGATGGTCTTCATTTCCTGCCCAAGAATTTGCTTTGGATGCCAATGAATTTGTTGGTGGACATTTTTTTACCTTTTTCTCTCATTTCTTCTCCATTCATGGTGAAATTATTGCAAATTGATGGCTTGGGGAATGTGGGAGCAAAGTTGAAAAAGGAGAAAGTATCTGTTGGGTAGGGATGTAAGTCAATATAATCGAATGGAGCTGAGTTGGACGTGTCATTTTCGAAATCTTTAATCTTTTATGATATTTTGGAATTTGGTTTCATAATTATCAAGTCAAATTTTATTGAAATGTGAAGCTTTTGTTCTTGTACGTAGAGATGATAATGGATCTTGGACCCTGTCTAGATTTATGGATCTAAATCTATTTTTTTATAAGGATTCGAACCCTTATATTTGGATCCGACGGATCTGGACCTGATCTGGATGGTACTCCTAAATTTCGAATCTGAATTTGAACTTTATTTTTTGAGATCCAGATCCAGCAGATCGACCCACAGATCCGTCAATAGTGTGTGAGACTTTCTTGAAGATTATTGTCTGTTTTGTCATAAATGTATGTTGTTGGAACTTAGATGTGTAATATTTAAGAGTTAAAACTTATTTTGGATTATTATAATATTTTTTATGATTAATGGGGTAATGATTTTTAATGATTGTTAATATGGAGTAGATGATTATTATGGTGTAATGGTATTATTGTGAATTTTTGTTAATTTAGGATTTATGTTAGAGGAGAAAACATATGGATCTGAGTCTAGATCCGTGGATCATATGGATCTAGGTCCAAATCTCATTTTTTAGATCCAATGGATTTGGCTTGATCCGAACCCAAGCAAAAAAAATTGGATATCGACCTGGTATAATCTGATCCAGATCCAGTCTATTACCATCTCTACTTGTATGTGAACTTTTATTTATTTACTTATGGGTTATTGGCGCATAAATAAACAAAATTTAGATTCATTTTGATTTTTTCTACGAACTTTAAAAATTATCACAAAATACACAAACTAATCACTTTAGTAATTTTACCATGATTTTAAATTCAGGTCAAATTAAATCTGACTTGATATCTCGAAAATTTACCTTAGGAAAAACGGTCAGTGATATAAATGACATCGTAGAGAGATGACATCAATTATTTTGATCCCAACGAGAACCATGCGATGAAACAAACGAGAAGATATGATTTTTTTTATTGAGGATTAACGTGATGAACCCTAGAAATCAAGAAATCTAATTTATTTTAATTGAACGACGATATTTTATGTCCTCTCTATCCGACATCGTTTATATCATCGACTGTTTTATCCGTGACAAATTTTCGTATGTCGGGTTAGATTTAATTTGGCATAAAATTAAAATCGTAATAAAATCACTAAAGAGATTAAGTTTGTGTATTTTGTAACAATTTTTAAAGTTCATGGGAAAAATCAAAATATGCCTAAAATTGATGTATTTTATACACAATATCCCTTTATTTATTGAGCAAAAAATCATAACAAAAATACACATACAAAGAGACATGCTTGCACCCTTCTTATTCAAACTGAAAGAGGAAAAAGGTATAAGGAATAAAAAATAAACTTAACATATAAATTTGATGAAGAGCTCTGGATGTGGGAAGAAAATCGCCGTGCTAGTTAATGCCAAATTTAAGACTTCACTAAATATCGAATTAAATTTGAAACAAAAGAAAAGTATATTTGATTCATCTATTTTGTATTAATAAGTATCGAACAGTTCTTATATTTTTATACTTTTCTTGATATGATTTGTTTATGTTAAATAATCTGCTAAACTTTCAGGCGTGATATACCAGTAATCTTAGTACTTTGAAATTAATACTCATCTCTCTCGCATTGGCGGAAAAGAGTGGTTAATAATAATAATAATAATAATAATAATAATAATAATAATAATAATAATAATAATAATAATAATAATAATAATAATAATAATAATAATAATACTTCCTACGGTGAGCGTGGGGAACTTGTCTCATTTCTCGATCTCTTTTGTCATAGGTGTTGCCCGCTGAATAAAGGCATGTATACGAAAGTAGCAATCCTTTCTTGGCGGTCTGCGTACTAAAGCAGTAATCACGGTATCAATGTAAGGCGCTGAGATAAGCTCAACATTTTCCTCTTGCGATCGGTAAACCTTGATCCAAGAATATGCGCTTCATCTCTAAGTCTCGTTTGAAGCGATCGAGATAAACATTTCTTTCGTCGATAACAACCCATTGTTGAATGAAGAATGTCATCTCGTGGTCACGGCTCTACATTGGATGACCCTTCACTGACTACCCAACTCTGCGGTGGGTAAATCCATGGGACTTTACCACCTCGTCAACGTAAGTTTCATGATCTTCGTCGTTGTCTTGTGTCCGCCTCATTGTGCGTCCATGGGTCGATTGCTGTTCGTTTTACGGGACTAAATCAGCGATTCACCCACGAACATAAATCGCTCGGGTTGACGAACAACCTCCCACTCTGACGGTGCTATGACATAATGACAGCGGTGGGTCACGATAACGTGGTTCTGTCTTGCCTGACTTTGCGTGTGGGTACCAACATGCGGTCGGTATCTCGGTGAACTCGACAACTTTTCTTGAAGTATCAGGGTGTCGATCCCTCACTAGACTCGGCATCTCGTACCTTTGGCTGTCGGTGGTGGAATCGATCATCTTTAATTCTTGAAGAATGATTTCAACTTTGGACTTATGATTTTCATAGATCTCTTACAGAATCGGGGCATTAGTGCTAATAATGACGCCCGATCATGGGACTATAGAATAAACCACCTTTAGTTTTCTAGGATGCCCGATAAGCGACCTTGCGTGGATCTAGCCTCCAACTTGTCGACTTTCTTGTTCGACCGCATGCGGGCTATAATATCCTTATGTGGCTTAAGCGGGCTTGCGCCCAAACCACAACTTCGAAAGGGTCTAACTGGCTTGACGGTTACTAGATTTGTAAGTATCTTGAATCTCAAGGCGCTATCCCGAGCGAAAGGCAATGTAAGCATAACTCATCATAGATCTAACCATTTCCGAAAAGTCTGTCTTAGCTCGACCGAGTTTCTTTGTGGTGTGCCCGTTGATCTTGAGATAATCCGCAGCCCACTAGATAGTCCATAAACTGCTTCTTGAGGTATTGCCACCATGATCGAGCGATGACTTGATACTTTACCTAGCCGGTCTCACTTCCTTAACTCTTTGAATTTCTCAAGCATTCGGACTTGATGGAAGCGGTATCGTGTCCTTGGTAATCGTCGAT